>JAVSCE010012737.1:0-576817 GCA_032199065.1 Smutsia gigantea | reverse complement strand
AAAAAAGAAAAAAGAAAAAACAAAAACAAAACAAAAAACAAAACAAAAGAAAAAAAACAAAAAAAATGCCCACCGGACGTAGATTCTGTGGGAATGGTCTAGGTGGCGCTATTGCCCCACTATTCCACAGCTGTGACTGTGCTGCTCCGCAGGGCCCCTTATCGCTCAGGCAAGGGTGGGAACGAATAGGAGGCTGTTGATCTCAGTGAGAAGTGTTAAGTATGGCTACGCTTCCTCAGTCGCCAGCTAAGGCGTCTGAAACTCCCCAGGACTCCCAGCCTGCTGGGCTGAGTGTGCTGGGGCAATCCGGCTCCTCCGCTGGGTTCCTGTCTCTTTAAGACCGCTGAAGAAAGCACGCATTTTTTTTTTTTCCTTCCCGGGAGCCGGCTGCAAGCACCCTGGCGTGTTCCCTGCTCAGATCCTGCCCCTCTGTCTCTCCAATCTCTGCTGCACTGCGCAATGTGGGTCAGCGCTCCCCGCGCAGATCACCGGGGCTGGCTACTTCGCGGGGTGTACTTCCACTCCCTCCCGGCTCTGAATCCTCTCCTCCCGCCGGTGCGCTGGGGTGGGGGAGGGCTCGGGTCCGCCGGGTCGCGGCTCCGTATCTTACCCACCTCTTGGGGTGCCGAGTCCTCTCGGGTGTCGCTGCACGCTGTGCGCTTTCCTGTGTATTCTCGTCTCTCTTTTAGGAATAGATGTATTTTCTGTGTTTTCGTAGATAAATATAGTGTTGGGAGGAGATTTCTGCCGCCCTGCTCACACCGCCATCTTCCCGGAAGTCAGATACTCTGTCTTTAATCTTAGCCATTTTAATTACTATGTGTCTTCGTGTAGACCTCCTTTGGTTATTCTTGGTAGGGGCTCTCTCTACCGCAGGACCTGGCTGTCTGTTTCCTTCCCCAGGTTTGGGAAATTTTGAGCTATTTCTTAAAGTAGGCTTTCTGCACCTTTCTCTTCTCATTCTTGGACCTCTATAATGCAATTGTTGTTTTGTTTGAAGTTGTCTCAGATAGCTTTTAGTATCTTCTCATTTTTAGACATACTTTCTTTCTGTTGCTCAGTACTTTCCACCACCCTGTCTTCCAGATTGTTGATCTGTTCTTCTGCATCCTCTAATCTGCTATTCGGTTCTTTATTGCATTTTTCATTTCAGTCATTGTCTGCTTTTGACTGATTTCTTTTTATATTTTCTATGTCTTTGTTGAAGTCCTCCCTGAGTTCATCTGTTCTTTCGCCCAGGTCATAAGCAACTTAAAGACCATTACTTTGAATTCTTCATCATGTAGATCTCCATTTCATTTAGTACTTTTTCTGGTGTTTTGTTCTTTTGTTTGGAACATATTCCTCTGCCTCATTTTGTCTGGTTGTCTGGTGTTCATTTCTATGTATTAGGTAGATCAGTTATGTCTCCTGGTCTTAAGAGTAGTGGCTTTATGTAGTTGGGGTACTGTGATGCCTGGAAGTGCAGAACTGCTGCTCACCAGAGCCAGGTGCTCTAGGAGTGCCCCGTGTGGGCTGTGCACATCCTCCTGTTGGGCTGAGCCACGACTGCCTTCCAGCTATCCCTGGTGTTCAGTTTGACTGATTTTCAAAACCCAGTGCTATGGGCACTCATCTTCTGGGTGCAGATCCCCAGGGCCAGGAGTGCTGGGCTTCTGGGCGTTTGTCTCCTCTCTGCTCTGTTCCTCATTCTCTCCTGCTTGTGGTTGGAATGGGGGAAGGGTCTGGATCCTGATCGAGCATGGCTTTCACCCTTTACCTTCCTAAGTGTGGTCTTCTCTTTTTTGTTAGGTGTAGAAGGTCTGCTCTGCTCATCTTCTGGCAGTTCCCAGAGTGATCGTGTTAGATGATTAGATGTAGTTGCTGCCTTGGTGTGTACCTCCTGTTCTGCCATTTTCCCAGAGTTCTCCAAAAGCTGTGTTTTTGAAAAGCCCCCTAATTCTGATGTGTGCTAAGTTCAGGAACCATTTTACTATTTATTCTATAAATTAATTCAACAAATGTCTATGAGTACTATATGCTAGGCAGTCCTCATTTGAGGTCTTTAGGATGCATCAGTGAAGAAAAAACTTACTGACCTTGTGGGACTTATGTTCTAGCAAAGCTAAAAATACAATGTAGTGTATGGTTTTGGTTATTGTTACTGCCTAGTTGCTTAACATAACTGTTTCAGTTTGCTCTCAGTTGTGTGAGGGAGGAATTCAGAAAGATCTGGGTTGGGTAGGTCTCGTGGGGGGAGGAGGGGGTCTCTGTTCAGATACTGGGTTGGCTGCATCTGAAAGTGTGGCGAGGCTGGGTGCCCCAGATGCCCACTCTCTTGGCTGGCAGTTGACATTGCCACCTACACGTGACTCCAGCATATGGTCTCAGGGTGGTTAGTTCCCCCCTCCCCCCCACTGCCGAGGAGCAAACTGAGACAACCAGGGGGATGCTACAAAGCCTTTCTGACCTCTTGGAAATTGAATGGTATCATTTGTGCTGTGTTCTTTTGGTTACAGGGGAGTCACCAGGTTGGCCCAGGTTCAAAGGGAGGGGTCAGAAACCCCACCTGTCAATGGGGAATAGTGTCAAAAGAACTTGTAGGCAGATCTTAAAACTTCCATGACTGTGGTTTTGCATTTTGAATGTATTGGAGACATGTTAGACATAAGAAGCTGGGCACTGCTCTTAAATCCCCAATACACAGTGCATTCTCCAGAGCACTTTTTCTCAAGAGGGATCATTCAGAAGGGGGAGGGCGTGCAGGTATAGTGTCTCCTTTAGGTATGACATTTTGAGAATATGGTTGTAGGTTTTTTCCCCCCAACCTGATGTGACTTTTCATAGCTCTAACCTGGCTCATCTTCTGGAAATTATAAGGAAGCCAAGTTACAGAGTGAGCTAATGAGTTAAGGTAAAGCCTTCATCATGACCAGAAAAAAAAGCCAGAGTTTATGTTTTCTGATGACTGACTGTGAGAGGCTGTCTTCACCCAGGAAGGCTCACCCATGGTTTCTTTTCTTTTCTGCAGCCTAAAGAAAGGGAGGTGGTGCTAGAGCACACCTCTTCAGGAAGTGACTGGTCCGATGTGGATGAGGTCTCCACAGTTAGATTCTCTCAGGAGGAGCCTGTCTCACTGAAAGTCTCTGCAGTTCCAGAGCCTTCTGCTTTCCCCAGTGACTACGTCATGTACCCGGCTCATTTGTACAGTAGTCCCTGGTGTGACTACGCCAGCTACTGGACCAGCACTCCCAGGCCTTCTGGCTACCCCTCGCTGGGCAGTAGCAGCAACGACACATTGCAGGCGGGGAGGAGCAGCCGGGGCCACCTGAGTGACTGCTCCCCCAGTTCTGTGGTGAGCTCCCCAAACACCTCCAGAGACCAGGAGGTGGCAGAGGAAGGCAGGTCCCAGAATTCTCGTTCATTTCGTTTCTCCAGAAGCTCAGAAGAAGAGGTGAAGGAGAAAAGAACATTCCGGGAGGAGACACCTCCGCGTCCTTGTGGAGGACACACATCCAGTTCCCTGCCAAGGAGCCATTGGGAGGCAAGCCTAGAGGAGGGTTTCATCGACACCCATTGTCACTTGGACATGCTCTATTCCAAGTTGTCTTTCAAAGGGACCTTTACCAAGTTCAGAAAAATTTATAGCAGCTCCTTCCCTAAGGAATTTCAGGGCTGCATCTCTGACTTCTGTGATCCTCGGACCCTGACGGATTGTCTATGGCAGGAGCTTTTGAAAGAGGATCTGGTTTGGGGGGCCTTTGGCTGTCACCCTCATTTTGCACGTTACTACAGTGAGAGTCAAGAAAGAAATCTTCTGCAAGCCTTAAGGCACCCCAAAGCTGTGGCATTTGGGGAAATGGGCCTGGATTACTCTCACAAGTGCACCACACCGGTCCCAGAGCAGCACAAGGTAATGAGGTTTTCTTTAGTTTGTGTAGTTTCAGTTCCTCTGTTCAGACCTCACTAAGGGTTTCTTTACTTGTGGAACCAAAGAATTTAGAATCCCTAGAAATTTAATTGCTGTGGAACCAAAGAATTTAGAATCCCTAGAAATTTAATTGCTCTTATCCAGACCATCTAGATGTCGTTTGTCCAGTGTTTCCTAGCTATTATCTTTCAGCTTTATTATGTGAGAGAGGGAAATAGGTATTTTTTCACTTCTTATGGCTAATGTTATGAATGTCAAAACATTTGTTTTCCCTCATGGGAAGCAAAAAATTTAAAGTAAACAACGTATTTTTATTATTTTAAAGTCAGGTTATGCCCATTAAGAATATTTGAAAAATATAAAAATGTGTAAAGATGATAACTTCCCATTCCATCAGAGATAATGACTGTTACCATCTTAATATTTTTTGCACCCAATATTTTTGAGCGTGGATATTTGGCAGGGTAAGAGTAGTCGTAGCATTTCAGTGAAGTTTCTGATTTGGGAAGGCGCAGGACAAAGAGACACTACGTTGCCAGGTTGAATGTGTTGTGTGCTATCTTCCTGTTAGTGCCTGTTAGGTCTGGTCTGCACGCCAAAAGTGCAGTCCTTGATGAGCGGGTGCATGGATCCCAGCCAGGGTGGAATTTAGTATGCCAAGCTTGCCCCTCGGTGCTCTCCCCAGCCCGGCGGCGTCAACTTCTGCAGTACAGGGGTGCTGTGCCCCGTTACAAAGCGTCTGTGGTTAGCTTTATGATTTATGAGAAAGAATCTTCCAGAACCAATGGTTTCTAAAGTTTCCTTTGATCAAAGAAAATTAAAAGAAATAGTGGTGCTCTTCTGCTGAAGCCCAGGACTCCAGACCTTTGTATACCTTTAGGAGACAGAGATCCCAATTTGAATACAGCTGTCCATGACAGCCAATGAGCATGCACGGCTTAACAATAATTATAAAGGAAACAACTTCATGTTCAGATGTTTCCAAAGGATCTTTAAGATGGGTTTGGTAGGACCTGGTAGGTTTACTAAATTCAGAACAGGATGATTTTTGACTTGAGGATCTGCATTTAGACAGGAGGTTGGATTTTTTTGTGTGAATGTGTTGTTTTTTTTGCTTTATTTACTGAGTTTCTAGTGTAAGTAGTGTTTGTATTCAGAATTAGGTTCATCTTATTCATTAAATAATTTCCTCCCTGTCCAGAGTTCGTTTTCACTTCGGGTGGTAATTTATTAGCCAAAAGTGAATGGGAAAGTACTAAATCTGAAATATAGGAAAAAATAGATTTTTAAGAAAGTGAGAAATATTCAGTATTTTGATTTCCCAACTAGCTTCTGTGGCTTGGGGCCGGTGTGGTACAGAAAGAGAAACAGTTCAGAAATGTATACACTAAGGCAACTGGATAGAGTGAGAGGAGTATGTTTAATAGTTGATGTTTATTGAATTCCTACCATGTGCCAGGAACTATGGTTAAGTATTTCACATAACTTTTTCCTTTATGTTGATGAAAAGATACCTAAAGTCACCTTGAAATAAAGATGGATTTTATTTGAGTCTATCAGAGTAAACTGAACTTAGTCCAGGAGACACAACTTATTCAATGAGTAGGAGTATTCCAGGGGGCTACAGACATGAAGGTTTTATATTCTTGAGGAGGTAGGCAAGAAAGTCATGGCTTCAAAGGTATACGTTTCATTTGCATAACAGGGTGGGTGTCTAGGTTAATATACATCCTGACGCTACATGGAATTAAGGAAAGGGGTAAACATTCTTGGTTATCTTGTAGACGTTGACCAGAAAATCCCTGACTGACTGGATTTCTGGGAGAAGTTGAAACTGCAGTTAGGTTAGGTATTCAGCCCGATTTAGTGACTTGGCCTAGCAGAAGTGACACCAGGCTGGGCTTGTGGTTTTTTTTTTTTTTAACATTTATTAAATGTTATCAGACCTGCATATAGAGGTACATAGAGCATGCCACACAACAGACAACTTGAAGTTACAGCATAGGATGGGTCTGTTATTTGGCTTGGTGAGATGGGACTCAGGAGTGGAAAATGGCGATTCAGAGGAAATAAATTGCCGGCCAGGGGAGTGCAGAACTGAATGTAGAAGAGAGGAAGGTAAGAAAATATTTCTTTAAAATACTGGAGACTAGGCTGGACGGAGGAAGTGGTTGCTGTATTCCTGATGGTCAGTCTAAACTACAGCACCGAAACAAGAAGCAGCGGTGACAAGCAGATGCTGTAGTTGGATGTCTGTGCTGAGTTGGTATTTGCCTAAAAGCTGACTGGTTGGTAAGTTCTTGATGTGTCCTGCTGAATTTTTTATATTTCAGAATGAAGAAAAGCTTGTGGAATGGGCATTTCTGGTCAGGTGACAGGATGCCAACTCTGGCTTGGTTTCTGTTACCTAATATTTTCTGGAAGGATTGGAAAATAGAGAAAAGCCAAAGAATTTGGGAAAAAATCAGTAGTTATCTTGCTATACAGAGCAGACCACTTTTAACTTTTTCCTTGTATATGTGGGTATTCCTAGATTCAACTATTGAACTTCCTATTTATTTAAATTCCTGTTTAACTTCTCTGAGAGCTAAGTCCTAGATGGTTCGTGTATGACTTGCACACATCAGCCAATGATTACCAGAATCTCTTGTGATCTGGGGTTTTAAAGCCAGGGTGAATGGACTGTCCTTCCGCATGTGGGCCGGCTGAACCAGGCTACTTCTGTGTCTTTTTGTATTGACAGAAATTAATTATTGGGGTAATGAGTCTGCAAGAGCCAACTGGGGCCACCCCCAAGAGAGACTGACTAACTCTGGAATCCCAGGAAATAATGGATCGGTGGAGAAGTCAAGCTTGTGCAGGCAGTGTGTGATTAGGCTGAGTAAACAGCTTATCTGTACTTTGTTCACTCCTGTTTTTCGGTTAGGTTCCTGGTAAGATCAAATGCTCTGGATAGCTCCAACCCAGCTGCAAGTTTCTGCCTCCTAACAGTTTTAACATTTTTGAAATTTGGATGTGGTCTACAAAATGTTACATTTTTGATATTACTGTCTCAGTGAATTGCAGTGGCCAATTGATGGCATGTCTTACAAGCACCTGTCATGGAATCAAGGAAATAGGTGTTGTGTGTACATGATTTTTTAAAATTATGAAATTTTCAAAAAGAAAATTAATAGTTTAGAATGTCTTTTCCACTTGTGAAAATGTTCTTATTTCATTAAATATACTTTGAAAAATATGATTGTAACAGCTGTGTAATATTCTACCCTAAGAGTACTGGAGTTTACCTTCAGGAATAATTTTTTAGAAGCAGGAATTGAATGTTGGAATTAGACTCTTGCAATCTCCTTCCTCTGGAAGGGGCCAAAGATGGCAGAAGTATTGGGAAGGGGATCCAGCCAGCTGTAGATATTGGAATGAGCCTGTTTTTAAATGCCTTACCAAGTATTCTATGATTTTGCTTCCTATGGTCATTTTCCTTTAGTTAAAAACACAGGTGGAACAAGAGTTACATCAGAATTGGTATTAATTCAGTGCCGCTAGTGTGAGACTTGAAAGTGTTAGACATGAAAATGTCATTCGCATGTATCACCACTCAAATTATCAAAAGTATCTTATTTGATGTTAAAATTGCAAACATGAGTTATATTCCACAATTTAAAAAGCTACTCAAGGGAATATTAAGTTTAAGATGAGGTAATTTGTCTATGAAGAATTAATACTTTTGTTCTTTGTTCTAAATTTGAACTTCTTGGAGGAAAGAATAAATTCTAGCCCTACTTCTTTCATTTAGATTATTAACAATATATTTTACTAATGAAGATTTTGAAGTGGCTAGAGTTAAAAAAAAGAGAATGTAGTATACCCTAGAAGGATATCTGATTTTGGATGAGTAAAGAAAGCAAGTTACAGAAAATAATGCATAGTATTCTTTCACCAATATTTGAGCACCTTCTGAGAGCCAGGTACTGTGTAAATACAAATATAACTCTCTGTGTAGGAAAAAGTGTGGGAGTAGATAGAGGTGGGGGTGGGAGTAGATAGAGGTGGGGATAAGTAGAGGAAGGACACTCAACTGACACTTTCTGTTCCTAAGCCCTGCTCAACCCCCCTAGCCTCAGGGAAACATACACAGGGGTTTCTGTATGTTCAGCCTTGGTTCAGATTTGAACTGTGGCACTATAGCTTACTACCTGCAAGTTATCTGAGCTCATTTGGAACTTTGATTTCTTTGCTTAATGGCAAGCAGCAGTACCTACCTATAGGGTGCTTGTGAACATTACAGGTTATAATACACCTGAAGTGCTTTGAGCACTATGTGCTTCTGTAGTAAGCACCCAGTAAGCACTGGATATTATTTTACCTTAGAGAGTTTAAAAATAAAGAATTGGAGACAGTGAGGGTTGTCTGTTGAACTGGGTGTTCTGTAGTTAACAGCCCTTTTTTTTTTGAATGAAATATGGTTTATTACAATATTGGTTTCAGATGAACAGCTTAGTGACTCATCAATTACTAAATGCTTACCAAATTAATTATCTGTCACCATATAAAAATATTACAATATTATTCGGCTCAAGATGGCGGCGTGAGCAGGGCAGCGGAAATCTCCTCTCTCCTCCCCAAATCATATAGATTCTTAAAAATACAACAGATGCAACTACTACTAAAAGAGAGACCAGAAGATACAGTACAACAGCCAGGCTATGTCTACATCTGCAAAAACTCAGCACCTCAAGAAAAGGGTAAGATAACAAAGCTGGAACCCAGCGGGACCCAAGCACTCCCCCAACCCCAGCTCACCAGTGGGAGGAAAAGAATCAGAGTGGGGAGGGAGTGGAAGCACAGGACTGCTAAATAACCAACCCTGGTGATCTGCACTGGGAACACAGACACATATTGCATGGTGTACTGGATATTAGAGAAACAAAAAAGCAAAACCCGAGATGGAGACTGGGAGTGGGTCTCCACAGCCGGCTCCCCTGGGGCAAAAGAAAAGCAGGCGCTTTTTAAAAGTCTTAAAGGGACAAAGAACCAACAGCTGAACAAAATCACCCCAGCACACTCAGCCCAGCAGGCTTTGAATCTCAAGGAATTTCAGGCCTCCTAACCCCTTGCCGGGTAAAGCAGCCCCGAAGCGCCTCACGGCGATAAGCAGCCTGCCATTCATTTCCCCCTGCCGGTGCCAGCTGAACCGCCAGAGCTGCGGAGCAGCCAGAGAGCAGCCGCACCCATGGCAACCACACAGAGTCTCTTCCCAGTGCGCAGCTAACCCTGAACGACAGTGGAAGCATGGAGTGAGGTCTGGAAGGCATGAAGGGGCCATCTACTAGGCTAGCCTGAGGGCTGCTGCGCCCATAGCAGCTGAGAGGATTATCCCAGAGACTGCTTCCCTGTGTGCGGGTAAACAGTACAGCCTGCGGAAGCCAGAGCAAGGTCCGGAAGGCACGAAAGGGCCTATCCTTGCAGTAGAATGCACCCAGTGTGGTTGCCAAGCCCCTGCAGTGCTCTAGGCTAGCCTGAGGGCGGTCCTGCCCACGACAGCTCAGGGGATTAGTGCAGAGACTGCCTCCGGGTGTGTGGGTAACCAGCAAAGGCTGTGGAAGCCAGAGCAAAGTCCTGAAGGCGCAAAAGGGCCCATCCTTGCAGTAGTATGCGCCTGGCATGGTTGCCACACCCCCACAGTGCTCTAGGCTAGCCTGAGGGCGGCCCCGCCCATGACAGCTAAGGGGATTGTCCCAGAGACTGCCTCGTGGTGTGTGGTAACAGGCACAGGCTGTGGAGAAGGGCAAGGCGAACAGCAAGCAGAAAGGGACTTTGTTCTCCCAGCTGGCACAAGTGCACCTGCCTGCGACCACGTCTATTGCCATGAAAAGACAGAAGAACCTGGTCCAGTCAAATATCACCCAGACAACTGCTGAAAGAGGGCCTGGTGGGATAGATTTAAGCAATGTTCCTGAAAAAGAATTCAGAATAAAAGTCATAACCATGCTGATGGACCTACAGAGAAATATGCAAGAGCTAAGGGATGAAATCAGGAGGGACATCACAGAAATGAAACAATTGATTGACGGGCTTAAGAGCAGACTGGACGAGGTTTGCGAGACTGTAAATGGAATAGAAATCAGAGAACAGGAGTACAGAGAAGCTGAGGCAGAGAGAGATAAAAGGATCTCTAGGAATGAAAGAATATTAAGAGAACTGTGTGACCAATCCAAATGGAACAATATTCACATTATAGGGGTATCAGAAGAAGAGAGAGAAAAAGGGATAGAAAGTGTCTGAAGAAATAATAGCTGAAAATGTCCCCAAGCTGGGGAAGGAAATAGCCTCTCAGACCCTGGAAGCCCACAGATCTCGCAGCAAAAGGGACCCAAGAAGGACACCAAGACATAATAATTAAAATGGCAAAGATCAAAGACAAGGACAGAGTATTAAAGGGAGCCAGAGAGAGAAAAAAGATCACCTACAAAGGAAAACCCATCAGGCTATCTTCAGACTTCTCAACAGAAACCATACAGGCCAGAAGAGAATGGCATGATATACTTAATGCAATGAAACAGAAGGGCCTTGAACCAAGAATACTGTATCCAGCACGATTATCATTTAAATTTGAGGGAGGGATTAAACAATTCCCAGACAAGCAAAAGTTAAGGGAATTTGCCTCCAACAAACCACCTCTACAGGATATTTTAAAGAGACTTCTCTAGATGGAAGCACTCCTAAGTCTAAATAGAGGTCAGGCAAAAAATAAAATCAACTTCCACAAAAACAGTCAAAGGAAACACAAAAGAGTACAGAAAAAAACACCTAACATATAAAGAATGGAGGAGGAAGAATAAGAAGGTAGAGAAATAAAGAATCAACAGACTGTGTTTATAATAGCTTAATAAGAGAGTTTAGTTAGACAGTTAGATAGTAAAGAAGCTACCCTTGAACCTTTGGTAACCATGAATCCAAAGGCTGCAATGGCAATAAGTACATATCTATCGATACTCACCCTAAATGTAAATGGACTGAATGTACCAATCAAAAGCCACAGAGTAATAGAATGGGTAAATAAGCAAGACCCATCTATATGCCGCTTACAAGAGACTCACCTGAAACCCAAAGATATACACAGACTAAAAGTGAAAGGATGGAAAAAGATATTTCATGCAAACAACAGCGAGAAAAAAACAGGTCTTGCAGTACTTGTATCAGACAAAATAGACTTCAAAACAAAGAAAGTAGCAAGAGATAAAGGAGGACATTACATAATGATAAAGGGGTCAGTCCAACAAGAAGATATAACCATTATAAATATATATGCACCCAACACAGGAGCGCCAGCATATGTGAAACAAATAGTAACAGAATTAAAGGAAGAAATAGAAAGGAATGCATTCATTTTAGGAGACTTCACCACACCACTCACACCAAAGGACAGATCAACCAGACAGAAAATAAGTAAAGACACAGAGGCACTGAACAACTCACTAGAACAGATGGACCTAACAGACATCTATAGAACTCTACACCCAAAAGCAGCAGGATACACATTCTTCTCAAGTGCACATGGAACATTTTCCAGAATAGACCACATACTAGGCCACAAAAAGAACCTCAGTAAATTAAAAAATATTGAAATCCTACCAACCAACTTCTCACATCACAAAGGTATAAAACTAGAAATAAATTGTAGAAAGAAAAGAAAAAGGCTCACAAACACATGGAGGCTCAACAACATGCTCCTAAATAATCAATGGGTCAACGCCCAAATTAAAACAGAGATCAAGCAATATATGGAGACAAATGACAATAACAACACAAAGCCCCAACTTCGTTGGGTCGCAACAAAGGCAGTTCTAAGAGGAAAGTATATTGCAATCCAGGCCTATTTAAAGAAGGAAAAACAATCTCAAATGAATAGTCTAAAGTCACAATTACTACAATTGGAAAAAGAAGAACAAATGAGACCCAAAGTCACCAGAAGGAGGGGCATAATAAAGATCAGAGAAGAAATAAATAAAATTGAGAAGAATAAAACGATAGGAAAAATCAATGAAACCAAGAGTTGGTTCTTTGAAAAAATAAACAAAATAGATAACCCCTAGCCAGACTTATTAAGAGAAAAAGAGAATCTACACACATAAACAGAATCAGAAATGAGAAAGGAAAAATCATGACGGACCCCACAGAAATACAAAGAATTATTAGAGAATACTATGAAAATCTATATGCTAACAAGCTGGAAAACCTAGAAGAAATGAACAACTTCTTAGAATAATACAACCTTCCAAGACTGACCAAAAAAGAAACAGAAAATCTAAACAGACCAATTACCAGCAACGAAATTGAATCGGTAATCAAAAAACTACCCAAGAACAAAACCCCTGGGCAGATGTATTCACCCCTGAATTTTATCAGACATATAGGAAAGACATAATACCCGTTTTCATTAAAGTTTTCCAAAAAATAGAAGAGGAGGGAATACTTCCAAACTCATTCTATGAAGCCAGCATCACTGTAATACCAAAACCGGGCAAAGACCCACCAAAAAAGAAAATTACAGACCAATATCCCTGATGAACATAGATGCAAAAATACTCAACAAAATATTAGCAAACCGATTTCAGAAATACATCAAGAGGATCATACCTATGACCAAGTGGGATTCGTCTCAGGGATGCAAGGATGGTACAGCATTCGAAAATCCATCAACATCATCCATCACATCAACAAAAAGAAGAACAAAAACCACATGATCATCTCCAAAGATGCGGAAAAAGCATTTGACAAAATACAACATTCATGACAAATCTCCCAACAAAATGGGTATAGAGGGCAAGTACCTCAACATCATAAAGGCCATATATGACAAACTGACAGCCACATCATACTTAAAAGCGGGAAGCTGAAAGCTTCTCACCTAAAATTGGGAACAAGACAGGGAGGCCCACTCTCCCCACTGTTATTCCACATAGTAGTGGAGGTCCTAGCCACAGCAATCAGACAAAACAAAGAAATACAAGGTATCCAGATTTGCAAAGAAGAAGTCAAACTGTCAGTATTTGCAGATGATATGATATTGTACATAAAAAACGCTAATGACTCCACTCCAAAACTACTAGACTAATACCTGAATTCAGAAAAGTTGCAGGATACAAAATTAATACACAGAAATCTGTTGCTTTCCTATACACTAACAATGAGCTAACAGAAAGAGAAATCAGGAAAACAATTCCATTCACAATTGCATCAAAAAGAATAAAATACCTAGGAATAAACCTAACGAAGGAAGTGAAAGACCTATACCCTGAAAACTACAAGACACTCCTAAGAGAAATTAAAGAGGACACTGCCAAATGGAAATTCATTCCATGCTCTTGGCTAGGAAGAATAAATATAGTCAAAATGGCTATACTACCTAGAGCAATCTACAGATTCAATGCAATCCCTATCAAAATACCAACAGCATTCTTCAATGAACTGGAACAAATAGTTCTAAAATTCATATGGAACCACAAAAGACCCTGAATAGCCAAAGCAATCCTGAGAAGGAAGAATAAAACAGAGGGAATTATGCTCCCTGACTTCAAGCTCTACTACAAAGCCACAGTAATCAAGACAATTTGGTATTGGCACAAAAACAGACCACAGACCAGTGGAACAGACTAGAGTCCAGACATTAACCCAAACATATACAGTCAATTAATATACGATAAAGGAGCCATGGATATACAATGGGGAATTGACAGCATCTTCAACAGCTGGTTTTGGCAAAACTGGACAGCTACATGTAAGAGAATGAAACTGGATTACTGTCTAACCCTATGCACAAAGGTAAACTCAAGGTGGATCAAAGACTTGAATGTAAGTCATGAAACCATAAAACTCTTAGAAAGTAACATAGGCAAAAGTCACTTGGACATAAACATGAGCAACTTCTTCATGAACATATCTCCCTGGGCAAGGGAAACAAAAGCAAAAATGAACAAGTGAGACTATATCAAGCTGAAAAACTTCTGTACAGCAAAGGACACCATCAGAGGAACAAAAAGACATCCTACAGTATGGGAGAATATACTCATAAATGACATATCCGATAAGGGGTTGACATTCAAAATATATAAAAGCTCACTCACCTCAACAAACAAAAAGCAAATAATCCAATTGAAAAATGGTTAGGGGATCCGAATAGACACTTCTCCAAAGAAGAAATTCAGATGGCCAACAGGCACATGAAAAGATGCTCCACATCGCTAATCATCAGAGAAATGCAAATTAAAACCACAATGAGATATCACCTTACACCAGTGAGGATGGCTAACATCCAAAACACGAACAACAGCAAATGTTGGCGAGGATGTGGAGAAAGGGGAACCCTCCTACACTGCTGGTGGGAATGCAAATTAGTTCAACCATTGTGGAAAGCAATATGGAGGTTCCTCAAAAAACTCGAAATAGAAATACCATTTGACCCAGGAATTCCACTCCTAGGAATTTACCCTAAGAATGCAGCAGCCCAGTTTGAAAAAGAAATATGCACCCCTATGTTTATCGCAGTACTATTTCCAATAGCCAAGAAATGGAAGCCACCTAAGTGTCCATCAGTAGATGAATGGATAAAGAAGATGTGGTACATATACACAATAGAATAATAATTCAGTCATAAGAAGAAAACAAATCCTACCATTGGCAACAACATGGTTGGAGCTAGAAGGTATAGTGCTCAGTGAAACAAGCCTGGTGGAAAAAGACAAGTATCAAATGATTTCACTCATATGTGGAGTATAAGAACAAAGAAAAAACTGAAGAAACAAAACAGCAGCAGACTCAGAGAATCCAAGAATGGACTAACAGTTACCAAAGGGAAAGAGACTGGGGAGGATGGGTGGAAAGGGAGGGACAAGGGAGAAAAAGGGGCATTATGATTAGCAGACATAATGTAGGGGGCACGGGGAGGCCTGTAGAACTCAGAGAAGACAAGTAGTGATCTTATAACATCTCTCTATGTTGATGGACAATGACTGTAATGGGGTATGTGGGGGGGGCTTGATGATGTGGGGAGTCTATTCACCATAATATTGCATTTGTAATTGTAGATTAATGGTGCCAAAATAAAAAAAATAGAATATTATTGACTATATTCCCTATGCTGTGGTTCCATTCCTGTGACTAAATATTTCTATAATTTGAAATGGTACCTCTTTATCCCCTTTGCTATTGCGCCTGTCCCTGACACCATGTAACCAACTTTCCACTCTTTGTTCTTATGAATCTATTTCTGTTTTATTTGCTTGTTCATTGGTTTTTTTAGATTACACATAAAAGTTAAACCATACTGTATGCATCTTTCTCTGACTTTTTTCACTTTGCATAGGCTCATCCATATTTTCACAAATGACGAGATTTCCTTTTTTATGGCTGAATAATATTCTGTTGTATATGTATCACATCTTCTTTATTCATCTGTTGATGGGCACTTTGGTTGCTTCCCTATCTTGGTGTTGTACATAATGTGGCAGTGAACATAGTGGTGCATATATGTAACTTTTTGAATCAGGGATTTTGTTTTCTTCGGGGAAATTCCTAGAAGTGGAATTACTGGGTCTTATGGTATTTTTATTTTTAGTTTTTGCAGAACCTCCATACTGCTTTCCATAGTGGCTGCACCAATTTATATTCCCACCAACAGTGTTAGGAGGGCTCCCTTTTTTCCACATCCTCACCAACACTTGTCATTTCTTGTCTTTTGGATGTTGCCCATTCTAACTGGTGTGAGGTGTTAGCTCACTGTGGTTTTGATTTGCATTTCCCTGATGATTAGTGATGTGGAGCATCTTTTCATGTGCCTGTTGTCCACCTGTATTTCTTTTTTTGGAAAAACATCTGTCCAGGTCCTCCACCCATTTTTTCATTGGGTTATTTGTTTTTTTGTTGTTGAGGCTTTTGAGTTCTTTATATATTTTAGATGTTTACCCCTTATTGGATAAATTGTTTATGAATATATTCTCCCATACTGTAGGTTGCCCTTTTGTTCTGTTGATGATGTCCTTGTACAGAAGCTTTTTAGTTTGATGAGTCCCACTTGTTTTATTTTTGTTTCCCTTGCCTAAGAAGATGTGTCCAAGAAGATTGCTCATGCTTATGTTGCAGATATTTTTGCCTATGTTTTCTTTTAAGAGTATTATGGTTTCATATCTTACATTCAGGTCTTTGATCCGTTTCGAGTTTACTTTTGTGTGTGGGGTTAGACAGTAATCCAGTTTCATTGTCTTGCATGTAGCTGTCCAGTTTCCCCAACACCACTTACTGAAGGAGGCTGTGTTTTCCCCATTGTATATTCATGGCTCCTTTATCATATATTGGCCATATATGCGTGCTTTTGTTTCTGGGCTCTGTATTCCATCAATCTTTGGGTCTTCCTGTGCCAGTACCATAATGTTTTGATTAGTGTAAGGTTTGTAGGATTGCTTGAAGTTGGGGAGCATAATCCCCCTCCAGCTTTTTTCTTTTTTCTTAGGATTGCTTTGGCTATTCGGGGTCTTTTGTGGCTCCATATAAATTTTAGATTTATTTGCTCTACTTCATTGAAAAATGCTGTTGGGACCAAAAGTAGGAGATACAGATTAAAGATGGCAGCATGACAGGTGAGACAGAGGCTTCCTCCTAAAACCGCATATAATACGAAACTATGACTGATACAACTACTGAAAAAGCAACAGGAAAGAGGACTGCGCCCAACTGCATACACCTGGAGACAAGAGCTGACCTCACAGAACAGGGTAACGTACTAAAGCTGTGGCCTGGCAGGACCGAAGCCCTTCCCCCACCTCAGCTCACCAGCCGGAGGAAGAGAAATGGAGCAGGGAGGGAGTGGAGACTTGGGACTGCTGAATACCTAACTGTAGAGATCTGCTCTGGGAGCACAAACCTACATTTCATGGTGCTAGCATGATACTCTTGTAATTAGGGGGTTGGAAAGCTAAGACAGGCAGAATTCCTGGAGAGACTGAGATTCGAGCTGCTTGTGGAAAGCAGGGATCCGTATCCGGCTGCTCTGGGACCAAAGAAAGGCGGGCAGTCTGAGAGACTTCATAACAAGGAAGCGCTTAGCAAGAGGGCTGCTAAAGGGGCAAGGCTTGCACAGAGCTTATTGCTCAGGAGAAAGGACTGGTAGACAAAATTGTACGGGTGCACTCTGTCCAACGGGGTTGGAGCTTTCACGATCTTCAGGTGCTCCAGTTCCATTGTTGCCCACACAGCTCCAACAACCCCTTCCGTGATAGGCAGCCTACTGCACCTTTCTCCTGGTCAGCCCCACCTGGCTCACAAACCAGCAAACCTTGCCCTGGTGTTAGGCCAGCCAGAGGGAAGATCTGTCCACAGCAACTACAAACACAAGGCATAGATGCTTATACCTGTGTGCTCAGCCCACTAATTCAGGCAGTGGAGACAGGCATAGCAGCTGGGAAGCAGGAAACAGCTCTTTCCTCCCCCCACGCACCAATATCACTCCCCTGCAATCCCCGACATTGCTTCAGGGGCTCAGCAGCTCCCGAGAGTAGAGCTTCTGGGCACTAGAGGGCGCCATGCACAAATATGAAACGCCAAAGGAACCTGGTTCAGAGTAAAATTATTAATACAACTCCTGAGAAAGATTTAAATGATATCAACCTCATGACTCTCCCTGAAAGGGAGTTCAAAATAAAAATAATTAAGATGCTCATGGAGGTATGGAAAAATATTCAAGAACTCAGGAATGAACTCCAGTCGGAGATCCAGTCGTTGAAGCGCACAATGGTGGTTATTAAAAGCAGATTGGATATGGTGGAGGAGATGATAAATAAAATAGAAACTAGAGAAGAGGAATACAAAGAAGGTGAGGCACAGAGAGAAAAAAGGATCTCTAAGAATGAATATTGAGAGAACTGTGTGACCAATCCAAATGGAACAATATTTGAATTATAGGGGTACCAGAAGAAGAGAGAGAAAAAGGGACAGAAAGTATCTTTGAGAAGGTAATTGCTGAAAATGTCCCCAATCTGGGGAAGGAGATAGTCTCTCAGGCCAGGGAGATGCACAGATCTCCCAACACAAGGGACCCAAGGAAGACACCACCAAGACATACAGTAATTAAAATGGCAAAGATCAAGGATAAGGACTGACTATTAAAAGCAGCCAGAGAGAGAAATAAGATCACATACAAGGGAAAGCCCGTCAGACCTCTCAACAGAAACCTTACAGGACAGAAGGGAGTGGCATGATGTATTTAATGCAATGAAGCAGAAGGGCCTTGAACAAGATTACTTTATCCAGCAAGATTATCATTTAAATTTGAAGGAGGGATTAAACAATTACCAGGTAAGCAAAAGCTGAGAGAATTTACCTCCCACAAACTGTCTCTACAGTGTATTTTGGATGGACTGCTATAGATGGAAGTGTTCCTACGGTTTAATAGCTGTCACCAGAGGTAATAACACCACAGTAAAGAAAGTAGAACAGCTAATTACTAAGCAAATGCAAAATTAAATTGTCCGCAAAGTTAATCAAGGGATAGATAAATAGTACAGAATATGATACCTAATATATAAAGAATAGAGGAGGAAGAAAAAGGAGGTGAAAAAAAAAAGAACCTTTAGATTGTGTTTATAATAGCGTATTAAGTGAGTTAAGTTAGACTCTTGGATAGGAAGTTAACCTTGAACCTTTGGTAACCACGAATCTAAAGCCTGCAGTGGCAATAAGTACATACCTATCCATAATCACCCTAAATGTAAATGGACTGAATGCACCAATCAAAAGGCAGAGAGTGACTGAATGGATAAAAAAACAAGACCTATCTATATGCTGCCTACAAGAGACTCACTTTAAACCCAAAGACATACACAGACTGAAAGTGAAAGGATGGAAAAAAACATTTCATGCAACTAATGGGGAGAAAAAAGCAGGAGTTGCAGTACTTGTATCACACAAAATAGACTTCAAAACAAAGAAAGTCAAAGAGACAAAGAAGGACATTACATAATGTTAAATGGGTCAATCCAACAAGAAGATATAACCATTTAAAATATCTATGCGCCCAACACAGGATCACCTACATATGTGAAACAAATACTAACAGAATTAAAAGGGGAATTAGAATGCAATGCATTCATTCTAGGAGACTTCAACACACCACTCACTCTGAAGGACAGGTCAACCAGACAGAAAATAAGTAAGGAGACAGAGACACTGAAAGACACATTAGAACAGATGTACCTAACAGACTACAGAACTCTACATCCAAAAGCAGCAGAATACACATTCTTCTCAAGTGCACAAGGGACATTTTCAAGAATAGATTATACACTAGGCCACAAAAAGAGCTTCGGTAAATTCAAAAAGATTGAAATTGTACCACCAGTTTCTCAGACCACAAAGGTATGAAACTAGAAATAAATTATGTGAAGAAAATGAAAAATCCCACAAACACATGGAGGCTTCACAACATGCTCCTAAATAACGAATGGTTCAAAGACCAAATTAAAATAAAGATCAAGCAATATATGGAGACGAATGACAAAAACAATTCAACACCGCAAAATGTGTGGGACGCAGCAAGGGCTATTCTAAGACGAAAGTGTATTGCAATACAGGCCAACCTCAGGAAAGAACAATTCCATATGAGCAGTCTAAACTCACAATTAAGGAAACTAGAAAAAGAAGAACAAAGGAGACCCAAAGTCAGTAGAAGAAGGGACATAATAAAGATTAGAGCAGAAATAAAATTGAGAAGAATAAAACAATAGAAAGGATCAATGAAAGCAAGAGCTGGTTCTTTGAGAAAATAAACAAAATAGATAAACCCCTAGTCAGACTTATCAAGAAAAAAAGAGGGTCTATGCACATAAACAGAATCAGAAATGAGAAAGGAAAAATCACTTTGGACACCACAGAAATACAAAGAACTATTAGAGAATACTATGAAAAATTATATGCTAACAAACTGGATAACCTAGAAGAAATGGACAACTTTCTAGAAGATACAACCTTCCAAGGCTGACCCAGAAAGAACAGAAAATCTGAATAGACCAATTACCAGCAACGAAGTTGAACTGGTAATCAAAAACCTACCTAAGAAAAAAAGCCTGGACCAGATGGCTTCACCTCTGAATTTTATCAAACATTTAGTGAAGACCTAATACCCATCCTTCTTAAAGTTTTTCAAGGAGTAGAAGAACAGAGAATACTTCCAAACTCATTCTATGAGACCAGCATCACTCTAATACCAAAACGGGGCAAAGACACCACAAAAAAAGAAAATTAGAGACCAATATCCCTAATGAACATAGATGCAAAAACACTCAACAAAATATTAGCAAACCGAATTAAAAAATACATCAAAAGGATCATCCATCATGATCAAGTAGGATTTATTCCAGGGATGCAAGGATGGTACAACATTCGATAATCCATCAGCATCATCCACCACATCAACAAAAAGAAGGACAAAAACCACATCATCTTCTCCATAAATGCTGAAAAAGCATTTGAAAAAATTCAACATACATTCATGATAAAAACTCTCAACAAAATGGGTATAGAGGGCAAGTACCTCTACATAATAAAGGCCATATATGACAAACCCACAGCCAACATTATACTTTACAACAAGAAGCTGAAAGCTTTTCCTTTAAGATCGGGAACATGAGCATTACTATTAGTAGATGTAATGTTGGGGGGGGCACGGGGAGGGCTGTACAACTCAAGAGAAGACAAGTAGTGATTCTATGGCATCTCACTATGCTGATGGATAGTAACTGTAATGGGGTTGGTGGGGTGGACCTGATGAAGGGTGTAGTTTAATAACCATAATATTGCACATGTAATTGTAGATTAATGATACCAAAAAGAAAAAAAGATCGGGAACATGACACGGATTCCCACTCTCCTCTCTTTTATTCAACATAGTACTGGAAGTCCTAGCCACGGCAATCAAATAACACAAAGAAATAAAAGGCATCCGGGTTGGCAAGGAAGAAAAACTGTCTGTTTGCAGATGACATGATATTGTACATAAAAAACGCTAAAGAATCCACTCCAAAACTACTAGATCTAATATCACAATTCAGCAAAGTTGCAGGATACAAAATTAATATGCAGAAATCTGTGGTATTCCTATACACTACCAATGAACTAGCAGAGAAAGAAATCAGGAAAACAATTCCACTCACAGTTGCATCAAAAAGAATTAAATGCCTAGGAATAAACCTAACCAAGGAAGTGAAAGATTTACACTCTGAAAACTACAAGACACTCATGAGAGACATTAAAGAAGATACCAATAAATGGAAACACATCTCATGCTCATGGATAGGAAGAATTAATATTGTCAAAATGGCCATCCTGCCTAAAGCAATCTACAGATTCAGTGCAATTCTTATCAAAATACCTGCAGCATTCTTAAACGAACTAGAGAAAATCGTTTTAAAATTCATATGGAACCACAAGCAACCCCGAATAGCCAAAGCAATCCTGAGAAGGAAGAATAAAGCTGGGGGGATTATGCTCCCCACCTTCAAGCTCTACTACAAAGCCACAGTAATCAAGACGATTTGGTACCGGCACAAGAACAGACCCATAGACCAATGGAACGACTAGAGAGCCCCGATATAAACCCAACCATATATGGTCAATTAATATGTGATAAAGGAGCCATGGACATACAGTGGGGAAATGACAACCTCTTCAACAGCTGGTGTTGGCAAAACTGGACAGCTACATGCAAGAGAATGAAACTGGATTGTTGTTTAACCCCATAAACAAAAGTAAACTCGATGTGGATCAAAGACCTGAATGTAAGTCATGAAACCATAAAACTCTTAGATGACAATATGGGCAAAAATCTCCAGAGTATAGCATGAGCAACTTCTTCCTGAACGCATCTCCTTGAGCAAGGGAAACAAAAGCAAACATGACCTCATGGGACTACATCAAACTAAAAAGTTTCTGTGCGGCAAAGGATACCATCAACAGAACAAAAAGGCATCCTACAGTATGGGAGAATATATTTGTAAATGACATATCTGACAAGGGGTTAACATCCAAAATATATAAAGAACTTACACGCCTCTACACCTAAAAAACAAATAACCCGATTAAAAAATGGGCAGAGGATATGAAGAGACAGTTCTCCAAAGAAGAAATTCAGATGGCCAACAGACACATGAAAAGATGCTCCACATCACTCATCATCAGGGAAATGCAAATTAAAACCACAATGAGATATCACCTCACACCAGTAGGATGGCTAACATCCAAAAGACTAAGAACAACAAATGCTGGCGAGGATGTGGAGAAAGGGGAACCCTCCTACAGTGGTGGTGGGAATGTAAGCTAGTTCAACAATTGTGGAAAGCAAAATGGAGGTTCTCCAAAACCTAAAAATAGAAATACCATTTGACCCTGGAATCTCACTCCTTGGAATTTACCCAAAGAACACAACTTCTCAGATTCAAAAAGACATATGCACCCCCATGTTTATCGCAGCACTATTTACAGTAGCCAAAATATGGAAGCAACCTAAGTGTCCATCAGTAGATGAAAGGATAAAGAAGATGTGGTACATATACACAATGGAATACTATTCAGTCATAAGAAAGAAACAAATTCTACCATTTGCAACAACGTGGATGGAGCTTGAGGATATTATGGTCAGTGTAATAAGCCAGGCAGAGAAAGACAAGTGCCAAATGATTTCCCTCATTTGTGGAGTATAACGACAAAGCAAAACTGAAGGAACAAAAGAGCAGCAGACTCCAATACCTCAAGAGGAAACTAGTGGTTACCAAAGGGGAGGGGTGTGGGAGGGAGAAGGGGATTGAGGGGTATTATGTTTAGTACACATAGTGTGGGGGGTCATGGGGAATACAGTGTAGCACAGAGGAGGCAAATAGTGAATCTGTGGCATCTTAGTACACTGAAGGACAGTGACTGCATTGGGGTATGGGTGGGGACTTGATAATATGGGTACACTGAAGGACAGTGACTGCATTGGGGTATGGGTGGGGACTTGATAATATGGGTACACTGAAGGACAGTGACTGCATTGGGGTGTGGGTGGGGACTTGATAATACAGATTAAGACTGTGTATCAATAATACGTTAATAAAAAAAATTTAAAAATAAAAGGAAAATGCTGTTGGTATTTTGGTAGGGATTACATTGAGTTTGTAAATTGCTTTGGGTTGGATGCCCCTTTTGACAATATTAATTCCCTATCCATAGGAGGGGATAGATTTCCATTTATTGGTGTCTTCTTTAATTTCTCTCATGAGTGTCTTGTAGTTTTCAGAGTATAGGTTTTTCACCACCATGGTTAGGTTTATTCCTACGTATTTTATTCTTTATGATGCAGTTGTAAATGGAGTTGTTCTCCTGATTTCTCTTTCTGCTAATTTGTTGTTAGTATATAGGAACATGACAGATTTATGTATATTTATTTTGTATCTGCAACTTTGCTGAGTCCAGTTATTCAAATAGTTTTTTGGTGGAGTCTTTAGGATTTCCTATGTATAATATCATGTCATCTGAAAATACTGACAGTTTAATTTCCTCCTTACCAGTTTGGATGCCTTTTATCTCTCTGTTGTCTGATTGCCATGGCGAGAACCTCCAGTACTATGTTGAATAAAAGTGGGGAGAGTGTGTATTTTTGTCATGTGTCTGATCTTAGAGGAAAAATTTTCAGCTTTTCACCATTAAGTATGATGTTGGCTGTTGGTATGTCATATATATGGCCTTTATGATGCTGAGGTTCATTCCTTCTATACCCATTTTGTTGAGAGTTTTTATCATGAATGGATGATAAATTTTGTCGAATGCTTTTTCAGCACCTATTAAGATGATCTTGTGGTTTTTATCTTCCTTTTTGTTAGTGTGGCGTATCACATTGATTTATAAATATTGTGCCATCCTTGCGTCCGTGGAATAAATCCCACTTGGTTGTTGTGGATGATCCTTTTGATTTTTAAATTTGGTTTGATAATATTTTGTTTAGGATTTTTGCATCTGGGTTCATCAAGAATATTCGCCTATAATTTTCTTTTTTTGTGGTATCTTTGCTTTTGGTATTAGAGTGATGCTGGCCTCATAGAATGAGTTTGGAAGCATTCCTTCCTCTTATATTTTTTGGAATACTTTGAGAAGGATGTGTATTAGTTCGTTGTCAAATATTTGGTAGAATTCAGGTGTGAAGCTGTCTTGTCCTGGACTTTTGTTTGTTGGAAGTATTTTGATTACAAGTTCAATTTGGTTAATGGTAATTGGTCTGTTCAGATTTTCTGTTTTTTCCTTGGTCAATCTTGGAAGGTTGTATTTTTCTAGGCATTTGTCCACTTTAGGTTGTCCAGTTTATTGGCATATAATTTTTCATTGAATTCTCTAATAATTTTTTGTATTTCTGTGGTAACCATTGTGAGTATTCCTTTTTCATTTCTGATTTTATTTATATCTTCTTTTTTGTGATAAGTCTGACTAGGGGTTTTTCTATTGTTTATTTTCTCAAAAGAACCAGCTCTTGGTTTTATTAATTGTTTCTTATTGTTTTATTCTTCTCTATTCTATTTATTTCTGCTCTTATATTTATTATATCTGTCCTTCTACTAACTTTGGGTTTCATTTATTTTTCTTTTTCTACTTTGTTTAATTGTGACTTTATACTGCTTATTTAGGATTGTTCTTGTTTTTTGAGGTAAGCCTGTATTGCTGTGTACTTCCCTCTTAGAATTGCCTTCTCTGAATCCCACAGATTTTCGGCTATTGTATTTTTGTTTCTGTTTGTCTACATGTATTGCTTGATTTCTAGTTTGATTTGTGAATTGATCCATTGATTATTGAAAAATATGTTGTTTAGTCTCCACGTGTTTGTGAGCTTTTTTGTTTTCCTTGTGTAATTTATTTCTAGTTTTCATACCAACCATTGTTGGTTGCTTGATACAATTTCTATCTTGAATTTATTGAGGTTCTTTTTGTGATTTATTTTGGAGAACATTTCATGTACATTTGAGAAAATTGAGGATTTTGCTTTTGGTGGAATGTTCTGTAGGTCTGTCAGGTCCATCTTATCTAATGTGTTTTTCAGTATCCCTGTTTCCTAATTTATGTTGTCTGGTTGATCTTTCTGTTGATGTGAGTGGTGTGTTAAAGTCTCCTAAATGAATGTGTTGCATTCTGTTTCCCCCTTTGATTCTGTTAGTATTTGTTTTACAAATTAGGTACTCCTATGTTGGGTGCATAACTGTTTAAAATGGTTATATCCCCTTGTTGGACTGACCCCTTTATCATTATGTAATGTCCTTTCTCTCTTGTTTCTTTCTTTGTTTTGAGGTTTATTTGTCTGATACAAGTACTGCTACTCCTACTTTTTTTCTCCCTATTTATTTGCATGGAATATCTTTTTCCATTTCTTCACTTTTAGTCTGCGTATGTCTTTGGGTCTGAGTTGAGTCTCTTGTAGGCAGCATATAGATGGGTCTTGTTTCTTTATCATTGTGCCATCTTATACCTTTTGATTGATGCATTCAGTCCATTTACATTTAAGGTAATTGTTGATAAATATGTAAGTATTGCCATTTTATTAATTTTTTCTGGCTGTTTTTATAGCTCCTCACTGTTCCTTTCTTCCTCTCTTCTACTCTTCTACTTATACTCTTGTCTTATTATTTGATGATCTTCTTTAGTGTTGTGATTGTATTTCTCCTTTTAAATTTTGTGTGTATATGTTACAGGCTTTAGGTTTGTGGCTACCATAAGGCTCAAGGATAGCTTCCTAAGTATATGACAGTCATATTAAGTTGATTGCTCTATTTCAAACACAACTTATAAGTACTTATTTTTCTTCTTTATCCTTCTCCACACTTTATGTATTAGATGTCATAGTCTGAGTTTTTTGTGTATCCCTTGACTGATTCTGTGAATAGTTGGGTTTGCTACTTACTTTTGTTTTGTTTTGTTTTAATTTTGTGTTTGCAGTAATTGGTCTACTACCTTTACTGTGGGTTTATTTTCACTAATGAAAACTATTTAGGCTTAGGGAGCATTTCCATCTACAGAAGTTCCTTTAACATATCCTGTAATGCTGGTTTAGTAGTGACAAATTCTTTCAGCCTTTGTTTATCTGGGAAATATTTAAAGTTGGCTTCAAATTTGAATGATAATCTTGCTGAGTAGTGTATTCTTGGTTGAAGGTCCTTCTGTTTCAATACATTAAATATTTCATGCCACTCCCTTCTTGTCTGTAACGTTGCTGCTGAGAAGTCTGCTCATAGTCTGATGGGGTTTCCCTTATAGGTAATCTTTTTTCTCTATTTGGCTATTTTCAGTACTTTCTCCTTACCCTTAATCTTTGTTATTTTAGTTATTATATGTCTTGGTGTTGTCTTCCTGGGGTTCCTTTTTATTAGGGGCTCTCTGTGCTTCAATGACCTAAGTGTCTATTTCCTTCCTCAGATGCGGAAGTTTTCAACAATTATTTTCTCAGAGACCTTCTATCTCTTTGTCTTTTTCTTCTCCTTCTGGTACCCCTATTATATGAATATTGTTTCATTTGGAGTTGTCAGAAAGCTCTCTTATCTTTCATTCCTAGGAATTCTTTTTTCTCTGTTCCTCAGCTTTGTTGTTTCCCTGTTCTCTAATTTCCATCTCATTGTCTTCCATATTTGCAGCAGTCTATTAGTCCTCCATTGTATATTTCAATTCAGTTGCTGTATTCTTCAGCTCTGAGTGGCTCTTTTTCAGCTGTTCTCTTTGTTGAAGTACTTCCTGAGATCTTTAATACTTTTCTGCAGATCAGTGAGCATATTTATGAATGTTAACTTAATATCTTTATCAAGAAGATTGGTGATCTCCATTTCATTTAGTCCTCTTTCTGCTGTCTTGTATATCTTTTTTCTTAAGGTATCATTGATATACAATCTTATGAAGGTTTCACATGAGCAGCATTGTGGTTTCAACATTCACTCATATTATCGAGTTCCCCCCACATACCCCCACAGTCATTGTCCATCAGCATAGTCAGATGCCACAGAGTCACTACTTGTCTTCACTGTGCTACACTGTCTTCCCCGTGACACCCCCACCACACCATGTATGCCAATCATAATGTCCCTCAGTCACCTTCTCCCTTTCTCCCTCCCCACTCACCCTCCCTCACCCCTCCCCTTTGGTAACTGCTAGTCCCTTCTAGGAGTCTGTGAGTCTGCTGCTGTTTTGTTCCTTCAGTTTTGCTTCGTTGTTATACTTCACAAATGAGCAAAATCATTTGCTACTTGTCTTTCTCCGCCTGGCTTATTTCACTGAGCATAATACCCTTGAGCTACATCCATGTTGTTGAAAATGGTAGGATTTGTTTTCTTCTTATGGCTGAATAATATTCCATTGTGTATATGTACCACATCTTCTTTATCCATTCATCTACTGATGGACACTTAGGTTGTTTCCGTATCTTGGCTATTGTAAATAGCGCAGTGATAAACATAGGTGTGCATATGTCTTTTTAAATCTGGGATCTTGTTTTCTTTGAGTAAGTTCCTAAGAGTGGAATTTCTGGGTCAAATGGTATTTCTATTTTTAGTTTTTTGAGTAACCTCCATGTTGCTTTTCACAATGGTTGAACTAATTTACATTGCCACCAACAGTGTAGGAGGGTTGTCTTCCTCCGCATCCTTGCCAGCATTTGTTGTTCCTAGTCTTTTCGATGTTGGCCATTCGAACTGGTGTGAGGTGATATCTCATTGTGGTTTGAATTTGCATTTCCCTGATAATTAGCGATGGGGACCATCTTTTCATGTGCCTGTTGGCCATCTGCATTTCTTCTTTGGAGAAGTGTCTGTTTAGATCCTCCACCCATTTTTTAATTGGGTTATTTGCTTTTTGGGTGTTGAGGCACATGAGTTCTTTATATATTTTGGATGTTAACCCCTTGCCGGATATGTTGTTTATGAATATATTCTCCCATACTGTAAGATGCCTTTTTGTTCTACTGATGATGTCCTTTGCTTTGCAGAAGTTTTTTAGTTTGATATAGTCCCATTTGTTCATTTTTCCTTTTGTTTCCCTTGCCTGAGGAGATGTGTTCAGAAAATAGTTGCTCATGTTTATATTCAAGATAGTTTTGCCTATGTTTTCTTCTAAGAGTTTTATGGTTTCATGACTTGTATTCAGATCTTTGATCCATTTCGAGTTTACTTTTGTGTATGGAGTTAGGCAATAATCCAGTTTCATTCTCTTGCATATAGCTGTCCAGTTTTGCCCAACACTGGTTGTAGAAGAGGCTGTTATTTCCCCATTGTATATTCATGGCTCCTTTATCATATATTAATTGACCATATATGTGTAACTTTATATCTGGGTTCTCTATTCTGTTCCATTGATCTATGAGACTGTTCTTGTGCCAGTACCAGATTGTCTTGATTACTGTGGCTTTGTAAGAGAGCTTGAAGTCAGGGAGCGTAATCCCCCCAGCTTTATTTTTCCCTCTCAGGATTGTTTTGGCTATTTGGAGTCTTTTATGGTTTCAAATGAATTTTAGAACTATTTATTCTTTTGTTGAAGAATGCTCTTGATATTTTGATAGGGACTGCACTGAATTTGTAGATTGCTTTAGGGAGGATGGCCATTTTGAGAATATTAATTCTTCCTAACCATGAGCATGGGATGTATTTCCATTTATTGGTGTCTCCTTTAATTTCTGTCATGAGTGTCTTGTAGTTTTCAGGGTATTTCACTTCCTTGCTTGTTTATTCCTAGGTATTTTATTCTCTTTGATGCAATTTTTAAAATAATTTATTTTGGTATCATTAATCTACAATTATATGTGCAATATTATGGTTATTAAACTACCCCTTCATCAGGTCCCCCCCACCAACCCCATTACAGTCACTGTCCATCAGCGTAGTGAGATGCTATAGAATCACTGCTTGTCTTCTCTGAGTTGTACAGCCCTACCCATGCCCCACCAACCTTACGTCTGCAAATCGTAATGCCCCTTTTTCCCTCTTATCCCTCCCTTCCCACCCATCTTCCCCAGTCCCTTTCCCTTTGGTAACTATAAGTCCATTCTTGGGTTCTGTAAGTCTGCTGCTGTTTTGTTCCTTCAGTTTTTTCTGTGTTCTTATACTCCACATATGAGGGAAATCATTTGATACTTGTCTTTTTCGGCTTGGCTTATTTCACTGAGCATAATACCCTCTAGCTCCATCCATGTTGTTGCAAATGGTAGGATTTGTTTTCTTCTTATGGCTGAATAATATTCCATTGTGTATATGTACCACATCTTCTTTATCCATTCATCTACTGATGGACACTTAGGTTGCTTCCATTTCTTGGCTATTGTAAATAGTGCTGCGATAAACATAGGGGTGCATATGTCTTTTTCAAACTGGGCTGCTGTAGTCTTAGGGTAAATTCCTAGGAGTGGAATTCCTGGGTCAAATGGTATTTCTATTTTGAGTTTTTTGAGGAACCTCCATACTTCTTTCCACAGTGGTTGAACTAATTTGCATTCCCACCAGCAGTGTAGGAGGGTTCCCTTTCTCCACATCCTCACCAACATTTGTTGTTGTTTGTGTTTTGGATGTTGGCCATCCTCACTGGTGTTAGGTGATATTGTGGTTTTAATCTGCATTTCTCTGATGATTAGCGATATGGAGCATCTTTTCATGTGCCGGTTGGCCATCTGAATTACTTCTTTAGAGAAGTGTCTATTCATGTCCTCTGCCCATTTCTTAATTGGATTATTTGTTTTTGTTTGTTAAGATGAGTGAGTTCTTTATATATTTTGGATGTCAACCCCTTATCAGATACGTCATTTATGAATATATTCTCCCATACTGTAGGATGTCTTTTTGTTCTACTGATGGTGTCCTTTGCTGTACAGAAGCTTTTCAGCTTGATATAGTCCCACTTGTTCATTTTTGCTTTTGTTTCCCTTGCCCGGGAGATATGTTCATGAAGAAGTCGCTCATGTTTATGTCCAAGAGATTTTTGCCTATGTTTTTTTCTAAGAGTTTTATGGTTTCATGACTTACATTCAGGTCTTTGATCCACCTTGAGTTTACCTTTGTGTATGGGGCTAGACAGTAGTCCAGTTTCATTCTCTTATATGTAGCTGTCCAGTTTTTCCAACACCAGCTGCTGAAGAGGCTGTCATCTCCCATTGTATATCCAAGGCTCCTTTATCAAATATTAATTGACTGTATATGTTTGGGTTAATGTTTGGATTTTCTATTCTGTTCCACTGGTCTGTGGGTCTGTTTTTGTGCCAATACCAAATTGTCTTGATTACTGTGGCTTTGTAGTAGAGCTTGAAGTTAGGGAGCGTAATTCCGCCTGTTTCATTCCTCCTTCTCAGGATTGCTTTGGCTATTCAGGGTCTTTTGTGGTTCCATATGAATTTTAGAATTATTTGTTCCAGTTCATTAAAGAAAGCTGTTGGTAGTTTGATAGGGATTGTGTTGAATCTGTAGATTGCTTTAGGTAGTAGAGCCATTTTGACAATTTTTATTCTTCCTAGCCAAGAGCATGGGATGCATTTCCATTTGTTAGTGTCCTCTTTAATTTCTCTGAGGAGTGTCTTGTAGTTTTCAGAGTACAGGTCTTTCACTTCCTTCATTAGGTTTATTCCTAGGTATTTTATTCTTTTTGATGCAATTGTGAATGGAATTGTTTTTCTGATTTCTCTTTCTGTTAATTCATCGTTAGTGTATAGGAAAGCAACAGATTTCTGTGTGTTAATTTTGTATCCTGCAACTTTGCTGAATTCAGATATTAGTTCTAGTAGTTTTGGAATGGAGTCTTTAGGGTTTTTTATGTACAGTATCATGTCATCTGCAAATAGTGACAATTTGACTTCTTCTTTGCAAATCTGGATGCCTTGTATGTCTTTGTTTTGTCTGATTGCCGTGGCTAGGACCTCCAGTACTATGTTGAATAACAGTGGAGTGAGTGGGCATCCCTGTCTTGTACCCGATCTTAGATGAAAAGCTTTCAGCGTCTCGCTGCTAAGTATGATGTTAGGTGTGGGTTTGTCATATATGGCCTTTATGATGTTGAGGTACTTACCGTCTATACCCATTTTGTTGAGAGTTTTAATCAGGAATGGATGCTGAATTTTGTCAAATGCTTTTTCAGTATCTATGGAGATGATCATGTGGTTTTTGTTCTTCTTTTTGTTGGTGTGGTGGATGATGTTGATGGATTTTCAAATGTTCTACCATACTTGCATCCCTGGGATGAATCCCACTTGATCATGGTGTATGATCCTCTTAATGTATTTTTGAATTTGGTTTGCTAATATTTTGTTGAGTATTTTTGCATCTACGTTCATCAGGGATTTTGGTCTGTAGTTTTCTTTTTTGGTGAGGTTTTTCCTCGTTTTTGGTGTTAGAGTGATGCTGGCTTCATAGAATGAGTTTGGAAGTATTCCCTCCTCTTCTATTTTTTGAAAAACTTTAAGGATAATGGTTGTTATTTCTTCTCTATATGTCTGGAAGAATTCAGAGGTGAATCCATCTGGTCCGGGGGTTTTGTTCTTTGATAGTTTTTTGAATACCGATTCAATTTCGTTGCTGGTGAATGGTGTGTTTAGTTTTTCTTTTCTTGCTTGGTCATTCTTGGAAGGTTGTATTATTCTAAGAAGTTGTCCATTTCTTCTATGTTTTCCAGCTTGTTAGCATATAGATTCTCATAATATTCTCTTATAATTCTTTGTATTTCTGTGGGGTCCATCGTGATTTTTCCTTTCTCATTTCTGATTCTGTTTATGTGTGTAGATTCTCTTTTTCTCTAATAAGTCTGGCTAGTGGTTTATCTATTTTGTTTATTTTTTCAAAGAACTAGCTCTTGGTTTTATTTATTTTTTTCTATTGTTTTATTCTTCTCAATTTTATTTATTTCTTCTCTGATCTTTATTATGTCCCTCATTCTGGTGACTTTGGGCCTCATTTGTTCTTCTTTTTCCTGTTTCAGTAATTGTGTCTTTAGACTATTCATTTGGGAATGTTCTTCTTTCTTTAAATAGGCCTGGATTGCAATAAACTTTCCTCTTAGAGCTGCCTTTGCTGCGTCCCACAGAAGTACTGGCTTTGTGTTGTTGTTGTCATTAGTCTCCATATATTCTTTGATTTCTGTTTTAATTTGGTCATTAACCCATTGATTAATTAGGAGAATGTGTTATGTCTCCGTGTATTTGTGAGCCTTTTTGATTTCTTTCTACAATTTATTTCTAGTTTTATACCTTTGTGATCTGAGGAGTTCGTTGGTAGGATTTCAATGTTTTTGAACTTACCGAGGTTCTTTTTGTGGCCTAGTATGTGGTCTATTCTGGAAAATGTTCCATGTGCGCTTGAGAAGAATGTGTATCCTGCTGCTTTGGGTGCAGAGTTCTGTAGATATCTGTTAGGTCCATCTGTTCTATTGTGTTGTTCAGTGCCTCTGTTCTTTATTTATTCTCTGTCTGGTTGATCTGTCCTTTGGAGTGAGTTGTTTGTTGAAATCTCCTAAAATGAAAGCATTGCTGTCTATTTCCTCCTTTAATTCTGTTAGTATTTGTTTGACATATGCTGGCGCTCCTGTGTTGGGTGCATATATATTTATAATGGTTATATCTTCTTGTTGGACTGACCCCTTTATCATTATGTAATGTCCTTCTTTACCTCTTGCTACTTTCTTTGTTTTGAAGTCTATTTTGTCTGATACAAGTACTGCAACACCTGCTTTTTTCTCTTTGTTCTTTGCATGAAATATCTTTTTCCATCCCTTCACTTTTAGTCTGTGTATATCTTTGGGTCTGAGGTGAGTCTCTTGTAAGCAGCATGTAGGAGCATATAGATGGGTCTTGCTTTTTTATCTATTCTGTTACTCTGTGTCTTTTGATTGGTGCATTCAGTCCATTTACATTTAGGGTGACTATCGATAGATATATACTTATTGCCATTGCTGGCTTTAGATTCGTGGTTACCAAAGGTTCAAGGGTTGCTTCTTTACTATCTAACAGTCTAACTTAACTTTCTTGTTAAGTTATTGTAAACACCATCTGATGTTTCTTTATTTCTCGCCCTTCTTATTCTTCCTCCTCCATTCTTTATATACTAGGTGTTTTATTCTTTGCCTTTAGTTAGTATTTGGATGGTCTGCTTTCTTTCCTATGATTTTATTTTCTCTGGTGACATCTTTTTAGCCTTAGGGGTGCTTCCCTCTAGAGCATTCCGTTTAAGATATCCTGTATTAGTGGTTTATGAGAGGCAAACTCTCTCAACTTTCGTTTGTCTGGAAATTGTTTAATCCCTCCATCATATTTAAATGGTAATCGTGCTGAATATAGTATTCTTGGTTCGAGGCCCTTCTGTTTCATTACATTAAATATATCATGCCATTCTCTTCTGGCCTGTAAGGTTTCTGTTGAGAAGTCTGATGATAGTCTGATGGGTTTTCCTTTGTAGGTGATCTTTTTCTCTCTCTAGCTGCCTTTAATACTCTGTCTTTATCTTTGATCTTTGCCATTTTAATTATTATGTGTCTTGGTGTTGTCTTCCTTGGGTCCCTTGTGTTGGGAGATCTGTGAGCTTCAGTGGACTGCGAGACTATTTCCTTCCCCAGCGTGGGAAAGTTTTCAGCAATTATTTCTTCAAAGACACTTTCTGTCCCTTTTCCTCTCTCTTCTTCCTCTGGTACTCTTATAATGCGAATATTGTTCCGTTTGCATTGGTCACACAGTTCTCTTAATATTCTTTCATTCCTAGAGATCCTTTTATCTCTCTCTGCCTCATCTGCTCTGTACTCCTCTTCTCTGATTTCTATTCCATTAACAGTCTCTTGCATCTCATCTAGTCTGCTGTTAAGTCCATCGATGGGTTGTCTGATTTCTGCATTGTCTTTCCTCACTTCCCTCACTTTCTCCCTCATCTCTTGCACATTTCTCTGTAGATCCATCAGCATGGTTATGACTTTTATTCTGCATTGTTTTTCAGGAAGATTGTGCATTTCCATCCCTTCAGGCTCCCTCTCTGGGGTTGTCTGATTGATCTTAGTCTGGACCATATTCCTCTGTCTTTTCATGGCTATAGAACTGGTCGCTGGTAGTTGCCACGTACGTCTGCTGCGCTCTTTAGGACTTTAAAAAGAAAAAAAAAGAAAGAGAAGAAAAAAGAAAACAATAAAAAAAACCTGCCCACTGGGAGTAGATTTTTTTGGGATGCTATAGGTGGCGCTGTTGCTCCACTATTCCGCAGCCATGGCCGCGCTGCTCCACAGGCCCCTTTATGGCTCTCGCTGGGGTGGGAACGAATGGGAGGCTCTTGACCTCTGTGGGAAGTCGACGTGCGACCACCCTTTTCCAGTCGCCAGTTAAGGAGTCCAAAACTCCCCAGGACTCCCAGCCTGCTGGGCTGAGTGTGCCAGGGCGATCCGGCTCATCCACTGGGTGCCTGTCTCTTCATGACCGCTGAAAAAAGCGCATGCTTTTCTTTTTTTTTTTCCTTTTCTTTTTCTTTCCTTCCTGGGAGCCGGCTGCAAGCACCCTGGCACGTTCCCCGCTCAGACCCTGCAGCCTCTGTCTCTCCAATCTCCGCTACACCACGCAATGTGTGTCAGCGCTCCCCGCGCAGATCACCGGGGCTGGTTATTTCGCAGGGTGTACTTCCACTCCCTCCCAGCTCTGAATCCTCTCCTCACGCCGGTGTGCTAGGGTCGGTGAGAGCTCGGGTCTTGCCGGGTCGCAACTCCGTATCTTACCTGCCTCGCGGGGTGCTGTGTACTCTCAGGTGTAGCTGCACGCTGTGTGCTTTCCTGTGTATTCTGGTCTCTCTTTTAGAATAGTTTTATTTGCTGTATTTTCATAGATACATATAGTTTTGGGAGGAGATTTCTGCCGCCCTGCTCACGCCGCCATCTCCCCGGAAGTCAGTTGCCTCTTTGATGCAATTTTAAATGGAATTGTTTTCTGATTTCTCTTTTTGCTAGTTCATTGTTAGTCTATAGGAATGCAGTAGATTTCTGTATACTCATTTTGTGTCCTGCAGCTTTACTTAATTCAGATGTTCTAGTAGTTTTGGGGTGGGTTCTTTAGGGTTTTTTTTATGTACAGTATCATGTCATCTGCAAACAGTGACAGTTTAACTTCTTCCTTGCCAATCTGGATGCCTTTTAGTTCTTTGTGTTGTCTGATTACCATGACTAGGACCTCCAGTACTATGTTGAATAAAAGTGGTGAGAATGGGCATCCTTATCTTCTTCCTGATCTTATAGGTAAGGCTTTCAGCTTTTCCCTGTTAAGTATGATGTTGGCTGTGGTTTGTCATATATGGCTTTTATGATGTTGAGGTATTTGCCCTCTATACCCATTTCACTGAGAGTTTTTACCGTGAATGGATGTTGAATTTTGTTCCATGCCTTTTCAGCATCTATTGAGATTATCATGTGGTTTTTGTCCTTTTTGTTGATGGATTTTTGAGTATTGTACCATCCTTGCATCTCTGGAATTAATCTCACTTGGTCATGATGGATGATCTTTTTGATGTATTTTTGAATTTGGTTCGCTAATATTTTGTTTAGGATTTTTGGATCTATATTCATCAGGGATATTGGTCTGTAATTTTCTTTTATGTGGTGTCTGCCTGGTTTTGGTTTTAGAGTGATGCTGGCCTCATAGAATGAGTTTATAAGCATTCCCTCGTCTTGTACTTTTTGTAAAACTTTAAGGAGGATGTGTATTAGGTCGTCACTAAACTTGGTAAAATTCAGCGGTGAAGCCGTCTGGTCCAGGAGTTTTGTTCTTAGGCAGTTTTTTGATTACCAATTCAATTATTATATAACAGTCTATATTCAATTGCTGATTATTTCAAACATAATCTAAAGATACTTTTTCTCCTTCTTACTCCTCTTCCACACATTATGTATTAGGTGTCACAATCTGCACTTCTTGTGTATCCCTTGACTGATTTTGTGAGTAGTTGATTTGTCTTCTTTTGTTTTAATTTTGTACTTGGTAACTAATTATTCTCCTACCTTTAGGAGGACTTTGTTTTCAGTGGTGAAAGCTATTTAGCCTTAGGAACATTTCCATTTAGAGCAGTTCCTTTAACATATCTTGTAGGGATGACTTTGTCGTGGTGAATTCCTTCAACTTTTGTTTATCTGAAAAATGTTTAATCCCTGCTTCAAATTTAAATGATAATGTTGCTGGGTAGAGGATTCTTTGTCGTAGGTCCTTCTGTTTCATTACATTAAATATATCATGCCACTCCCTTCTGGCCTGTAAAGTTTGTGCTGAGAAGTCTGTTGATAGCCTGATGGGATTTCCTTTATAAGTAATCTTCCTTCTCTCTGGGTGCTTTCAATAATCTCTCCTTATCCTTGATATTTGCCATTTTAATTTTCTTTTGAGATTATCTGAATATATTTTCATAAGTGAATTGATAATTTCCTAATTTTCGAGAATAATCAGTAGACTATAGCTTGTCAGAGTTTCACAAAGTGAATATTCTCATGTCACCAACAATCAGATCAACAACTTGAACTCTGCCCAGCACCCCAAAGCCCCCTTCAACCCCTCCCCCACCTCTTCTCTGAAGGCAATCAGTATCCCAAGTTCTATCATCACAGGTTAGTTTTGACTGGATTAGAAATTTAAATAAATGGGATCATGTAGCATGTGCTCTTTGGTGCTTGACTTCTTTTGCTCAGTACAGTGTTTGAGTTTCATCCATGTTGTTTCATGTAGTGGTAGTTCATTTGCAGTACTACAGCACACTCCCTTGTGTGACCATGCAATCTCCACTGACCTGTAGATGCATACTTTGTTCTTTCCTGTCCCCAGCCATCATGAATACTGCTGCTGTGGTCATGCCTGTACATCTGTGGCACAGAGCTGTACACATCTCTGTTGGAACTGAATCACTACATCATACAGTACATGTTTGGTCAGCCTCCACAGATACTGCCAGTTTTCCAAAGTAATTGCACTAATTTACATTCCCAGTGACAGTATATGAGAGGTCCTAGTGATCTAAGCATTTTTTCCCAAGGTTTGGCTGGCTTTCAATTTTTATCAAGTAATGCATCTTCATGCCATTTTAATTATATATCTTGGTGTTGTCTTGCTGGTGTTCCTTTTGTTAGGGGGTCTCTGTGCTTCCATGACCTGTGTTTCTATTTCCTTCCCCATTTTGGGGAAGTGTTCAATAATTATTTCCTTAAAGAGACTTTCTATCCCTTCGTCTCCCTCTTCTCCTTCTTGTACCCCTATTATGCAAATATTGTTTCATTTAGATTGGTCACATACCTCTCTTATTATTCTTTCATTCCTAGAGATTCTTTTTTCTGTTTTTCGACTTGTTTTCTGTTCCCTAATTTGCATTTCATTTACAGCTTCTTCAACCTGTAAAAATCTATTAAATCTCTCTATTTTATATTTCATTTCAGATGCTGTATTCTTCAGCTGTGAGTGGCTCTTTTTCAGGTCTTCTATCTTTTTGTTGAAGTCCTCCCTGAGATCTTGAATGTTTTTCTGTAGAATCATGAGCATGTTTATTACTTTTCCTTTGAAATCTTTATCAAGGAGATTGGTGATTTTCGGTTTCATTGAGCCTTCTTTCTGGGTTGTTTTGTCTTGTAGTTTTGTTTGGAACATACTCCTCTGCTTCCCCATTTTGTGAGGGTTTCTGTGTTTCTTTCTGTGGAGTAATAGCTTTATGAAGGAGGTGTCCTTTGGTGCCCAGAATGTTGAGACTCTCTACTTTCCAGTGTGGGAGACCCAGCTGTTAGCATGCAGTGGGTGGAGCCACCTTTCATTCTGGCTTGTAGTGGTCTGATTCTAGGCACGCAGTATGCTTAGGTGGTGCCTTTGTGCTCAGTGCAGAAGTCTGCTGGAGTTGCTGGGGGCAGGGCTGCCCTCTGCTTGGCCTGAAGCAATGGCAGGAGCTGTAGGTTAAAGCTTTGCCCAGGCCTGTCACGTAGCAACTGGCATCTCTGGGGAGAGAGGAGCTCTTGGGGCTGGATCTTGCAGGCACCTTCCCTTTTGGGCTGCAATGGAACCGAGAAAGCTGGGAGGTTCTCCCTCTGTCTACCCTGCAGCAAAGTCTGACACTACTGCTGGACCAAGTAGGTTGTCTGCTGGTTGTGCATGCAGGGAGGAGCCTCAGAGATGTGTTGCCAGCGAGAGGGATAGAGCATCAGGGGCTCCTGAGAGTTCCTGACCTGTTAGGCTGAGGGTGGGCTGGCAAGGTATTGTCCACCTGCCCTTTCTCCTGAGAAGAGAGTGTTGTCCAACACTCACCCCTCTGGCACTCCTCCTGCTGCTGGAAAGTCTTTCAAACTGCCTGCTTTGCTTTTGTCTTAGGGAGAGGTGGAGCATGTCTATTCTCCACAAGTGGCTGGAATCTCAGCCTCCCCAGGTGTTTCACGTGTCTTTGTTGTCCAGCCCTACTAATGACCAGAACACCATGTAATGTGAGCTTGTGCTCCCATAGCAGATCTCCCAGGCCAGATGTTCAGCAATCCTGGGCTCCTACTCCCACCTGTGGGCTGGAGTTGAGGGAGGGCTTGGGTACTGCTGAATCTGGCTTTGCCACTTTACCCTTTTCTGTGAGATCTTCTCTTCTTCCCCAGATGTATGCATCTGTTCTGTAGTCTGTTACGTAGTCTTCAGGTCGTTTTCAGATTTAGTTGTATTTGCTGTATTTTCATGTTTTATGTGTTCTGGGGAAGAAGTTTCCGCCTTGCCTTCCTACTCCACCATCTTTTTCTCTGCCCCACCCCCCACTTCATCTGCATTTTGACTTTCTTTAATGTCATGCTTGAATTTTCTCTTTGTATTTTGTGTATGCATTATAGGTTTTTGGCTTATGGTTACCATGGAGTTCTTATACGACATCTGCGTATACAGCCACTTATGATAAGTTGATGGTCACTTAAGTTTAACTGTATTCTAACAACACTACATTTTTATTACCCCTCCTCCACATTTTATATTATATATATGATGCTTCCTCTAGCACCTTTGTACGTAGTGACTCTTTTAACTAATTTTAGATGTAATTGGTCATGACACTTTTGTCTTTTTGACCTTCTGACTAGCTTTTAACTGATTGATCTACTAGGTGTGGTGTATGTGTGCTTTTACCAGTGAAGTTTTCACTTTGACATTTTTCTTGCTTCTAGTTATGGTCTTGTCTTTTCCTCTTAAAGAAGACCCTTTAACATTTCTTGTAAGGCCAGTTTAATGTTAGTGAACTCTTTTAACTTATGTACCCATGAAACTTTTTGTTTCTCCTTCCATGCTGAGTGATGACCTTACTGGGTAGGGTATTTTTGGTTGTCAGTCTTTCTTTTTCAACACTTTGAATATATCATGCCATACCCTTCTGGCCTGTAGAGTTTCTGCTGAAAAAATTATCTGACAGCCATATTGCCTTTCTCTTTAGGTGACTGGTTTCCTTTTGCTTGCTGCTTCTGAGATTCTCTCTTTGTATTTGATCTTCGACATTATAATTAGGATGTGTTTTGGTGTGGCACTTCTTCAGTTCGTCTTATTTGGGACTTTATCTGCTTCCTGGACCTGGATGTCTGTTTCTTCCCCTAAGTTATGGAAGTTTTCAGCTGTTATTTCATCAAATAAGTTTTCTGCCCCTTTCTCTCTCTTCTTCTTCTGGGACTCCTATAATGCGAATGTTTGGCTCTTTAATGTCATCTCAGACCTCCCTTAACTGATCCTCTTTTCTTTTCATTCTTTTTGTTTTCTGCTGTTCAGCTCAAGTGCTTTCCATCACTCTGTCTTCCAAATCGCCAATCTGTTCTTCTATGTCCTCTAGTCTGCTCTTGACTGCCTGTAGTGTACTTTTTATTTTATCGTATTCTTCATCTCTGATTGATCCTGTTTTGTATTTTCTGTCTCTTCGTCTGAGTTCTTCTGTCATGTCTGGGGGGCGTCTTTATCATCATTAATTTGAGCACTTTATCTGGTGGATTGCTTAACTCTGTTTCACTTAATTCTTTTTCTGAAGTGTTATAATATACTTCAGTTGCAAGCATATTCCTGTTTCCTCATTGTGTTTGACTTTCTGTGCTTGATTTTATGAGTCAGTAGAAAGGCCTACCTCTTCCAGTCATTAAGGACTGGCCTTGTATGGGGAAGTTCTCCTGGACAGGCTTGCATATGCCTGGTGATTTTGGCTGGCTGGTGGCAGACCTAGTGAGTGTGAGATGGGGGTGTCCTGGTGTCAGGGCTCTCAGGACATGGTCGGGGTTGGGGGGACACAAATCGAGGGATTTCTGAGTGGATACTGATGGGATACATGCTGGCAAGGAGGCAGCAGGCTCAGGTGTGATCTCCAGGAAAGCCCCTCCTCCACAGCTACTGGCTCCCTGACCTGTGGTGCAACAGCAGCTCACATGTGCTCTCCAGGGCTTGGTAGCAACTGGCTGTGTGTCTGTGTGCAGCTGCAGGGACAGGCATGGCCCAGGAAAGCCCTGCCTTGATAGCTACAGCCTTCCATGCGTGGTGAGCAGCAGCAGCTCATAGCTCTTGGGTCCACGATGACCTGGTCCATTACCACAGGGCAGCCCCAGGCCCAGGTGTGGTCTTCAGGGGGCCTGGCCTCCATGGTTCCTGGCTCCCAGCCTGTGGTGTAGCAGTGGCTCCAGGAAGCCTGTCTTCCCAGATACTGAGGTGGCTCCTGCTGTGGAGCAGTGGCCAGGTTGTGCTCCTCAGGGGTGGGCAGCGACTGGCTCCTCAGGGTAGCTGCAGCCCAAGTGTACTCTTTGTCTGGGCAAGGAAGGGGCTGGGAAGCCACCTAGGCCAAACCTGAAATTGGTGTGTGTGCCCAGCCCCGTTCCCCGAGGAGTGCAAACAGTGGCGCCCACCAGACCTCTGCTGGGGAGAGTTCCAGCCGTTCCCCTGCCAAATGGCGGGTGCTTTAGTTCTGAGAATTGAGCTTTTCCGCTTACAGTCCAGGTGTGCTTTAAAGTACTTATGTTTCCCTGTCCCCAGGGCAGGGACTCTGCATCCCACTGCCTCAGTGATCCTCCTGCCCACAGAGTCCTTGTGCTGGGGTGGGGTTCCTTTTGTTACTGTGGCTTCGTGTCTCATGCTGCTTTTTTTGTGGTCTTTCTATCCCTCATTGTGTGCATGCTCACTCAGGCCTTCATTATGCTTCAGGATGAATTGCTGTGTGTGCAGGTATAAATTCAGCGCGAAGGTGGGAGGAGGTGGGTTCAAGCTTTCCCTATGCTCCCATATTTCCAGACGTCTCCTGGAGGTAGCACGCTTTTGAAGTGGCTTTAACCCACAGGCTTTGTCACTTGTCTTTCCCCAGGTGTTTGAGAGGCAGCTGCAGCTGGCCGTGGCTCTGAAGAAGCCCTTGGTGATCCACTGCCGAGAAGCTGATGAAGATCTGTTGAGCATCATGAAAAAATTTGTGCCCTCAGACTACAAGATCCATAGGTTAGAAGGCTGGTGCCTCAGTGGCCAAATGGAATGAACACTTCTTTCTATCTAGGATGTTAGGTGGAAAAATGAAAATTCAGTACTCAGGATGGCATTGATAACACTAGATCTTTATGTAGTATCTTTTCTAAGGATTAAGTATTGATTGAACCACATGAAATTTCTGATATTTAACTATTTTGTGCTTACAACATGGCAACTTCATATGGTTTGAGCTAATACCCTAACTCACCAATGAACAAGAAGTGGTCTTTTGTGACCCCTGTCCCATGTGGCTAATGTGGAGTCTTGGCTCTCAGAAGTGAGGGAGAGGCAGCTGGGGGTCTAGTGACTTAGCACACAGAATATTCCTAAAAAGGAATTTTCTTCTCTTTTTCTAAATTTGAAAGCTATCACCCCCACCCTCCCAAAGTCTAGGATGTGTTTTATGTGAATGGTATCTAGGGGTTCTTAAGTTCACTCTCTGATCTCCTACCATACGCCCATCCTGGGCATCAGCTCAGCCCAGGGCACCCCCCTCCCTGGAGGAGCTGTGGGAGACAGACTGGTGACTTCCTCAGAGAGCATGGGGCTGAGGTGGGCATAGGTGCTGCAGCAGCCAGAGCAGGGCCATTAGGGAGGCCTAGCTGGATGGGTTAGGGGGCGATGCCTGGGCAGGCTCTTACAAGATGGGTGAGATGGGTTAACTGAAAAAAATGGGGTGTGGAACCCAGACCAGGTCTTGATAAGTGGCAGAAACAGGGCAGGCTGTCAGGCCTCTGGAGCCCTGCTGTTTCGGTGCCCAGGCAGAGAGAGAGACACCTCCGACGGAGTTGTACACACCAGAGACCAGGCACAGCCACTTGGGCCTTCTGTGTTGGCTGTTTGGTTTTTCATCACTTCATTTTTAGACTGACTGTAAAGGAAATCTAATGGGTGGCAGGTAGATCAGGGCTAAGATGGCCCAATGAGCTATAGGACTGGAGGAAGCCCTGAATTTTCAGATTGGTTAACGATACATGTTGCATTAAGAGTATGAGCAAGTATGAAATTCAAAGAAGGAAGTTCACCTGCAATCCCACTCCCTAATATTTTAATTTTTTTTCCTTACAGTTCATTTGACTGCATGGACATAATTCTTACCTTCTGTAATTATAACCTTAGAGGAGCCACAGTTAAAAAATTTTTATTTTGGTATCATTAGTATACAATCACATGAGCAACACTGTGGTTATAAGATTCCCCCATTATCAAGTCCCCCCCACATACCCCATTACAGTCACTGTCCATCAGCGTAGTGAGATGCTATAGACTCACTACTTGTCTTCTCTGTGCTATACTGCCTTTCCTGTGCCCCTTCCCACCCACCCTCCCCAGTCCCTTTCCCTTTGGCAACTGTTAGTCCATTCTTGGGTTCTGTGAGTCTGCTGCTGTTTTGGTCCTTCAGTTTTTGTTTTGTTCTTATACTCCATAGATGAGTGAAATCATTTGGTACTTGTCTTTCTCCGCCTGGCTTATTTCACTGAACATAATACCCTTGAGCTACATCCATGTTGTTGCAAATGGTAGGATTTGTTTCTTTCTTATGGCTGAATAGTATTCCATTGTGTATATGTACCACATCTTCTTTATCCATTCATCTACTGATGGACACTTAGGTTGCTTCCATTTCTTGGCTATTGTAAATAGTGCTGCGATAAACATAGGGATGCATATGTCTTTCTGAAACTGGGCTGCTGCATTCTTAGGGTAAATTCCTAGGAGTGGAATTCCTGGGTCAATGGTATTTCTATTTTGAGTTTTTTGAGGAACCTCCATACTGCCTTCCACAATGGTGAACTATTTAACATTCCCACCAGCACTGTAGGAGGGTTCCCCTTTCTCTGAATCCTCGTCAGCATTTGTTGTTCCTAGTCTTTTCTATGTTGGCCCTCCTAACTGGTGTGAGGTGATATCTCATTGTGGTTTTAATTTGCATTTCCCTGATAATAAGCTATGTGGAGCATCTTTTCATGTGCCTGTTAGCCATCTGAATTTCTTCTTTGGAGAAGTGTCTGTTCAGATCCTCCGCCCATTTTTTAATCAGGTTATTTGCTTTTTGGGTGTTGAGGCATGTGAGTTTTTTATATATTTTGCATGTTAAGCCTTGTCAGATAGGTCAATTTACAAATATATTCTCCCATACTGTAGGATACCTTTTTGTTCTGCTGATGGTGTCCTTTGCTGTACAGAAGCTTTTTAGCATGATGTAGTCCCATTTGTTCATTTTTGATTTTGTTTCTCTTGCCTGCGGAGATGCATTCAGGAGGAGTCACAATTTTTAATTCTGCTTCTCTTTCCATGTTGTAAGCACAACCTATTCCTGTGTTGTTGCTGTATATATTCTTCATGGTGACCATTTCACTGGCTCTGTAGCATTCTGCAGTGTAACAGGTTGATTGGTGAACATCACTCACCAAGAGGTCTCTTACCTGGGTTGAGCCAGTGCTTGTGTTTACTCTGGAGTCCTTCCCCAGGATGCAGTCCTTCCATTTCTGAGAATTATCAACAGGAAGTAATTGAAGGGGTAGTATGTCTGGAGGGAGTTGGGGGCTCCTGCAGAGGGGATTGTGAGCAAGCGCTGATCTGAAAGTCTCTTTTTCCCAGGCACTGCTTCACTGGCAGCTACCCGGTCATTGAGCCCTTGCTGAAGCACTTCCCCAACATGTGTGTGGGCTTCACGGCAGTCCTGACCTACTCCTCGGCCTGGGAGGCTCGGGAAGCTCTGAAACAGATCCCACTGGAGAGAATCATTGTGGAAACCGATGCTCCCTACTTCCTGCCTCGGCAGGTAGGGTGTCCTCATTCAGGCTGAGTTGAAGCACTGAGGAGAGAGGGTGGGGAGGTGGGTGGTCAACCATACAAGGTTGGCAGGGCCAGAGCTCCCCGACTGCTAGGTCCCATTCTTGGCTGTGTAGGTATCTCCTTGTTGTTGCTCTGCAGAACTAAAAGTCAGGGGGCTGAGAAGCTGAAGGGTAACCACTCTCTTCCAGGCAGTGCAAAGCCCTACCCTGTAGAGGGTAGTCCAAGGAAGCGTGGGACCCTGCTCACCCAGAGCCCCCCATGACTAGGACTCTCCCTGCACCTGCAGGTAAAGGGGTCTCTTTAGGGCAGCCCCAAAGAGGTCCTTGCTGGGGAAGGGCTGGGGAGGGACTTCTGTGTACTGGCCACACACAGAAGCACAGCGATGTTCTGAATGCTTAATGTCTTTCAGGTTCCTAAAAGCGTCTGCCAGTATGCCCACCCAGGTCTGGCCTTGCATACAGTTCGAGAGATTGCCAGGGTCAAAGATCAGCCACTCTCACGCACCTTGGCCATCTTGCGTGAGAACACCAATCGCCTCTACAACCTTTAAGCTGAGAGGGTGCAGTCAGGAGTTCCCCAGAAAAGGTCGTAAAAATCACATTATGTTTTTAAAAATCAGGACAAAAATGTTTTTTGCTGCATATTCTTAATGTAGAGAATGTTGTAAACATAGGCATGCATTAAAGCTGATCTGTCATGAGGGGACTTCATTTGGAACCTTCTTCCTTTTCTCTTCCCAACCCTCCAGGATGACCAGTGGCCTGACAGAAGACAGGCTGGGTTTGAACTCTGCCTGTACGTCCCTGGTCAGCGCTGTTTTTGGAGAGCCCATAGGAATGGAGAAAACGCAGCAGGATATTTTTCTTGAAACCGTCATAAGGCTTCTGCCTTTGGCTGGTGGGCAGGATCGGGTTGGGGGCAGTGGAATGGGATGAAGGGCTGGGGTTTTACTCCCAGCCGTGATACCCCGGGGCAGTCGGTGATGAAGAGAGGCTGATAGTGGTGCAGCGAGTTTGCAGACCCAGATCCCCGTTCTCTGCAGCTTGTTTCTGAGCAGTCTGTGAACAGTCACCCTCCTACTCATCCAGGCACATGTGGGAGTGTAACTTGGTTTCTGGTTCTCAGTTCTAAAAGGGAGCTCACAAGTGGGAGAGCTCCCCTGGGGACCTGCACTGGAGACCCAGCTCAGAGGTTTATTTTCCTGCACCCAGTGCAGTTGGCTCACTTCCTCCCCTGGATTGCTCTGCAACTTGGCTATCCCTGTTGCTGTGTCACCTCTCCATCAGCACAGGAGGGACCTCAGCTGCCCGTCTCACTGGTTCCACTGCCATCAGTGTCGAGGGGGCACCTGGGCGCTCATTGTCCAGAGGACGTCCTGGCTGGTAGAGATCTGAACAGACTGGAAGACACAAGGAAGAGGCCTTCTGAGGAAGAGGACTCCAAAGAGGGCATTCCTGCTCACTGATGTCCAGAGGGGTCGGTTGGCAGCGGAAGCTACCTGCTAGTCCGCTGTCAGGTCCCTGCCGCCCTTTGCTCCATTTTTGCCTGCTTCTGGAATACTGGACCAAAAAACTCCTGTTTCATCCCATATAACAACCCTGTGTGTCCCACCCAGATTGGGAGGTAAACCAATTTAAATATTCAAAGGTCTGTTGGGCAGCCCAGCCATGTTTTATTGCCTGTGCAGAAGAAGCCGGCCTGGTGTCTAAATCTCTTGGGCCTCTGCCTCCTCTGTCCTCAGTGTTGGAATTGAAAGCCTCTCCTTTGACTTTTGAGCAGTCAGGTCATCAAGTGAGCTCTGCTCTGTGCCCTGCCGGTGCCTTGTAAAGGTCCATTTGATACAGGCCCTGGAAGGTTACAATGGCCAAGGGTTAAATATGAGGACACTACACTTTGTCCAGAAGGGTCTGTCACCCCAGTCCCCCTCAGTGAAACAGGCCATGCCGAGTCCCTTGCCTGCTTCTTGGAGGACAGGAGCTTAAATTGTAAAGTTCATCACTTAATACTAGATTCTTCTGGTGTTTTGAGAAGGTGCCTTTGAGCCTTGTAAGCTAAAAGGGAAAGGACTTACCGCTTCCTGTTATTTCCATCTTGCCCTGGTACACAGTTCACTGGCCTGAGAGGTAGGCCTCTTTTCACTGTTGACCTTCCATGGATCAGCTGTGTCTGTGCCTCAAATTGCCAATATGGGGAATCCAGGGCCTTGTTCCACTTGGAAGATTGGAGGACTGAGTATTTCAGAGTGCTTTATTGTCCCCCAGTGGACTGCAGCCTGTCTGTCTCCTCAAGCCCTTAAGTCAGTGACTGCCCACACGGGAAGCCAGCCGGTCCTGCGCTAGAGGATTAGCAGTGGACTGGTGGATGTCTCCCAGCCTCTGCAGTCTCCCTGCCAAGGTAAAGCACAAGGTGCTATATTCTTTTATCTCTAGGATAGGATTATCATTTCTGTGCTGTTTGCAGTGAAGCATTAGCTGTATGGGCGTGAAAGCTGGGGGGCGATGCCTTGGATTCTGCTTTTGGGTGGCTGACTCGACTGTGCCGTGCTGCCTGGACGCCTCTGTAGCCCATCCCTGTCCCCCTGACCGTGACCATCTCTTTCTGGAAATAAAGTGATGGATCTTCAGCCAACTCCCATGCTGTTCATGTCTGTGTAGATTTCTCTGAGGGACAACAGTGGTTTGGTGATTGGCCAGGTTTGTGACCTGAGGATCCAAAGGTCTGGAGGCATTCTCATGTGTACACATTCCTCCTGTGAAATTAAGCTGGTAATAAGGACACATGTCACCTTCTCAGCAGCTCTGCCTCTGAGCATCAGCTCTCATCTTACTGCCTAGGGACATGCATGTTTACTGCTCTCTGGCCTTTGAAAAGTACATCGATACCTTCTTTTCTTTCTCTCTTTTCCCAGAGCTGTGCAGTAGGAGGAGGAAAAATCAAGCCCACGGGGTTGCTGTGGGTGAATCAGTTATTCGTGGGCTTTGGCCTGTGAGCTATGATGCCCCTGGGGAAACTTTGGAGGAAATTCTTTGACTACTTGCAGTCAGTCCTGTCATTGTGTGCTAAAGAATTCTTGAACACAAGTGCACAGCCAGAAGTAAACCTGTAAGGAGCAGGGCCCTGTTCCAGGAATGCCGAACAAATTGGAAATCTGTTGATGCCTCATGTTTGGGATGCATCACTAACTATTTTCAGCATATTCCTTCGCCTCCTTAGCTCCTCCCTAGTTGAACGTTGACTGTGTCCACTCAGTGAGAGTCCGTTTTAGGCAGGAAATCTGCTCTTGTAGGCTTCTTGGTGTTTCTACCTTTCTCTCTATTGTTTGGGACCAATGCATTTACTGTCAGCACTTTAACTTTTGTGTCACCCACCTTTGTAAAAGAAGGGCAAATGGCCACTGAAATACAGAGGAGGGAATAAACTGCCCAGCAGATGGCAGCAGAGCTGTTGGTCAGTGGCGGCCACCTGCCTGACCCCTGTTGACGCTGGCATGTCAGTGATGTTTGCAACTATTCAGAATGAGGCAGCCAGGTGTGGGTCTCCATTCTTCTGTTTGCACAGTCATAGAGAATTTCTGAGTGCACACATAAATACATGTGCTACTAATGTACTACGCATATTATAAAACACAAATAGTTTTTATAAGGAGATGTGTTTTTCTTTAACCACCAAATATCTTGCTCACCCCAGGCATAAATACACCCACTTTAGGGAACCTTAAGTTAATGGTACTAAGTGATGCATGGAGGAGTAGGTCTTAGACAGCAGACATAGGGACCATGTGTGAAATGCTATGTGGTCTCAGTTTACTTTGATAAATTTTATTTCTGCCAGTTGTGGACTTGAAAATGTCTTCACCCGACTCCAAGTTGACCAAATGTATTGTGAAAGAAAAGGAAAGACAAAAGGATCCTAGGCAGTAGGACAGTAATACTGGAGGAGAGGCAGTAGAATATGAAAAAGCCTGGGTCTGCGTACCACAGCTCTGGATATGAGTTGGCAGCATATTTGCTATGTGACCTTGTTTGGAAGGTTGTTATGAAAAGTCATTTAGTTTCTCTGAATTTCAGTTTTCTCCCTCTTAAGTCTTGTGAAAATTAACGGAAGTCACATTAATTACATGTGAGTATTTAGAACAGGACCTGGTGCACAGCAGGCATGTAGTAAATGGGGGCTGTTGGAGTAACAGAATGCCGGTTCTGTGCTAGGTGTCCTCGTGGGAGACACTGTGTTCAGGCTTGACCCTAACCCCGGGAGGTAGGTGTTTCACTTGTGAAGAGCCTGAGATATTGAATGTGTTGGTGTGAATCATCCGGCAGGTGTTCAGATGTGGGTCTGAGCCTAAAGCCCACAGCTTTGTACCACCCCCTGCTGCCCAGCCCAGGTGCGAGTGTCTAGTCAACAGTGGGGGCTCAACCTCTGCTTGAATGAATGACCTAGGCAAGAGGGCAAGCAGGGTTGTGAGTCCTTTGGGAAGGGAGTGAGTCCTTGTCTGTGGGGAAGGGGGGAAGCATCAGGTGGCCACCGGCATTCCCCCTAGGGCCTGGCACCCACCCTCCCAAGCCCAATCCCTGGATGCTGTTCCACTGGGTCAGGAGCGGTTTCCTGGACCACTTTGACCACATGAGGGCCTTGATCCTCATGGGAAGAGGGCTGTGGGCATGGTCAGTGATGGTTTGGGTCGCACCTCTCCTAAGTGATGGAGCAGGGGTGTGCCCATGGTCTGGGACAGCGTATCAGCCTCCCCTCAGTGATGGGGGCAGGCTGGCTGGAGGCTGAGGATGGTCACTTCTGTCCACTTTTACTTCCTTTCTCCCCCCTATAGTTCACCTGCTCTCCAATACCTTAAATTTCTTTAATGGTAACACCTTTCAATCTGTGAATATAGCTGAGGCTTAGAGGCATATGTTTTCTGAAGCAAGGACTCAGTGAACTCACTTACTGTGTAGACATATAGTCAGGTGTCTGTGGTCCCCTGAGAAATGGAATAACGTGTGTGTGCTGTCCATTCAAGGATGGCCTGTTGTCATCAACAGGGCCTGGACTAGGTGTGTGAGAGAGGAAACAGGGCCCCTTTTCATGTTTTCTCAATCTTGTGGAGGGTGCCACCTGGCCAGGTCTCAGTTGTCATCAGTTACATGAGAGTGGACACCTGACCTCTCCCAGGTGGGTGATCTGGCTGTGCAGTGGGCTGTGCAGCCTGCACAGGATCCGGTTGCCTCTAAGCCACTTGAGATAAGCCATTTAAAAGCCTGAGGATCTTGTTAAAATGCAGATCCTGACGTATTAGGGCTGGCGGGGCCCGAGATTGTGCATTTCTAAGAGGTTCCCAGATGATGTGACCACGTGCAGGACCCCAGCGAGGGAGGCACTGGGTGTTGGTGTGCCTGCTGAGTATGACCAGTGGTTAGTGATGGTGGGCCGCGCCTCGAGTACCAGGTGACCAGACTTTTACAAGATACTTGGCTCCTAGAGCCCTCTATGAGTGAGGCTTTTCCACAGTGTGAATATCACCCCAATGTTCCTTGCAGAGGGCTGTCCTGCACACCCCTAACAGGTGCTCGTGCTTCTGGATCGGTAGGTGGCCAGTGCTTATATTTGGAGCCTCCTTGTTCTTCGCCTTTTTCTCCCCTTAGTGATCCACCCATCCATCATCACCAACTCTCAGAAATCAGTTCACGTGTTTATGCTGAAGTGTAAATGGCTAATAAGTGGCACTCCTTCCAGGAAGACTGGTGTCTTCACTGGAATTAAGTTGTGGAACTTAAGGATGAAGGCTCAGTTCAGCTGGGAGCTAGAGTTGGAAATGTTCTGGAGCACCTCCCTAGTATCAGTGAAGTAGCCAGCAGGCAGCCTTGCCCGCCCGAGGCAGCACGTGCTTTGCCCAGCCCTTCAGTAGTGGATGGGAGGAAGGAGAGCAGTCGTTCCGGCCCTGCCCAGCAGTGGCTGAGGGCCATTGTTGGCACCCCACTTACGGAGGATTTCAGCTGCCTGCTTTGGCATTCCCAGCATCCTGTTATCAGGGGCCAGTGGCTCTGATAATGTCAGCTGAAATCTCTCTGACCAACAGTCTTTGCTTATTGTTGCTAAGCGCTCAGTGCAGCTTGGTGCTTAGGAAGCCCTGATATTTAAAGGAACTGTGCATTTCTTTCCTTTCTTTCTCATCCTTCCCCCAGTAGTCTTACCTGCATGTGCGAGTTGGTCTAATTTGGTTTTCTAAGAATGGACACCTGTCTGACCACATATGCTTCTCTTCTCTTCCCACTGACCATAGAACAAGATTTTTGCCAGTGAAATGTGAAATTTTCCTCTTTGGTGAAATTAATTCCCATTTTGAACACTCACCCACCTATAGTTTGAACATTTATTCACCTCTTAAGCTAGTACCAGGCAGAGCTGGGAGTTGGTACAGAAGTAATTTAAAAGCCAGGGGAGTGCCTCTCGGGTTGGAGGACATCAAATAGGCAGGCAGGTTCTGTGGATGATCACTTGGCTGCTGGGGCCTCTGAAAAGCAAGAGGTCAAGTTGGAGTTCTGTGCCCGCCATCGGACGGGGCTCTCCTTCTGCAGCTGTGCTGCACACGGTGGGCTGCTGCGATGGGGAGTGTGGACCGTGTGACGTGGGCAGGTCACCTAAAAGCTGGATCTTGGTTTCCTTATCTGCACCCTGGGTTTGTGGCTCCCCTGCCTGCCCCGCGAGGTGGGTGGGGTGGAGGGCCATGCCATGTTGGTGAAGGAAGCAGATGTAGTGTGCTTCCAAAGGCAGCAGTTTGCACCCTCGATCAGGAAAAAGTTGGGTGATTTCTTTTTATAAAGTGAGAGGGGATTCAAAACCAAACCAAAACCCTTTGCTTAACTGGCTTTGGAACCTATTCTGAACGAAATTGTAGCAGTAATTCCTTTGGTTAGTGAAGTAAAGCTGCGTTGATATCAAATAGTTTATACTCTAATAGTGGGTGTTCACTCCATTTTATGGCTAAGGAAATGGGGGTTCATTGGGGCCCCAAAACTAGTTAATGTGTTTGTTGTCAGAACATAGTGTGTTCTCCGACTACAAAGACAGCACTCAGCCCCGTTCTGAGCTGCTCAGAAATAGCGGGCCAGCCCACCCCATCGCCGATATTTGGGAAAGAGGAATTAGAAGCTCTTTTTGAGAGGCAGGAGTGGGGGAAGAAAACTATACTGTGTCGCCCCCAGGGTGGGCTTACTTTGGGATTCCAAGGAAACTGCACTGACCTGAGCCCAGCGAGGACTTACCGTTGGCCTCTTCCCAAAGGCTGTCCTGCAGGAAGTTCCCCAGGGCCTGGCCGTGTTGGTGGTACTGAGCCCCTGACAGCTTGATTCCAACATCAAAGGGGGCGTTGAACTAGGAGGAGGGGCAGGGAGGACCCAGGAGGGGTCAGAGGCCACCCCCTGCCACCCCTGCCCAAACTCCCTGTATCCCACAGGAGGCCCTGGGCTCTCGGGGTCTCAGCACAGGGCCTGGGAGGGAGAAGGGCCTGGGGGCCCAGCAGGCACCATGGAGGGACAGCGTAGCCAGGTTACCCTGCCTTCTCAGGTCCGTTCTCACTGTCTCCCCATCGTAGGAGGCTTACTTGCACTCCCTTTCCTTACCTGTAAGGAGGTGGCTGATAAAAGCTGTGGTATCCCCTACTTCAACTCCCCTACCCCGCCTTGCAGTTTTGGAAGGCATAAGGTTGATTGCCAGTGGTAGAATTTCAGACCCTGGCAGAAACATTGAGGGGGTGGGGCACTGGGTGTATACAGCGCCACCTGGGTGATGGTCTCTGTCCTCTCCACACTGCCTCCACTTCCTTCTGTCCCAGGTGGTGGTCTCATGCATGGCCCTTTGCTTGTTCTGTGGAAAATCAGACAGGAAGCTGACCTTTTCCTAGAAAGATGCTCTGGGCCAGGTCCTTTCTTCTTTCTATGGTGCCACCTCTTCTTTTCGATAAAGAAGGTGCCCCATTTGTCCTACTTTTATCGGCATTGTGTGAGATGTCTTACTGGAGCTCAAAGCTTTGGGTAAACATGAAAGAGCTCTGTTTGCAGCCATACCACCATTTTCTCCAGTTGAGAGCAGAGACCATACCTCTGTCTCCATCCATCCAGTAGCTGCTTTGGCACCTGGCCATGCTAGTCACTGAGATGTCTGAACAAGTCAGTGGGCCTTCTGTCCTCCAGACCAGAGGTGTTATCCCCATTTTCAGGTAAAGCAGCAGAGGACCAGAGAGGTTAAGTGACTTGCCTCAGGCTGCAGAGGAAGCTGGTGACCAAGGGCTCCTCCACAGGACTCTAAGCCCACCAGCCCTGGAACCTCTCCTCAGCTGCGGCTGCAGCAGCGCCCAGCGTGGGGCCCTCACCTGGGCGGGGCCTGGGCTGAATGTCACATGGAGTCCTCCCTGCCTCCCTCCCGGGGAGGGGCCACTACTACTCCTATTTTACAGATGAGCAGACATGCTCGGAGAAGTTATTAAAATGATAAATAATAGCTATTCCCTTTAAAAAATTTACCTTCCACCCTTGTCTCCACTGTGAAGGTGGAGTGAATTTTAGGGAATTTGGGCCCTCTTATTCCCCCCTTCAGTAAATACTCGTTTTCTTCCATCCCTGTGGCTAATGTGAGGTGGTCACATCACCTGAATAGACTTCTTAGGAACCACATGAGCACCAATCTGGGGACCCGCTGGCCGGTCTAGTACCCTGAAATCGGCAGCGGGGCCATCTGAGGCAGCATGGTGGCTGGAGATCTGTTTCTGGTGACTTGAAAAGGCCCCCCTAGCCTCTGTCTTTTCTGCTTAGTGGGGGTTGTGTAGGGAGGGGAGTGGGTAGGACTTGGTCACAAGTCTTCCAGCTGAAACCTGATTGTAGGAGGAAAACGCTGGGGGAGATGGAGGGGCCCCCAATGAGCGGGGTGGGACCCTAGGATGGGAGGAGCTTGGGGGGTGGGGCACTGGAGAGCTTGGCAGCCAGGTTTGCAGCCCCAGCGCCTCCCAGACGGTGCAGACTTCTGGCTCCACATGAGGCCGCGTGGGCCATTTCTTCCAAGGCCAGCCTTTGAAGAAACTGGAAACTTCAGTTGTCCCAGCCCCTGCCTTGTGTCGTCAGCCACAGAAACCTCTTCCCTGTCTGGCTGAGGTGAGTACTGGCTGGCTGGGGCCGGCAGTCTCTCTGGGAAAGGTCCCTGGTTTTAGTTGAAGTGTTTGCAGGGATTGACTGGGGGTGTGGGTGGGTGGAGCTTTCCCATGTGGTGAGGAGGAAAGGCCTGAGAACCTCTCTAAGGCTGGTGAGGTCGGAGCATGGGCTGGGGAGTCCATCCTGGGGGGAAAAGAGGCAGGTGGGTGGGAGGCCGAGGCAGAACACACTTCGGCTTGTCAGGCCAAAGGGACAAGTGAGAGGCACTCCCAGGCCACTGTGCACTCTACTTGCCGGGCCAGTGAGGAGACAGGGCTTGGGGCTGGAGTCAGCCCCACACTGGTTGCGAGCTCTGTCTTGTCTCCTCTTCCTTGTCTATAGAGTGAGGGCGGTTAATATCAGCTTTACGTACCTCACAGGTTGTTTGAGAGACCAAATGGTATGTAATGAGGGTATAACAGTTTATAAATGAAATCACAGTACATGGACCCTGCAGTTCAGTAATCACCATTACTAAGTCCTGCCCCAGGGGGATTCTGGTTCCGCTGCGTAGACGTGCCACCCAAACACTCGTCAGAACCACTTCCTGAACCACAGCTGGCCTTTCCATAAGGTTCCACGGATGGTGCCTATAAAATTCTTTACTGCCTCCCTTGCCTAATCCTCCATTTATCTCTCAGCTTTTCCTGTCCTGTGCATGATTTGTCCAAACAAGCCTGCTGGCCCCGTCGTCATCTACAGATGGGGCCTCGTGAGTGCCAGCCGCTAGGGCTGCGCCGGCAGGAGCTCGCCTGGCCAGGGGCTGGCTCCGTGCGCTCCAGCCCCAGGGAAGGGCTGAGGCCACCAGAAAGTGTTCTGCAGGGAAACACCTTCCATCTGTGTGACCAGCTGTTTCTTCCTGTCTCTTGGCACCATATTTGCCAGGTCCCCTTTGAAATCGCCAGGGCCTGCTAGCACCCTCCCTGCTGGGCTCATGGCTCCTTCTACCCGGTTCTGTAGTAGAAAAGTAGCTTTTCATAGAGGATTGCCTCTTGATGTGCGAGGACCTCATGGAGCCCAGTGCACAGTCACCTATTTTTGTGCTATTTTATGTTTCTTGGCTAGCTGGTACGTGGGTCCCTGTTCATAGCCATGTCTCCTTACCCTCCCCGCTCCCTCATTCCCTCCACTGCCACAAAAACATAAACTGCCGAAGAGCCCCACCCGCATTTCCAGCTCATCCTCTGCTCCATCCGCCTGATGTCCGTCTTCTGCGCGGAGCCAGCCTTCGAGAGCTCGGGGCTGCAGTTTGGCTGGTGGCTTCTTGGACTCCTTTCTCTGCTGAAAAGAGGGGGTGTTCTCTTTAGGGCTCTAAGCTTCCATATGCTTCCAGAAGTGGAGTGAGGTATAAGCCCATGGTCAGACCCAAAGTCCTTTAGCTCTGGGAGAAGGCCGAAGCCCAGAGAGGGTGTACTGCCCAGGACACTCACCTGGCTATATCACATGGTGAGGTTGGCATGAGATACCCCAGTCAAAATGTGGGGCTTTGTGGGGAGGTGTCTCACCTGGACTTTCTGGTGTCCGGGGCTCAGGAAGCTGGAGCCTGCCATGGCCAAGTCCACCCAGAGCATGCTGAGGAGCAGCAGGCTGCAGATGGTCCCCAGGGAAGGCATGGCCTCAGCTGGGTGGGGACAGCTGGGCCTGGAGGAGAGAGGGGGTCTCCAGGCAGCATGCCCTCCTCTCCCTGTGCCTCAGAATGCACTTGAGGAGGAGCCCAGCAGACAGCACGACGGGATCCACCCTGGGGTCATGACTGCCGAGTGGAGAGGCTCTTCCCACCCCTGCAAGAGGGGCTCTCTGCCTGCCTCCCCGAGGGAGGAGGGAATGGAAGGACATGCGTGCTCTTTTCCAAGGCTGTGCATTCAGGGCAGAGTGCTTGGTAGTGGGACTCCCCATGTCCTTTGTCCCAGGTCCCAAGGAGCTTGTGCCAAGTTTCTTAACAAGGGGTGATGAAGGTGAACCAGCATGGTCCCTGGTCACCTGGGGAGATTGTGTCTCTGAGCAGCCAGGCTGCCCCAGGCTGCACAGCCTCCCCTTCTGAGCAAAGGGCCTGTGGATGGCCAGTGGCCATAGTAAGTTAAACTCGTGAACAACACCCCCCCTCCCCATAGTCCGGACAGCATGCCTACCTGGGGCTCCTGGTGCAGGTGGTGCCTGGTGGCTGTCTGGGCCTTATATAGGAAGCCTTGCTTTTGTTTTAAACCAGCAACCCCATCTCAGGGCAGCCTAGCTTCCGGGGGCTGATTTACATTCCTTGGGAACTAAAAATGCTCACGTCCTCTGGGTAGAAGTCAACAGTGGAGGTCAAAAGTCCTGAGACATTGCTGGGTTGGCTTGGGGAGGCACATCTGCTCAGCTGTCCCTAGGTGGGCGTGGCCCTGGTGCAGGTGGGAGGCAGGGGAGAGACTCGGGGGTCCTTTGCTGCTCTGTGACCTTGGCTTATGCCCCTTCCCGACCTTCCCTTCCTCCCTGGGAGGCAGGCAGTTCCTGTCCCTAGATCTCCAAGGGCTTGTTCAGCCCTGACACGTGCTGTTCTCTGACTGAGGCTGCAGCTGAGGTGATGCTCACGCCTCCCCAGTAAGGGAGACCCCATTGGATAGTGAGACTGCTGGCTCACAGCGCCGAGCCGCCCTCTCCAGGGGGCAGCTGTAGGGTCACTGCGAACAGTGGCCAAAGTTCAGTCATTTCTTCTGGCTGGTGCATGGTAACTCTGCTTGGCTTGATGTTTCTTAACGTTCTGGTGTGTCCCCTTCCCCCAGCCAGGTTCTCAGAGGGAACAGACAGGACCTGAGACAGAAGAGCTGTGACTGAGGACTGGTTCATGTAATTATGGTGATTGGCTTTAGGCACAGCACTAAAAATCCTGTGTGCCTCCTGCCCTGTGCTTCTCAGAGTGCCTTTGAGGATTAGGTGAGTGGGTAGGTGTGGAAATCCTATATATAAACCTGTAAAGTATCATGCAGAAGACAATTTTTTTTTACTGAAGTATCACTGATATACAATTTTACATTGGTTTTACGTATACAACACAGTGCCTCACCACTTACCCTATTATTAAATCCTTCCCTCCACTAGTGCGGTTACTATCTGTCAACACAGGAAGATGTTACAGTATCATCAGCTATATTCCCCATGCTGCACTACTGTCCCTGTGACCAACTTATGATTGCAAATTTTCGTGCTTCCTTATCCCCCTCACCCTTCCCACCCACCCACCCCAACCCGCCCTGGTAACCACATCACTTCTCAGTATCTCTGAGTCTACTGCTGTTTTATTCATCCTGCTTTGCTTTGGTGTTATACTCCACAAACAAGTGAAATCATGATATTTGTCTTTCTCCGCCTGGCTTATTTTACTGAGTACAGTACCTTCTATACCTTCTAGCTCCATCCATGTTGTTGCAAATGGCAGGATTTATTTACTTCTTATGGCTGAATAATATTCCATTGTGTATATGTACTACATCTTCTTGATCCATTCATCTATTGATGGACACTTAGGTTGCTCTCATAGCTTGGCTATTGTAAATAATGCAGTGATGAACAGGGGTACATATATCTTTTCAAATCAGGGATTTTGTTTTCTTCAGGTAAATTCTTAGAAGTGGAAATAATGGGTCAAATGGTATTTCTGTTTTTAGTTTTTTGAGGAACCTCCATACTGCTTTCCACAGTGGCTGCACCAATTGACATGCCCACCAATGGTGTAGGAGGGTTCCAGTTTTTCCACATCCTCGCCAACATTTGTTATTTCTTGTCTTTTGGATGGTGCCCATTCTGACTGCTGTGAGGTGACAGCTCATTGTGGTTTTGATATGCATTTCCCTGATGATTAGCTACGTGGAGCAACAACTGCTTTTGCACTAGGTGAAAAGGCCTTGCGAACGCATGCCATGGTTGCTTGTTCTTGGATAAAAGGTTAGTCAACAGTTCTGGAGGATTCCTTACCTGTCTGGAATGCTTCTTCTAATTGGACGCCAAGGCAGTGACTCCTAAGGGCTGAGTGAGTTGTCTACATGGACATTCTAGCATTTCAGAGGGGACTCCCTTGGGGCTGGGGCTCAGGGTTGGGAGGTTGGGAAGGGCTCCATGACAGAGGCAGGTGGTGGAGCTGGAGCAGGACTTTGGATGGAGGGTGTTGCTGCAAGCAGGGTGGTGTGTGCGAAGGGGAGCAGAAGGCACGGGAGTAGAAGCTGGGGTGACCATAGGAATGCTGGGTGCCTTGGAGGAAGGTGAAATGGGGAGGTTGTATGGAAAGGCCTGGAAGGCGGTTCTGGGTCAGGTTCTGCATAGCCTTGAAAGCCAGCAGCCCACGGAGTTTGAGCTTCATATGTAGAAGGGGGGCCCTGAAGGTTCTTGAACAGAGGAGTGACAGAGCCGCAGAATAATGAAAGAGGGGGAAGAAAAACTGAAGGGCAGAAGAGCCACAGTTTTCCCAATGCCACACAGCCTTCATTGGCACTGCTGGGACCCCACTCAGGTTCCTGACTAGAGTGCAGTGCTCTCTGGTGCACATCCTGCTTCTGCAGTGGACAGGTTTCCCAGGAAAATCGCTCTGCTCTGAGCAGGATGGGACGGGCAGGACACTGAGGCGGAAGACAGCTGATCATCAAATGACCACCTGACTCACGGATTGGCTTCGGGGCTGTTGACTTGTGTAGAGACTCCAGGGCCATTGGAAGCCCAGGAGGGCCTGCACTGCACCCCTCACAATATGGGAGACTAAGTACCTCCCGCTGGAAAACATCTCACCCCAGCCTGCTGTGGGGGCTAGAATCCCTCCTCCAGTCCAGCAGAATATAGGCATGTCTCCTGGAGGCCTTCCCTCTTGTGGGCCACCTGAGCTTAGACCTCTTGGCCCTGGTGCCCAGAAGGGCAGAAGGGGAGAAGGGTGGGGAGAAATCTGGAGGCTTCAGAGTAGACCTAGAGCTTTCTCAGAACTAACCCTGCTGACCAAAGAAACAAAACCAACCTCAAAACCCCAGCTATGGTGACCAGGCACCTACTCAGTCATGAAGCGTCCACTTAGTTTTGACCCTGGAGGCCTCAGGAGGCAGGAGCTCCAGTGTTGATCTTAGATACCACCACCAGCGAGCAAACACCCACACCCCTTTGTTATCTGTGGGAAGACAGGTCGCCTGCTAGTTGGAACCCACCCTCACCACATATCAGAGTCGAGGCTGGTTGGTGGGAGGGGAAATCTGATGGATGTCAGAGCTGCTGAGGGAGGAGCATGGTGACACCTGGAAAGCACCTGACTGCCACTTGGACTAGTGAAAGCAGGGATGATGTGGGGACACATGCAAACCTGAACAAGAGGAGTTTGGAGGAAGACTGTGTGACTTGGGAAGGGACTGACTTTTCTCATGGCTCACTGTCCTCATTCCTCTTTTCTTTTAAAAAAATTTTTTTAAGTTTGAGGTATGTACAATAAAATGCACAAATCTTAGTGTAGTGCTTGGTGAAATATGACGTGTATATATGTTGCTGTACCCAAAGCCCAGCTTAAGATAGCAAGCTTTCTCACTCATTTTTTCCCCTGTCACCTATTTCATCCATCTCTCTACCTGCCTCCCCTATGGCAACCACCAGTCTGTTCTCTGTGCTTGTGATCTATTTGTTTGTTCATTTTTTTTTTAGATTCCACATACTGTGAAAACAGTATTTATTTTTCTCATATTTCACTTAGCATAATACCCTCTAGCCCATTCATGTTGTCTCATGGATGGCAAGACCTCAATCTTTTTTATGGCCAAGTAATATTCCATTACATGTATGTACATCATCATCTCTATCCATTCATCTGTTCATGGACATTTAAGTTGCTTCCATAGCTTGGCTATTGTAAATAATGCTGCAGCAGACATAGGAGTGTGTATATCTTTTCAAATTAGTGACTTTTTTTTCCTTGGGGTAAATCCCCATCAGTAGAACTGTTGGATCTTATGGTATTTTTATTAGTTTTCAGAAACGGCCATACGGCTTTCCACAGTGGCTGCACCAATTCACAGTCCCACCAGCAGTGTATGAGAGCTCCCTTTTCTCCACATCCTCACCAGCACTTGTCTCTTCTCTTGTTGATTTATCCATTCTGACTGGTGTGAGGTGATACCTCATTGTGGTTTTGATTTGCATTTCCCTGATGATTAGTGAGGTTTAGCATATTTTTGGGTGTCTGTTGGTCATTTGTATGTCTTCTTGGGGAAAAGTGTCTATTCAGGTCCTCTACGTATTTTTTTAAATTGGATTATTTTTTTAATAGTGTTGTATGAGTTCTTATATTTTGGATGATGGGTCTCTTATCAGATATATTGTTTGCAAGTATATTCTCCCTGACTGTACGTTGCCTTTTCATTTTGCTGATGGTGTCCTTTGCTCTGCAGAATTTTTTTAGTTTGGTGTGGTCCCACTTGCTTATTCTTGCTTTTGTTTCCCTTGCCCAGGGAGATGTGTCCAAAAAAAATTAATAGTGCTGATGTTCAAGAGTGTAGTGCCTATGTTTTCATGTAGGAGTTTCAGGGTTGGGTCTTATATTTAGGACTTTAATCCATTTTGAGTTTACTTTTTTTTTGTCTTTCTTTTTTTTTAATATAATTTATTTTATTATCATTAATCTACAATTACATGTGCAATATTACGGTTATTAAACTACCCCTTCATCAGGTCCCCCCCACCAACCCCATTACAGTCACTGTCCATCAGCGTAGTGAGATGCTATAGAATCACTACTTGTCTTCTCTGAGTTGTACTGCCCTCCCCGTGCCCCCCCAACATTACATCTGCTAATCGCAATGCCCCTTTTTCCCTCTTATCCCTCCCTTCCCGCCCATTTTCCCCAGTCCCTTTCCCTTTGGTAACTATTAGTCCATTCTTGGGTTCTGTGAGTCTGCGGCTGTTTTGTTCCTTCAGTTTTTTTCTTTGTTCTTATACCCCACATATGAGTGAAATCATTTGATACTTGTCTTTTTTGGCTTGGCTTATTTCACTGAGCATAATACCCTCTAGCTCCATCCATGTTGCAAATGGTAGAATTTGTTTTCTTCTTATGGCTGAATAATATTCCATTGTGTATATGTACCACATCTTCTTTATCCATTCATCTACTGATGGACACTTAGGTTGCTTCCATTTCTTGGCTATTGTAAATAGTGCGGCAATAAACATATGTCTTTTTCAAACTGGGCTGCTGCATTCTTAGGGTCCTAGGAGTGGAATTCCTGGGTCAAATGGTATTTCTATTTGAGTTTTTTGAGGAACCTCCATACTGCTTTCCACAATGGTTGAACTAATTTACATTCCCACCAGTAGTGTAGGAGGGTTCCCTTTTCTCCACATCCTCGTCAACATTTGTTGTTGTTTGTGTTTTGGATGTTGGCTATCCTCACTGGTGTGAGGTGATATCTCATTGTAGTTTTAATCTGCATTTCTCTGATGATTAGCGATGTGGAGCATCTTTTCATGTGCCTGTTGGCCATCTGAGTTTCTTCTTTGGAGAAGTGTCTATTCATGTCCTCTGCCCATTTTTTTTTTAATATAATTTATTTTGGTATCATTAATCTACAATTACATGTGCAATATTATGGTAATTAAACTACCCCTTCATCAGGTCCCCCCCACCAACCCCATTACAGTCACTGTCCATCAGCGTAGTGAGATGCTATAGAATCACTACTTGTCTTCTCTGAGTTGTACTGCCCTCCCCGTGCCCCCCCCAACATTACGCCTGCTAATCGTAATGCCCCTTTTTCCCTCTTATCCCTCCCTTCCCACCCATTTTCCCCAGTCCCTTTCCCTTTGGTAACTATTAGTCCGTTCTTGGGTTCTGTGAGTCGGCTGCTGTTTTGTTCCTTCAGTATTTTTCTTTGTTCTTATACTCCACATATGAGTGAAATCATTTGATACTTGTCTTTTTCGGCTTGGCTTATTTCACTGAGCATAATACCCTCTAGCTCCATCCATGTTGTTGCAAATGGTAGGATTTGTTTTCTTCTTATGAGCCCATTTCTTAATTGGATTATTTGCTTTTTGTTTGTTGAGGTGCATGAGTTCTTTATATATTTTGGATGTCAACCCCTTATCGGATATGTCATTTATGAATATATTCTCCCATACTATAGGATGTCTTTTTGTTCCACTGATGATGTCCTTTGCTGTACAGAAGCTTTTCAGCTTGATATAGTCCCACTTGTTCATTTTTGCTTTTGTTTCCCTTGCCCAGGGAGATATGTTCATGAAGAAGTCGCTTATGTTTATGTCTAAGAGATTTTTGCCTATGTTTTTTTCTAAGAGTTTTATGGTTTCATGACTTACATTCAGGTCTTTGATTCACCTTGAGTTTACCTTTGTGTATGGGGTTAGACAATAATCCAGTTTCATTCTCTTACATGTAGCTGTCCAGTTTTTCCAACACAAGCTGCTGAAGAGGCCGTCATCTCCCCATTGTATATCCAAGGCTCCTTTATCAACTATTAATTGACTGTATATGTTTGGGTTAATGTTTGGATTTTATATTCTATTCCACTGGTCCTCAGCAGCATTTATTGAAGAGACTGTACCCCATTGTATATTCTTGACTCCTTTTTCATACATTAATCAAGCACATACACATAGGTTTATTTCTGGGCTCTCTATTTGTCCCATTGGTCTATGGGTCTGTTCCTTTGTCAGCACCATTATTGTTTTGATTATTGTAGCTTTGTAGTATAGTTTGAAACTAGGGAGCATGATACCCCCAGCTTTGTTCATCTTTCTTAAGATTGTTTGGGTATTCAGGATTTTTGTGGTTCCATAAAAATATTTACAATTACATGCTTCAGTTCGGTGAAAAATGCCATTGGTGTTTTGATGGGGATTACACTCAATCTGCAGATGGATTTGGGCAGCACTGTCCTCATTCTTTTCAAGTGTGGATAACACTGAGGCCACTTCGGCATCTTCCTGTTCTGTATCCTTCTCAGAGCCTAGTAAGTGCTCTGTATGTATTGGTTCCTCTGGGTTGCCTGCTGGTCAGTGATTTCCTTCCCATGGTGGGGCCGTGAGGGCCTTCCTCAGTGCGTGGATGAGAGACACTCATCATCTGTGAGCTACCTGCTATATGTAAATGGCATCTGAGAACAGATTAGATACTTTGTCCACTATAATTTAATTTATACTGGTAATAAGTTGGCTTACCAACAAGCACTTAAAAAAATTTTTTTGGCTAAACCTCAGTCTGAATGGGGCAGATTCTGGGGTTCTAGAAAGAAGTTTTATTTTTTGAGATCTTTCTGGTATAGCTTCTTTTTCTTCCTAGTTCTAACTTTCATAACTCTTAGTTCAGCATTGTTCAACAGAACTATCATGTCTGAAATAATAGCCTCATATGTAATTTTAAATTTGCTAGAAGTCACATTAAAAGATGCCAATATAGGTGAAATCACTTTAATAATATACTCTTTACAGTCCAATATATCCAAAACATTAGTTTGACATGTAACCAATGTAGAAATGATTAATGAGACACTTGACATTGGTTTTCATTTTACTAAGTCTTCACAATTGGACGTGTGTTTTATTTTTACAGCACACTTCAATTCAGAGTAGCCACATTTCAGGTTAGGCACATGTGGCTCGTGGCTATTGCAGCCGACAGGGTGGTTCTGTGTCACCATGGGGGCACTCTTAAAACTTCCCGAACCTTAGCCATGTGCTCTCTCGGTCCCTCCAGCTGTTGAAACCAAGCCTCTCCCACTGGGCATCCTGTTCTCCTGACATCGTGGGGCTGCAGCCCCAGCAATTTCTTTCTTTCCCACCTTCAGTCTTCCTCTCAACAGCTTCTGCCTTCAGCCTTCAAACTTTCAAACTACCCAGGTCTCTAATCCTCTAGTCCTGCCTGGATCCTGCCTTCCCCTCATGCTTCTATCCCCAGGCAGGATTTCCTTTCCCGTCCCTTCCGTCCCATTCTCATTGTACTGGCCCCTGAGAATGCGACTGCTTGACTGCCATCTCCACCACGGTCCTGGACCTGTTCTCACTTGCTGGTAGTGCAGCCTGAGTCTCGGGACCACTAAGAGCCAGAGGCCCTCAAGGTGAGGCCTGTAGGGCCATCTCATCTCAACTGCTGGGTGCAGCCTCGGGCTGGGCTGCACTGGATTTGTGGGAAGCTTATAAGAATGCTGATTTAAAATGCCTCATTCTGATTCTGATTCAGTAGATCGGGAAGGAGGGCCCAGAACCTGTATTTTAACGAGCACCTCAGGCAGATACTTTCTGATTATAAAATTATACTTGGCTTCCAGCAGAAAATTTGACCATGACCATAAGGAAAAGATACAGTCTCTCCCTCAACATAGATTTTAACTCCTTGTTCTAGAAAACTTCAAACATACAAAAAAGGTAGAGGAATATAAGGAGACTTGCAGCACTCATCACCAGCTCCAGTCGTGCCACAGCTGCATCTGTTTATCCTCCACGGACTTACTTCTTTTGGGGGAAATATTTTAAAAGCAAATCCCAGTGATCCTCAAAAACTTCAGTATGCATCTTACCAGGTAAAACACCTAGTTGGTTTGTTTGAATCAGGATCCAAAGCCCACCTCTGGTTGATTATCCTCTAAGTCTCTCAGTTTGCAACAGGCCCTCTCCTGCTGCTTCTCTCTTCTGTCCAACTCATTTATTTAAAAAAAACAGGTTATTTATCCTGTACAATTTCCCACATGCTGGATTTTGCTGGTCACTTCCTGTGGTATTCTTTAATTGACCCTCTCGCTCCCATGCTTTCTGTATACTCGTAGTTTTGTTCAGATTCAACTTTTGCTTTTGACCAGAAAACTTCATTATTACTGTTGTGTATTTAATCCCATATCTCAAATTACAGGTTGTACAGTGTCTGGTGGCCCCACTTTACCAGTGATTGAAGAATAAGATGTAGATGTGAGTTCAAGTGTTGATCCTATTCAGTTTAAAGTTCCCTGTTAACTTAATGGACTTACTTGCCATTGGTAATTGTCTGTGTCCATTATTAGGGAGTACACATGGTGATACTCTATTCTGTTGTTCCCTTCTACCATATTAGCATTTTTTCACTCAGTTTTTTTATTACCTTGGCATATATGGCTTCTACAATATAGGAAAGGCAAGGTAAATACGTGATTTTTTTTCTATTGACCAATTTTCAAAATAGGGTTGATGTCTTAGCAACTTCTAAAGTTTTTTCCTATCAGGAACTCATGGATGTTTAATGTAACTGTTTTATTCAGTTATAGTCATTATTCTTTTAGATGCTTCCATTTGTAATGAATTGATTGTTGTGTGCTACTTACACGACCCCATAGTTTTTAATCACTTCCTTGTTTTCTGTCTCAGTAAGAAACCTCAGGCTCATCTTGTACATGTCCTTCCTGACCTGAAATCAACCATTTTTCTAAGAAGTCTTGGTTTTGTTTAGTGGAAAATCGTTTTGAGAGAACACAATCTGGCCTAACTTGCTCTTAGGCATTTCCAGGGCACAGAGATTAGAAAAATAAGCCATGATTTAATACTTTTTTTTCAAATAAAATTAAGGTCACCGCGTTTTCTCTTCTTGGGTTTCATACTTCTATTTCTTTACTATAACTTGGTTTCTGGTTACATTAACAAAATTTGCCTCTATCTTGTCGTATCTTACAATATAACATCATACTTTCAAAATAAGGGTATTAGGATTACTAACAATAAAACTACTAAATGTAGCTTACCTAGGGATGTACAGACAAAACACTGTTAAGGTCACTTGAATATTTATCTTCTGTGTGGTTATGCCATAGGCTTGACATAAAACTAAAAATACTTTAGGTTTTCAGTTTTTAGGCATTTTTTCCCCTATGATTTCATTTTGATATAAATTATTAAACATTACTTGGTTTCACAGTCAATGATATAAGATAAGGTACACGTGGAGACTCTTATCTTCCGTCCCTGTCCCCTCCACTTTGTTCCTTCTTTCCCCCTATAGGTAACGCTTTTTGTTGTGATTCCTTTTCTTTGACCCATTAGTTTTTTAAATATGTACTGCTTAAATTTTCAAACTTCTGAGGATTTTTCCAAGTATCTTTCTATTGGTTTCTAGTTTACTTCCATTTTTAAAAGTTTGTTTTAGGGTCCAGAAATTGATCTAATCTTGACAAGTGTTCCACATGCACTTGAGAATGTGTTTACCTGGTGTGGGTAGAATGTTCTGTAAATGCCAGGTAGGTCAAATTGAATGACAGGTTTATATATACTACAACTTTACTTATTTTTTTGGTCTACTTGTTCTGTTACTGAAAGAGGATTGCTGAGATCTCCAACTATAATTGCAGATTACTTCAGTTGTCAGTTCTTGTTTCACATACTCTGAAGCTCTATTTTACAGGCATACACATTTACAATAGTTGATGAATTGACCCTTTATTATTGTGTCCCTTTCCCTCTCTGATAATATTTCTTGTACTGAAGTCTACTTTATATGATATTAGTATAGATACTTAAATCTTCCTTTGTATTGTTTAAATAGTATTTTAAAAAATTATGTCTGCTGTTTTAATCTGTGTTGATGTTTAAGTGGGTTTCACATAAACAGCATATTGGGTCTTTAAAAAAATCATTCTGATAATCTCTTACTAGGGTTCTCTCATTATTGTCTAGACAATATATTCACTGTAATGACTTATGCAGTTTCGTTTAAATCTACCATCTGCCTATTTGTTTTCTACTTATCCCATCTGTCCTTTGTTCCTTTTTTTTCCTTCTCTTTTTATGCACACTTTTGGGTTGAGTATTTATTTTTATTTTGCTATTATTAATGTACAATTACATGAGCAATATTATGGTTACTAGACTCCCTGTATTATCAAGTCCCCCCCACATACCCCATTACAGTCATTGTCCATCAGCGTAGTAAGATGCTATAGAGTCACTACTTGTCTTCTGTGTTATACTGCCTTTCCTGTATCCCCACCCCCGCTACATTATGTGTGCTAATCTTAATACCCCCTTATCCCGCCCTTCCCACCAATCTTCCCTAGTTCCTTACCCTTTGGTAACTGTTAGTCGATTCTTGGGTTCTCTGAGTCTGCTGCTGTTTTGTCCCTTCAGTTTTTCTTTGTTCTTATACTCCACAGATGAGTGAAATCATTTGATACTTGTCTTTCTACACCAGGCTTATTTCACTGAGCATAATACCCTCTAGCTCCATCCATGTTGTTGCAAATGGTAGGATTTTTCTTCTTCTGATGGTTGCATGATATTCCATTGTATATATGTACCACATCTTCTTTATCCATTCATCCACTGATGGACACGTAGGTTACTTCCATTTCTTGGCTATTGTAAATAGTGCTGTGATAAACATAGGGCTGCATGTGTTTTTTTCAAACTGGGCTGCTGCATTCTTAGGGTAAATTCCTAGGAGTGGAATTCCTGGGTCAAATGGTATTTCTATTTTGAGTTTTTTGAGGAACCCCCATACTGCTTTCCACAATGGTTGAACTAATTTGCATTCCCACCAGCAGTATAGGAGGGTTCCCCTTTCTCCACATCCTCACCAACATTTGTTGTTGTCTGTCTTCTGGATGGTGGCCATCCTAACTGGTGTGAGGTGATAACTCATTGTGGTTTTAATTTGCATTTCTCTGATAATTAGCGATGGGGACCATCTTTTCATGTGCCTGTTGGCCATCTGAATTTCTTCTTTGGGGAAGTGTCTGTTGAGCTCCTCTGCCCATTTTTTAATTGGATTATTTGCTTTTTATTTGTTGACATGCCTGAGCTCTTTATAAAATTTGGATGTCAATCCCTTATCAGATATGTCGTTTATGAATATATTCTCCCATACTGTGGGATGTCTTTTTGTTCTATTGATGGTGTCCTTTGCTGTACAGAAGCTTTTCAGCTTGATATAGTCTCATTTGTTCATTTTTGCTTTTGTTTCCCTTGCCCGGGGAGATATGTTCATGAAGAAGTTGCTCATGTTTATGTCCAAGAGATTTTTGCCTATGTTTTTTTCTAAGAGTTTTATGGTTTCATGACTTACATTCAGGTCTTTGATCCACCTTGAGTTTACCTTTGTGTATGGGGCTAGACAGTAGTCCAGTTTCATTCTCTTACATGTAGCTGTCCAGTTTTTCCAACACCAGCTGCTGAAGAGGCTGTCATCTCCCCATTGTATATCCAAGGCTCCTCTATCAAATATTAATTGACTGTATATGTTTGGGTTAATGTTTGGATTTTCTATTCAGTTCCACTGGTCTGTGGGTCTGTTTTTGTGCAAATACCAAATTGTCTTGATTACTGTGGCTTTGTAGTAGAGCTTGAAGTCAGGGAGCGTAATTCCCGTTTTATTCCTCCTTCTCAGGATTGCTTTGGCTATTCGGGGTCTTTTGTGGTTCCATACGAAGTTTAGAATTATTTGTTCCAGTTCATTGAAGAAAGCTGTTGGCAGTTTGATAGGGATTGCGTTGAATCTGTAGATTGCTTTGGGTAGTATAGCCATTTTGACAATATTTATTCTTCCTAGCCAAGAGCATGGGATGCATTTCCATTTGTTAGTGTCCTCTTTAATTTCTCTTAGGAGTGTCTTGTAGTTTTTGGAGCACAGGTCTTTTACTTCCTTCGTTAGGTTTATTCCTAGGTATTTTATTCTTTTTGATGCAATTCTGAATGGAATTGTTTTTCTGATTTCTCTTTCTGTTAATTCATCATTAGTGTATAGGAAAGGAACAGATTTCTGTGTGTTAATTTTGTATCCTGCAACTTTGCTGAATTCAGATATTAGTTCTAGTAGTTTTGGAATGGAGTCTTTAGGGTTTTTTTATGTACAGTATCATGTCATCTGCAAATAGTGACAATTTGACTTCTTCTTTACCAATCTGGATGCCTTCTGTGTCTTTGCGTTGTCTGATTGCCGTGGCTAGGACCTCCAGTACTATGTTGAATAACAGTGGAGAGAGTGGGCATCCCTGTCTTGTTCCTGATCTTAGATGATAAGCTTTCAGCTTCTCACTGTTAAGTATGATGTTAGCTGTGGGTTTGTCATATATAGCCTTTATGATGTTGAGGTACTTGCCGTGTATACCCATTTAGTTGAGAGTTTTAATCAGGAATGGATGCTGAATTTTGTCAAATGCTTTTTCGGCATCTATGGAGATGATCATGTGGTTTTTGTTCTTCTTTTTGTTGATGTGGTGGATGATGTTGATGGATTTTCAAATGTTGTACCATCCTTGCATCCCTGGGATAAATCCCACTTGATCATGGTGTATGATCCTCTTGATGTATTTTTGAATTGGTTTGCTAATATTTTGTTGAGTATTTTTGCATCTACGTTCATCAGGGATATTGGTCTGTAATTTTCTTTTTTGGTGAGGTCTTTGCCCGATTTTGGTATTAGAGTGATGCTGGCTTCATAGAATGAGTTTGGAAGTGTTCCCTCCTCTTCTATTTTTTGAAAAACTTTAAGGAGAATGGGTGTTATTTCTTCTCTTTATGTCTGGTAGAATTCAGAGGTGAATCCATCTGGTCAGGGGGTTTTGTTCTTGGGTAGTGTTTTGATAACCGATTCAATTTTGTTGCTGGTGATTGGTCTGTTTAGTTTTTCTGTTTCTTGGTTGTTCAGTCTTGGAAGGTTGTATTTTTCTAAGAAGTCCATTTCTTCTGTTTTCCAGCTTGTTAGCATATAGATTCTCATAATATTCTCTTATAATTCTTTGTATTTCTGTGGGGTCCATCGTGATTTTTCCTTTCTCATTTCTGATTCTGTTTATGTGTGTAGATTCTCTTTTTCTCTTAATGAGTCTGGCTAGGGGTTTATCTATTTTGTTTATTTTTTCAAAGAACTAGCTCTTGGTTTTATTAATTTTTTTCTATTGTTTTATTCTCAATTTCATTTATTTCTTCTCTGATCTTTATTATGTCCCTCCTTCTGGTGACTTTGGGCCTCATTTGTTCTTCTTTTTCCAATTTCAGTAATTGTGTCTTTAGACTGTTCATTTGGGAATGTTCTTCCTTCTTTAAATAGGCCTGGATTGCAATATACTTTCCTCTTAGAACTACCTTTGCTGCGTCCCACCGAAGTTGTGGCTTTGTGTTGTTGTCATTAGTCTCCATATATTCTTTGATTTCTGTTTTGATTTGGTCGTTAACCCATTGATTAATTAGGAGAATGTTGTTAAGTCTCCATGTATTTGTAAGCCTTTTTGATTTCTTTCCAAAATTTATTTCTAGTTTTATACCTTTGTGATCTGAGAAGTTCGTTGGTAGGATTTGAATATTTTTGAATTTATTGAGGTTCTTTTTGTGGCCTAGTATGTGGTCTATTCTGGAAAATGTTCCATGTGCACTTGGGAAGAATGTGTATCCTGTTGCTTTGGGTGCAGAGTTCTGTAGATGTCTGTTAGGTCCATCTGTTCTGGTGTGTTGTTCAGTGCCTCTGTGTCTTTACTTATTTTCTGTCTGGTTGATCTGTCCTTTGGAGTGAGTGGTGTGTTGAAGTCACCTAAAATGAATGCATTGCTGTCTATTTCCTCCTTTAATTCTGTTAGTATTTGTTTCACATATGCTGGCGCTCCTGTGTTGGGTGTATACATATTTATAATGGTTACATCTTCTTGTTGGACTGACCCCTTTATCATTATGTAATGTCCTTCTTTATCTCTTACTACTTTCTTTGTTTTGAAGTCTATTTTGTCTGATACAAGTACTGCAACACCTGCTTTTTTCTCTTTGTTCTTTGCATGAAATATCTTTTTCCATCCCTTCACCTTTAGTCTGTGTATATCTTTGGGTTTGAGGTGAGTCTCTTGTAAGCAGCATATAGATGGGTCTTGCTTTTTTATCCGTTCTGTTACTCTGTGTCTTTTGATTGGTGCATTCAGTCCATTTACATTTAGGGTGATTATCGATAGATATGTACTTATTGCCATTGCTGGCTTTAGATTCGTGGTTACCAAGGGTTCAAGGGTTGCTTCTTTACTATCTAACAATCTAACTTAACTTTCTTGTTAAGTTATTGTAAACACTGTCTGATGTTTCTTTATTTCTCTCCCTTCTTATTCTTCCTCCTCCATTCTTTATATTCTAGGTGTTTTATTCTTTGCCTTTAGTTAGTATTTGGATGGTCTGCTATGATTTTATTTTCTCTGGTGACATCTTTTTAGCCTTAGGGGTGCTTCCCTCTAGAGCAGTCCGTTTAAGATATCCTGTAGTGGTGGTTTGTGAGAGGCAAACTCTCTCAACTTTCGTTTGTCTGGAAATTGTTTAATCCCTCCGTCATATTTAAATGATAATCGTGCTGGATACAATATTCTTGGTTCGAGGCCCTTCTGTTTCATAACGTTAAATATATCATGCCATTCTCTTCTGGCCTGTAAGGTTTCTGTTGAGAAGTCTTATGATAGTCTGATGGGTTTTCCATTGTAAGTGATCTTTTTTCTCTCTCTAGCTGCCTTTATGCTCTGTCTTTATCTTTGATCTTTGCCATCTTAATTATTATGTGTCTTGGTGTTGTCTTCCTTGGGTCCCTTGTGTTGGGAGATCTGTGGGCTTCCGTGGACTGCGAGACTATTTCCTTCCCCAGGGAGGGAAAGTTTTCCGCAATTATTTCTTCAAAGACACTTTCTGTCCCTTTTCCTCTCTCTTCTTCCTCTGGTACTCCTATAATGCGAATATTGTTCCATTTGGATTGGTCACACAGTTCTCTTAATATTCTTTCATTCCTAGAAATCCTCTTATCTCTCTCTGCCTCAGCTTCTCTGTATTCCTGTTCTCTGATTTCTATTCCATTAATAGCTTGCATCTTATTCAGTCTGCTGTTAAGCCTGTCAGTCGCTTGTCTGATTTCTGCATTGTCTTTCCTCACTTCCCTCACTTCCTCCTTCAGCTCTTGCACATTTCTCTGTAGGTCCATCAGCATGGTTATGACTTTTATTCTGAATTCTTTTTCAGGAAGACTGTGCATTTCCATCCCTTCAGGCTCCCTCTCTGGGGTTGTCTGGTTGATTTTAGTCTGGACCATATTCCTCTGTCTTTTCATGGCTGTAGAAGTGGTCGCTGGTAGTTGCCACGAATGTCATCTGGGCTCTTTAAGACCGCCTCTTGGGGTGCCCAGTCCTCTTGGGTGTAGCTACATGCTGTGCGCTTTCCTGTGTATTCTGGTCTCTCTTTTAGGAATAGTTGTATTTGCTGTATTTTTTTGTAGGTAAATATAGTGTTGGGAGGAGATTTCTGCCGCCCTGCTCACGCCGCCATCTTCCCGGAAGTCTGTTGATGATGATGGATTTTTGAATGTTGAACCATCCTTGCATCCCTGTGATGAATCCTACTTGATCATGATGGATGATCTTTTTGATATATTTTTGAATTCAGTTTGCCAATAGTTTGTTGAGTATTTTTGCATCTATATTCATCAGGGATATTGGTGTGTAATTTTCTTTTTTTGTGGTGTCTTTGCCTGGTTTTGGTATTAATTAGAATGATGTTGACCTTGTATAATGAGTTTGGGAGTATTCCCTCCTCTTCTACTTTTTGTAAAACTTTAAGGAGAATGGGTATTAGGTCTTCACTAAATGTTTGATGAAATTCAGCAGTGGAGCCATCTGGTTCAGGGGTTTTGTTCTTAGGTAATTTTTTTTGTTTTTTTTTTACCAATTCAATTTCTTTGCTGGTAATTAGTCTATTCCGATTTTCTGTTTCTTCGTGGGTCTGCCTTGGTAGGTTGTAATTTTCTAGAAAGTTTTCCATTTCTTCTAGGTTTTCCAGTTTATTACCATATAATTTTTCATAGTATTCTCTCATAATTCTTTGTATTTCTGTGGTGTCCATAGTGATTTTTCCTTTCTCATTTCTGATTCTGTTTATGTGTGTAGACTCTCTTTTTTTCTTGATAAGTCTGGCTAGGGGTTTATCTATTTTGTTTATTTTCTTGAGGAACCAGCTCCTGCTTTCATTGATTCTTTCTGTTGTTTTATTCTTCTCAATTTTATTTCTGCTTTAATATTTATTATGTCCCTCCTCCTATTGACTTTGGGCCTCATTTGTTGTTCCTTTTCTAGTTTTATTACTTGTGAGTTTAGACTGTTCATTTGTGATTGTTGTTCTTTCCTGAGGTAGGCCTGTATTGCAATATATTTCCCTCTTAGCACGGCCTTCGCTGCGTCCTAGAGATTTTGTGGTTATGAATTATTGTTCTCATTTGTCTCCATATATTGGTTGATCTCTGTTTTTATTTGGTCATTGATCCACTGATTATTTAGGAGCATGTTATTAAACCCCTATGTGTTTGCGGGCTTTTTCATTTTCTTTGAGTAATTTATTTCTAGTTTCATACCTTTGTGATCTGAGAAGCTCGTTGGTATAATTTCAATCTTTTTGAATTTACTGAGGCTCTTTTTGTGGCCTAGTATATGATCTGTTCTTGAAAATGTTCCATGTGCACTTGAGAAGAATGTGTATCCTGTTGCTTTTGGATGGAGTGTTGTGTAGATGTCCGTTAGGTCCATCTGTTCTAATACGTTGTTCAGTGCCTGTGTCTCTTATTTTCTGTCTGGTTGATCTGTCCTTTGGAGTGAGTGGTGTGTTGAAGTCTCGTAAAATGGATGCATTGCAATCTATTTCCCCCTTTAATTCTGTTAGTATTTGTTTCACTTATGTAGGTGATCTTATATTGGGTGCATAAATATTTATAATAGTTATATCCTCTTGTTGGATGGACCCCTTTATCATTATGTAATGTCCTTCTTTGTCTCTTGTTACTACTTTCTTTGTTTTGAAGTTTATTTTGTCTGATACAAGTACTGCAACTCCTGCTTTTTTCTCCCTATTAGTTGCATGAAATACCATTTCTATCCCTTCACTTTCAGTCTGTGTATGTCTTTGGGTTTGAAGTGAGTCTCTTGTAGGCAGCATATACATGGGTCTTGTTTTTTATCCATTCAGTGACTCTATGTCTTTTGATTGTTGCATTCATACGATTTACATTGAGGGTTATTATTGAAAGGTATGTTATTGCCATTGCAGGCTTAGATTCATGGCTACCCAAGGTTCAAGTGTAATTCCCTAACTATCTAACAGTCTAATTTAACTCACTTCCTGTGCTATTACAAACACAGCCTAAAGATTTTTTTTCCTACTTTTTCTTCCTCCTCCATTCTTTGTATGTTATGAATCATATTCTGTACTCTGTCTATCCCTTGGGTGACATCTATTTCATCTCAGGAATACGTCCATCTATAGGAGTCCCTCCAAAATGCACTGTAGAGGTGGTTTGTGGGAGGTAAATTCTCTCAGCTTTTGCTTATCTGAAAATTGTTTAATCCCTCCTTCAAATTTAAATTATAGCCTTGCCAGGTAGTATTCTTGGTTCAAGGCCCTTCTGCTTCACTGCATTAAATATATCATGCCACTCCCTTCTGACCTGTAAGGTTTCTGTTGAGAAGTCTGATGATAGCCTGATGGGTTTTCCTTTGTATGTGATCTTTTTTGTCTCTATAGTAGCTGCTTTTAAAAGTCTGTCTTTATCCTTTATCTTTGCCATTGCAATTATTATGTCTTGATGTTGTCTTCCTTGGGTCCCTTGTGTTGGGAGATCTGTGCACCTCCATGGCTTGAGAGACTATCTCCTTCCTCAGAGTGGGGAAGTTTTAAGCAATTACCTCCTCAATGACACTTTGTATCCCTTTTTCCCTCTCTTCTTCTTCTGGTACCCCTATTATGCTAATATTGTTCCATTTGGATTGGTCACACCATTCTCTCAATATTCTTTCATTCTTAGAGATTCTTTTTTGTCTCTGTGCCTCAGCTTCTTTGTATTCCTCTTCTCTAATGTCTATTCCACTTACCGTCTCTTCTACTACATCTAATGTGCTTTTAAATCCCTCCATTGTATGTTTCATTTCAGATACGGAATTTCTTAATGATTGAATCTCCATCTTAAATTTGTTCGTGAGTTCTTGAATATTTTTCTGTACCTCCATAAGCATGTTTATGATTTTTATTTTGAACTCTCTTTCAAGAAGATTGGTGACTTCAGTTTCATTTGGCCCTTTTTCTGGGGTTTGTGAGATTTTGATCTGAACCATGTTCTTTTGACGTTTCATATTTCTCTGTGGTGCCTGCTAGTGTGCAGAAGCTCCAGTCTCTGGAGCTGCTCAGCCCGTAGAGTGAGGTTGGGCGTCATAGGGGAGCAGAGATGGTGCCTGCAGGGAGAAAAGATCTGTTTCCTGATTGTTTCCTGATTCCCATCTGTCCTGCTTGTCTCCCGTATCAGAGCCAGTGGGCCGAGTACACAGGTGTAAGCTTCTGTCCTTGGCATCTCTAAGATGTTGTAGGTGGGGCCTCCCTCTGGCTGGCCTCATGCCAGAGCAGTGACTGCCGGTTTTCGGTTTTCGAGTTGGTGCTGTCAGGCCAGGAGGAAGGCTCGGCAGGCTGCGTATTACAGTGGGGGGCCTGGGAGCTGAGTGGGCAGTCAGGGGGATGGAGCGCCTGAAGCTCCCCAAAGTTCCCAATCTGCTGGGCAGAGCGCACGCAGTCAACCTTGTCCCCCTATCCCTTCTCCCGCCCCTTCAGCATCCCTTTCGCTGCTAGGAAGCCTCTCAGACCGCCTACCTTTCCCTTGTCACAGAGCAGCTGGATGTGGATCCCCTCCACAAATGGCCAGAATTTCAGTCTCTCAGGCACTTCGCCTGTCCCAGCTCCCCAAACTCCATCACACCACACAATGTAGGTTTCTGCTCTCAAAGCAGATCTCCAGGGCTAGGTGTTCAGCAGTCCCAGGCTTCTGCCCCCTTCCCTGCCCCGTTTCTCTTCCTCCCGCCGGTGAGCTGGGGTGGGGGAAGTGCTCAGTCCTGCTGGATCAAGGTTTTCGTACGTTACCCTGTTTGTGAGATCTGCTCTGTTCGTGAGGTCTGTATGCAGTCTGGTGCAGACTTCTTTCCTGTTGCTGTTTTAGGGTTAGTTGTATTAACTGTTATTTTCACACTGTCTGGTTTTGGGAGTTCTCTGTCTCACCTCCCATTCTGCCATCTTGAATGTCTCAGTATTTTTTTATGGTATTTTCATTACTGACTTTTTAGCCATAGTGTGTGCTTTATTCTTTCAGTGGTTGTATAACTTCAACAAATATGATACCCTTCATATATACTGTAAGACCCTTACAACAAAATACTTTCATTTCCTCACTTCCATTTTTTGTGCTGTTGTTACATACTATGTCTACATAAATTATATAAGTCTCACAATGCACTCTAGTGTTTTTAGAGAGATTAAAGAAATAGAAAATAAGGTGTATTTACCCAGATATTTACATTTTCTGGTGTTCCATAGTGTTTGGTATAAATTCCAATTCTCATCAGGTATTCCTTCTGCCTAAGGAACCTCCTTTGACATTTCATGTAATGCAGTTTTGCTGGTATTCATTCTTTCAGCTTTTCTTCAAAGAAGTACTTATTTTACCAGGTATGGAATTCTAGGCTTTTCTCTTTCATTTCAGAACTTTAAATGTTTGTTTTGCACAATTTTGGATGAGAAGCTGGCTGCCATACTTTTTATTTATTCCTCTGTAATATGTCTCTCATTCTTTGGCTGATTTTATAATTTTTATTATGGGGTGTATTTCTTCTGCTTGGAGTTTCCTTATTTTCTTGGATCTGTAGGGTTAAAATTTAATGCATTTTGGAAAAATTCTGGCTGTTTCAATATTTTTTCTGTCCCCCTTTGCCCTTATATTTTTGTTTTTCTCCCTGGGACTGCAGCTTGCACATATTTTATACTACTTGACACTATCACATAGGTCACAGTTGTCTGGTTTATATTTTATAAAGTTTTTCTCTCTGTGCTTCAATTTTTATAGTTTCTATTGCTGTCTGTTCAGACTTACCTTCTCTACTGTAGTGTCTGTTCTGCCCTTACTCCCATCCAGTGTATTTCTCACTTCAAATATTGAATTTTTTATTTATAGAAATTCCATTTGCATCTTTTTTGTATCTCTTGTTTTTCAAATGTTCATGTTCCTTTACCTTCTTGAATATATTTGTAATGGCTGTATTTAAGGTCTTTATCTGCTAATTCCATTGTCTCATTTCTGGGTCATGTAATTTTCTCTCCTGGTTATGGGTTATATTTTCCTGCTTCTCTGTATGCCTGGTAAGTTTGGATTGGATGCTGGACATTGTGAATTTTATGTTGTCAAATGTTGAATTTTGTTGTTTTGCCTTTAAAGAGTGTTGGGCTTTGATCTGATACAAAGTGAAATTATTTGTGAATCAATTTGATCCTGTCAAGGCCTGCTTTTTCTAGACCTAATCTATGATGTACTATAAAGGCATGATCTTTCTTAGCCCTGCCCTATGTATTATGGTCTGGCTTTTAGCAACATGAACTATTCCCATTCCTTAGTAAGTCCCAAGAATTGTTTGGTTTATTTTGTTTTGGTCATGAGGAGTTCCATACCCACCATATATGCAGGTTAGTATTTAGTCAGACACTCTGGAGACCCTTCTGCAGATCACAGGAGCTTGCGCTCTGAGCAGCTCCTGCTTAGTATTCTGCTCTGTCAGTTCTGCCTTTCTGAACTCTGCTTTCTCTCCACCTGAGACTGCTTGACTCTTGCTTCTGCCTAGCTGCTGTCTGGCCTGGAAACCACCTCCTGGCAGTAAGCTGGAAGGGTGTGTCCCCCTCTCTCTTCCCTTCTCCCAAACACTGCTGGTTGTCCTGTGTCTGAAAGCAGTTCCCTGTACTTGGTGTGGTTTTCTAGTTGTTTATGGTGTGAGGGAAACTCACAGCTGTAGTCCTTCATGTGTACAAGTGGAAACCTCCCCATCTCTTTGAACTTACTTGTAATCAAAGCATATGAACCTTCTCCTAGTTTTCAGTTCACACTGGCTTGCTGAGTTTTCTCTTCAGAACAGATGAGTATTTGATACTTTTTGGGTTACCGGGCTCCTAAGACCCAACCTACTCCCCCTGCCTCTTACTTCCCTATGCCGGTCCTGCACAGCTGTTAAAGATAATGAACAGTCTGGGCCCATTCCTTAATGTTCTAAGGTTTGAAGACTGCTTGCTTTGCTTTTGTTAAAGGATTAAAACACATTGTGGCTGCTACTGTCTTGGCATAACCAGAACTTTTGGTACCTTTAAAACTGTACATTCATGTCATTTGCACTTGGCAGTTGTGCTGGAAGACACACACAATATGATGCTTCTACTTGAGCCTATTTTGTGGTGAAAACCAAAAAACTAAAAACCTGGGGTTTCCCGTGTTCCAGGAATGGCTAACTTGGTACCACTCTTGCTGGTGGCAGTTTCCTTTGCTTCCAGATTATCTTGAGTGATCCTTGGTGGTATAAGCTACAGATAGGTCAGTGGGTTCCTGCCTCTGTCTTCTCACTTCAACTGAAGTACTTCTGTTGAACGTGTGACATAGATGAAAGGTCAGGCCACTCACCTCAAGAGGCTGTGTGCATAGGTACAAGACCTCTCCTCTAAGTGTATTCATGCAAAGGTCTGGTGTGAGCACTACCCCTCGATTATAGCTGAGGAGCTCCCACTTCCTTTCCCTACTTCTGCCTTTGAGAGAACCAGCTTTGGGGCTGAGATGGATCAGGATTCCAACACTGGCTTTTCCACGGGGCAGGGGACAACCCTGGGTAGGCATTTTACCTTCCGTGCCGGCTTCCTCACCAGTAAGCCAGGGATATGTACTTGTACAGGCCTGTTGCTGTGTGAACAGTCCAAGTGTAGTGCTAGCTGCTGATTCAGGTGAGGAGCAAAGGGCTGCTGCTGAGAGGTGATGCTCCTGATTAGGACCAGGCCGTGGTCCCTACCAAAACCCATCCTTTCACAGACAAGGTCAGTTCTTGTGGGTCACCCACATGCATTAACGCATCTGAATCTTGCAAGATTCTGTAGCGTGACTTTGTAAACATATTTGAGTCAGTTTATCCTGAAGCCACAAACCACTGAAAAAGGGCAGCCAGAGAGGCAGGGACTGTTGTCCTAGCTCTCTGGAGTGCCCATTCTTGCCTGTAGAATGGGACTAACAAACAAAGTCACGCTAGAATTCAGACAGGGCCCCAAGCAACTGGTTTTTGGTTAATGCTGTTCTAATACACCAGAGGCAAAATGAGCTTTCAAGGGAGGTGTTAGGATAATGCAGGAAAAATTGTAAATGATAGGACTTTATTTCAGAACACCTTTGGCCTGAACTCAAAAGATGCATAAAAATGGTCAAACTTTGTAAAATAATAATATATTTGAATATCATTTGTAGTTTCTTCATAATATTACTTTGAGCCAGACCTAACATAACATCATATTAAGGCAAAAATGAGCACTCTGGTTCTGTCCATTCCCGCAGTTTGGTCAGCCGGCCTGGGAAAGGGGCAGTTCTGGGATCTGGTCTTGTCACTGCTCATTCTGCTGGCCTTCTGTGACTGAGGTGGACACGGAACCCTGCCCCTTGTTGACATCACTGATGCACACCCACTGCCCGTCGACTGATTCCTTCCACAGGGTCACCTGCAAGCCAGGACACACAGCCTGTCACAGGTCTGCACTGGACAGGTAAGAGGAACTGGATTGTTGAAGGGATGGGGGATTCAACAATGGGCACTTGGATCTGGGCACCAAAGTTCTTGAACAGCAGCTTTGCCAGCTTAGGCAGAAAAGGTGAGGCAAAACCCCCATGTGCTGCAGAAAATGGTTCCTGGCAAGATTTGGGAGTTACCGGAAGGAGATTCTCTCCCAGTTCTGCCCAGGCAGTACAGCTGCCTCAGCCCCAGCAGACAGGAAGGGCTGCAAGACCACCACAAGCTGTGGCCCACAGTACCACGCCCCCCTGGAGTGCTGGGTGGGTAGAGCTGATTGTCCCCAAAGCACAGCCTGTAGGGCATGAGATGGCTTAAGACAAGACCAAAAACGGTGTTGGTTGCCTGATGCAGTGGGAGCAGCAGTTCTAATTAACCTCTCTCATGCTGCATACAGGCTTCATTCAGACTGACCTGACTGATGACCCTAACTGGCACACACAGGAAGCCCCCACTTCTTGGCTACAGAACAAAACCAGTGGCCTCACCTGACCAGGATATTCTGTGCACACTTTTGCCTGATATGGTTCTCCAAAGAGCCTTACATGTTCTACTGTCCGACCTACAGCTGAGTAGAGAGCCACCCAGCAAGACTGAAGAGAGAATCCAGGCAACTGTGGAGCCCATCCTCCAGCCTCACGTGGGCAGGGAACCACACTGTCCCCCACAACCTCAAGCATTGCCCTGCTCTCATAGCAAGCCCCATTGCTGTTACTAGCAGACATCCCAAAACTCTAAAGTTCAGAAGAGGTCTTCCTCCAGTGCACATGTACCAATATAAGGAATCAAGGATCAGGAAAAACCAGGTAAATACTACACCACCAGAGGCAACAGATCTATCAAACAAAGTATTTAGGATAATCCTCTTAAGAACACACAGATAGGAAAAAATTGCATGAACAAAACAAGTTTGACAGAGCAACAGAACTATCAAAAACCCCAACAAATTCTAGAGCTGAAAAATACAGTAAATGAACTCGAGAGTTCACTATAATATGCTTCAAAAGCAGGACCTTTTAAATTATCCAGTCAGGGGAGTTACAGGAATTCCAAGAGAAAGGGACAGGAAATAAATTTAAAGCAATAATGGCTAAAAAATTCACAAACTTGGAGAGAGAAGACATCCAGATACAGGAGACCCAAGGAACCCCCAATAAGCAGAACTCATCATATAAGGCTACACTGAGACACATTAAATTGTCTATTATACCTGTGAAGTCGTCCTTCAGAAATGGAGGGAGATTTTCCTGAACAAATAAATGCTAAAAGGAATTCTCTGAGTGGAAGCAAAAAGATGGTAATTATTTAAAATACTGTTGTAACTACAAACAACACTTGTTACACATTATAAAACATGTAAATTGAAACATGAATAATCTAAAATGCTAGGGGTATTAGTATAAAGCTTAGGAATTCCATCTTTCAGCCTCAAGGGAAAAACCTGCAGTAAATGATAAAAGGCCTTATTAATAATTACTTTCAATGTAAATGGTTGACTAAATGGATAAAAACACAAGATCCAACAATATGCAGGTATAGAAGATACACTCTATCCTTAAACAACACACACAGACTGAGAGTGAAGGGATGGAAAAAATATTTCAAGTTAATGGTAGCCAAAAAAAGAGTGGGGGATTGTTAAAAGTGTTCAATACATCTCGACTATGTAACAATTGTAAATATGCACCAATACCAGAGTGCCTAAAGAAAAACAGAGCTAAGAGGAGACTGTAACCCCCTACTCTGAACAGAAGGGTTATTAGACCACAAAACAAGTCTTGGTGACTGAAATTATACCAAGTATCTTCTCTAACCACAATGATATATAGCTAGGAAGTTAATGAATACATAAACACTTTTTGAACAACTAATGTATCAAAAAGTATTTTGAAACAAGAATGGAAACATACCAAAACTTAGTAAATGCAGCAAAACAGTTTTAAAAGGGATGTTCACAGCAAGAGTCTAAATAATTAACCAAACTCTATACCTTAGGGAATAAAGCCCAAATTAGCAAATAGAAGGAAATAATAGATTAGAGCAGAAATAAATCATAGACCAGGAAAATAGATTAACCCAAAAGAGGTGGTTCTTTGAAAATAATGACAACCAAGTTAAAGAGAGGACTCAAAAACAAGTGAAAAAGTAAACAGTACAACTGATACCATAGAAATACAAAGAACCACTGTGGCTACTATAAATAACTATGCTAAAAAACTGGACAAATTCTAAGAAACAAAATCTGAGTAATTGTCTATAAAAATATTAAACTAGAAAATAATTGTAGGGAGAGTGTATCAGTAATGACAACATACAAAAACCCAAGACCAGATGGCTTCACTGGTGAACTTTACCAGTTAAAGAAGGATTAATGACCATTCTTCTCCAACTCTTCCAAAAAACAAAGAGAAGGAAACATGCCCAAATTCATTTTATGGGGCCAGAAGAACCATTTGACACTAAAACCAGAAAAGTACACTATCAGAAACTACAGACCAATGTCTTTGATGAATATAGATACAAAAACTAATAAAAAACCAAATTCAGCACATTAAAGGATTATTCGCCATGATGAAGTGGTATTTATACCTGGGATGCAAAGATGATTCAACTTATAAAAATCAATGTGATACATTAATAGAATGAAATAACAAGATCCCTTCAATAGATACAGAAAAAGCATTTGACAAAATTTAACATCTTTTCATGATAAAAACTTAATAAATTAAGTATAGAAGGAATGTACCTCAACAAATTAGTCATATATGGTAAGTCCACCAGCCAACACACTAATAGTCAACAGCTAAAGGTTTTCTAAGATCATGTCCACTCTACTCCTATACAACATAATGTTGGAAGTCCTACCTAGAGCAATCAGGCAAGAGAAGTAAAACTGCCTCTATTGGTAGATGACATGATTTACTACATACAAAATCTTAAAAAATCCACCAAAAAACTGTTGGCTCTAAAGTTGCAGGATACAAAATTAACACAAAAATTGGTAGTATTTTCTATATACTGACAATTATCTGAGAAAGAAAATGATTCCATTTACAAGAGCATCAAAAACAATAAAATGAATAAACTTAACCAAGGAGGGGAAAGATCTCTACTGTGAAAACTGTTAAGACATTCATGAAGGATATCAAAGATACAAATAGATAGGTAACTCATGTCAAGAGATTGGAAGAATTAATGTCAATACTACCAAAAGCCATCTACAGATTCAATGTAATCCCTATCAAAATACCAATGGCACTGTTCAGTGAACTAGAGCAAATAATTGTAAAATTTATTTGGAGCCACAAAAATCCTGACTAGCCCAAGCAATCTTGAGAAAGATGGGTATCACGCACTCTGGTTTCAAGCTATACTACAAAGCTACAGTAATCAAAACAGTATGGTACTGCCACAGGAACAGACTCATAGATCAATGGGACAAAATAGCCCAGAAATAAACCCACACCTTTATTGCCAATTAACATATGACAAAGAGGCAAGGATATATGATGAGTAAAAGACATTCATCAATAAACGGTGCTGGGAAAACTGGGCAGCTACATGTAAAAGAATGAAACTGACACTGTCTTACACCATACACAAAAATAAACTCAAAATGGATGAAAGACCTAAACAAGACCTGAAACCATATAATTCCTAGAAGAAATCATAGGCAGTACACTCTTGAACATCAGCACTATTAATTTTTTCCAGATATGTCTTCCTGAGAAAGGAAAGCAAAAATAAACAAGTGGGACCACATCAAACTAAAAAGCTGCTGCATAGCAAAGGACACCAACAAAACAAAAAAGGCAACCAACTGTCAGGGAGAATATATCTGATAAGGGGCTCAGCATTCAAAATATATAAAGAACTCATACAATTCTACAATTTAAAAAACGGACAGGGGACCTAAATAGACATTTTTCTCAAAAAGGCATACAGATGGCCAACAGACACCCAAAAAGATGCTCACAAGGGAAATGCAGATCAAAACCACAATGAGATAATCACCTCACAGAATGAATAAATCAACAAGAGAAGAAATAACGAGTGCTGGTGAGGATGTGCAGAAAAGGGAGCCCTTGTACATACTCTGCTGGTGGGACTGCAGATTGGTGCAGCCACTATGGAAAGTAGTATGGCCATTTTTCAAAACAATTCTACTTATGGGAATTTACCCCAAGAAAAAATCACTAAGCTGAAAATACATACACACTCCTGTGTCTACTGCAGCATTATTTACAATAGCCAAGCTATGGAAGCAACCTAAATGTCCATGAAAAGATGAATGGATAAAGATGATGTGGTACATACACGTAATGGAACATTATTCAGCCATAAAAAAGAAATGAGGTCTTGCCATTTGTGACAACATGGATGGACCTAGAGGGTATTATGCTACGTATAATAAAAATAAATACTGTTCCCAGATATATGTGGAAACTAAAAAAAATGGAAAAAGATTCATAAAGACAGAGTGGACTGCTGGTTACTGTAGGGGAGTGGGATAGGGAAATGGGTGAAATGAAGGGAGAAATATTAGAATGTTTGATATATCAGTCTGCAACATGTATACATGAGTGAGTATATGTGCCTCAATATACAAAATAAAAATATTAAAAACTGCTACAATTTGATAATTGATAGAGGAAGACAACAGATCAGTATGTTACTTGTATAGTTTAGTAAATAGTGGAAAAAGCAGCTAAGAGCCGAAAAAGTGCACTCCTGGAGAGTAAGAATTAGCATACTGTTAAAAAAAATCACCTCATAAAACTAGGCACATGTATTGACAGAAAAAATGATTTTAAGAATTCCTGCTTTAGGTACAGACTTTATTCACTAAACATGCATTGTGCAGAGTACTCTGGATTGAAAACATACCCAGAGATGGAATGCTATGGAGACAGCAGTAGAGTTCCTTGTAGGAAACAGGCTTATAAAGAAGAGAAGGAAGCATAAAAGCATAGTGACAGCAGACCCTAGAACATGGAATATACAGCCAGGCACTTGGTTATGCCTTGTAAACATTTCTGTAGGGCTCCCTGAGGCAAGTCAGGAGCCTTTTGCTTGTCCTGGGTGCCACCAAACCTGGGCTTTAGCCCTGACCTTGGCACTCCTAGTAATAAAGAGGTTTGGATTAGTTGTCCTTAGAGGGTCACTCCAGCTCCAAGATGAACTTGAGATGGGGCGTGCTTGATCTCTTTGGGGCCACTGAACACAAAAATGACCCTAGGCTGGATAAAAGCCACCTGCAGAGGATCTTAAAGAGATATTTACCCAACCATGTAGATAGGAGCATCATTCAGTAATAGCCAAAAGAAAGAAACACTTCAATATCCAGCAACAGATTAATAGGTACAATGGAATATTATTCAGCCTTAAAAAAGGAAACTGATGACATGCTACAGCACACATGACCTCCAACTTGTGGCTGGCTTATTACTGCACTCATATGAGGTCCCTAGAGGAGTCAAATTCCAAGAGAAAGCAGAGCAATGGTTGCAAGAGGGAGCGGGGAGTAGTTTAAGAGAGTTTCAGTTGGGGAAGATGAGTTCTGGAGATGGATGATGGTGATGGCACAACAGTGTGTATGTAACACTAACTGCACTGTTCACTTAAAAATGGTTAAGATGGTAAACACTAGGAGGCGGATCCAAGAGGAAGTGAAAAGTCCTCCCCCATGTACACACCAAATCTACACCTACACCTAGAGCAAGTCATCTCGGGGAAGAACTGAAGCCTGAGTGGACACTTGTACCATAAGATTTTTAAAAAATACACATAAAAAATGGCAGGAGAAATGGAGACCCAGTAACAGAGAGACCCATCCCCAGAGCAGCCATGCAGTAGGGAGGGATATCACTGAGCTACCAGAGCACAGACTCATCTGCCCTGGGGCACAGAAAAAAGGTGAAGTTGGAAGAGTTAAACCTGACTGCCAAATGGCAAAGGAACAGCTGGAACTCCCTCGGATGGGGGGAGCTGTTCAGTGCCACTGTTTGCATTCTCCCTGGACACCCCCAGCTTGGACGGAAGCAGGGTGAGCACCACTGTAGGTACCACCCATGCAGGCTGACAGTTCAGATAAGAGCAGGGCAGAGTGAAGCCATCAGCTCCAGAGGTGAGTGAGGTAGCCTACCAGCCTCCACCAAACCCAAACACGCCTATCAGATACAACAGTCCCAACAAGGTGGTCCTGGCATGACATGCAGATTCACCCATTTATACCCCTTCCGTCCCAGACCACCATGACTGCATGAACCAGGCAGGTGCCAACTTGGGAGACTATTGGACTACACCCATCTACCCTAAGCTGCCCCATAAGCATGGTGCTGGCTGATACCCACCTGAGGTCCCAGACAGTGCCCCTCAGTCCCCACTAGCCCTGTCAGAGAGGGCCCAGCCCAATGCCCATCTGGGAGCCCCCAGGACAGGGCACCTTTGATACCGGCCACCCTGCCAGCACAGCAACACGCCATTTTATGCTCACTCAGCCTCCAACCAGCTAAAGCCACCAGGCATACAGTCTACCCAGGGGACCTTTCCATACAAGGCCAATCCTTCAACACTGGTAGAGGTAGCCTAGTTAATTCGTAGAATCAAGCATAGAAAGTCAAACAAAATGAGACAGGAATATGCTCCAAACAACAGAACAAGACAAAACTACAGGAAATATCTTAATGAAATGGAGTTAACTACCTCATAAAGAATTCAAAGCAGTGGTTATAAAGATGCCTACTGGACTTGAGAGAAGAAAAGATGAGCTCAGGGAGGACTTCAACAAAGAGAAAAATCTAAAAAGAACCACATGATCCTGGGAAAAAGATGGCCGTATATGAAGGCAAGGCAAAAACCTCCCAAAATCACATAAAACACGAAAATACAGCAAATATAACTAGCTCTGCAAACACCCTGAAGAATGCAGAACTGACTACATACATCTAGGAAAGAAGAGAAGGCCCAACAGAAAAGGGTAAAGTGGCAAAGCCAGGATCCAGTGGGGCCCAACCTCTCCCTCAACCCTGGTCCACAGGCAGGAGGAAGAGAATAGAGAGGGAGTAGAAGCCCAGGACTGCTAAACACCTGGCCCTCGAGATCTGTTCCAGGAACACAAGCCCACATTGCATGGTGCCCTGGTGACTGGTGGGGCTGGATAACAGGCACGCTCTACTGGCCTCCTGAGAAAGAAAGCAGAACAGGCAGTTTGAAAGACTTCCCAGCAGTGAGAGGGGCGCCAGAGGGGCAGGGATTGCACAGTGTTCCCCAGGAGAAAGGTCAGGAGGACAATACCTCCCCAGCCCACCATCAGCCCAATATATTGGGAGTCCTCAGGAGCTTCAGACACTCCATCCCCCTCACTGGCAACACAGCCCCAAGGCTCCTAGTGGCAGTGGGCAGTCTGCTGGCTGGCAGTGAAATCAGACTTTGCTCCCAGGTAGGCAGGGGGAGAACCCCTAGCCTGCTCAGCCCTATTTTGAGCCACCCAGGGAGATGCATGCAGGAGTCAGCCCAGGAGCTCTTTCCTCCCAGCAGGTGCCAGTCCTGTTTGCCAGTGGTCACCCCCCCACTCCCACCCCCATCACAGCAGGCCAGATGAGAGCAGCTCCACCCATGACAGCTGCAGCCCAGCAGCACTGACACTTTCCTGCATACGCGTGCGGCTCAGCCCCAAAGCTTTCCTCTGGCAGATGCCAGTCATGCTCGCCTGTGGCACCATTGTAGCAGGCCAGAGGGAGCGCGGCTCCGCCCACAGCAGCTCCAGAGAATATTCTCCTGGCTCCCACAATCAGCTGATGGCCCACACACCCCAGATCATTATGAACAAGGCAGAAAGGTACTATACCCACTGCACACCAACAGCTAGGGCTCCCGCACAGGAAATTGAGCTTCTGGGCACTAGAGGACGCCTCCTACACAAAGCTATTATACCAAAGAAACACTAAAAAATATGAAGACAGAGAAATTTGGTTCAAACAGATATACAAGAAAAAAAACACCAGAAAGAGAGCTTAGTGAAAGTGAAATCACCAATCTTATTGATGAAGATTTTAAAATAAAAGTCATAAACATGTTCATGAATTTACATAAAAGTATTCAAGATCTCAGGAAAGACTTCAACAAAGACAGAAATCCTGAAAAAAAGCCACTGAGAGCTGAAGAATGCAGTATCTGAAATGAAACATACAATGGACAGATTTAAAAGTAGATTAGATGATACAGAGGAGATGACAAATGAAATAGAAATTAGAGAATAGGAAAACAAGCTGAAGAACAGAGAGAAAAAGGATCTCTAGGAATCAAAGAATAAGAGAGCTGTGTGATCAATCCAACAGAACAATATTCACATTATAGGGGAACCAGGGTGAGGACTTGAAAATCACCCTAAATGTAAATGGACTAAATGCACCAATCAAGACACAGAGTTACAGAATGGATAAACAAACAAGACCCGTCTATATGCGGCCTACAAGAGCCTCACTTCAAACCCAAAGACATACACAGACTAAAACTGAAGGGATGGAAAAAGATATTTCATGCAAATAATAGGGAGAAAAAAGCAAGAGTTGTACTACTCGTATCAGACAAAACAGACCTCAAAACAAAGAAAATAACAAGAGGCAAAAGAGGACATTACATAATGACAAAGGGGTCAGTCCAACAAGAGGATACAACCATTATAAATATCTATGCACCCAATATAGGAGCACCTACGTATGTGAAACAAATACTAACAGAATTAAAGGGGAAAAGAATGCAATGCCTTCAGTTTAGGAGACTTCAATACACCACTCTCCAAAGGACAGATCAACCAGACAGAAAATAAGTAAAGACACGGAGGCACTTAACAACACATTAGAACAGACGGTCTAACAGACATCTACAGAACACTCCACCCAACAGCAGCAGGATACACATTCTTCTCAAGTGAACATGGAACACTTTCCAGAATAGATCGCATATTAGGCCACAAAAAGTGCCTCAGTAAATTCACCCAAAAAGCAAATAACCTGATTAAAAAACTGGCAGAGGACCTGAACATACATTGCTCCAAAGAAGAAATACAAATAACCAACAGGCACATGAAAAGATGCTCCACATCACTAATATCAGGGAAATGCAAATTAAAACCACAATGAGATATCACCTCACACCAGTTAGGGTGGTCAACATCCAAAAGACAAAAAAAAAACAACTACTGGTGAGGATGCAGAGAAAGGGGAACCCTCCTACACTGTTGGTGGGAATGTAAATTAGTTCAGTTATGAAAAGCAATATGGAGTTTCCTCAAAAAACTAAAAATAGAAATACCATTTGACCTAGTAATCCCACTCCTAGTAAGTTACCTGAAGAAAACAAAATCCCTGATTCAAAAAGACATATGCACCCCTATGTTTATGGCAGCACTATTTACAATAGCCAAGAAATGGAAGCAACCTAAGTGTCCATCAGTAGATGAATGGATAAAGAAGATGTGGTACATATACACAATGGAATATTACTCAGCCATAAAAAGAAAACATCCTACCATTTGCAACAATATGGATGGAGCTAGAGGGTATTATGGTCAGTGAAATAAGCCAGGTGGAGAAAGACTAATACCAAATGACTTCACTCATTTGTGGAGTATAAAAACAAAGCAAAACTGAAGGAATAAAATAGCAGCAGATTCAGACTCCAAGAAGGGTCTAATTTTTACCAAAGGGGAGGGTATGGGGAGGGTGGGTGGGGAAGGAGGAGGAGATTAAAGGGCTCTATAATTTGCAGTCACAATATAGGTAGGTCATGGGGAAGGCAGTATGGCACAGAGAAGTAATGACTATATAGTATCTTACTATGCTGGTAGACAGTGACTGCAATGGTGGGGCAGGGGGCACAGTGAGGACTTGATAATATGAATGAATGTTGAAACCATCACAAAACTGTATATCAATGATACTTTAATTTTAAAAAATTATAAAAACACAAATGAAAAAAAGAGGAAGAATACAATAAACAAAATGAAAAATATACTAAAGGGAATCAACAGACTAGAGGATTCAGAAGAATAGGTCAACAACTTGGAGGACAGTGATGGAAAGCTATCAAGTTGAGGAGCAAAAGAAAGAAAGAATAAAAAGAAATGAGAATAGGTTAGGGGAACTCTGGGACATCAAGTGTCATATTTGTATTACAGGAGTTCCAGGAGGAGAAGAGAGAGAGGGGAGGAAAACTTTATTTAAAGATATAATAGCTGAAAAGTTCCTTAACCTAGGGAAGGAAACAGACATCCAGATCCAGGAATCAGAATCCTAAATAAAATGAATCCAGGGAGGTTCACACTAATATGCATAATAATTAAAATGTCAAAGATCAAAGACAAAGAGAAATTATTAAAAGCAATGAGAGAAAAGCATGGAGTTACCTACAAGGTAAACCCCATAAGGCAGTTAGCTGATATTTTAGTAGAAACTCTACAAGCCAAAAGGGAATGGCATGATAATTCAAAATGCTCAAAGAGAAACAATAATCTACCCAGCAAGGTTATCATTCAGAATTGAGGAAAAGAGAATGAGGTTCTCAGATAAACACAGGTTAAAGAAGTTCACCACCACTAAAACAGCTTTAAAAAAAAGTTAAAGGAACTCCTTTAAGAGGAAAAGATCGTAACTAGAAGAGTATTATGAAAAAAACATTTCACTGGTAAAGCAAAAAGATAGCAAGGGTAGTAGATCACTTAAAAGCTAGTATGAATGTTAAAATATAGAAGTAGTAAAATCAACTACTTCTAAAAATTAAGGCAACTACGAAATGACATATATATAAGGTGTTAAGGGGAGTTAAGAATGTAATGCTATTAGAATGTGTTTGAACATAAATGACTACAATGTAACATATACTGCTGCATATTTAAGACATCATATATAAGCTACATGGTAATCACAAACCAAAAACTTGTAGTAGATGCACAAGAAAGAAAGGAATCCAACCATAAAACTAAAAAAAGTCATTATGCACAAGGGAAGAGAGCAAGAGAAGAAAGGCCTAGAAGAAAAATGACAAAAGAAAGAGTTTAACAAAGTGGCAATATGGACATACCTATCATACCTATCAGTAATTAAATGTAAATGGACTAATTGCTGCAATCAAAAGACAGCATGAATGAAAAGACAAAAAAACAAGATCTGTCCATAAGCTGCATGTGAGAGACTCACTTCAGACCTAGAGATATACACAGACTGAAACTGAAGGGATGGGAAAAGATATTCCATACAAATAAAAATGAAAAAAAAAAAACCAAAAAGCTGGAGTTGCAGTACTTATATGAAACAAAATGTCTTTAAAAGAAAGACTGTAATGAGACAAGAAGGACATTATATAATGACTAAAGAGCTCAATATAGCAAGAAACTGTAAAATTGTAAATAGCTATGAACTCAACAGAGTGGTAACTAAATACTTAGAGCAAATACTTAAACAGACATGGAGGGAGGAATTGACAGTAATACAATAATAGTAGAGGACTTTAACACCGCACCACCCCCACCATTACAACAACAGACATGTCATCCAGACAGAAAATCAGTAAAGAAACAGGGACTTTGAATGACACATCAGACCAAATGGATCTAACAGATATATGTGGAACATTAAATCTGCAAATAGAAGATTATGCAATTTATTTCTAATGTACACGGAACATTCTCCAGGATAGATTACATGTTAGGCCACAAAACAAGTCTTAATAAATAGGAAGACTGACATCATACTAAGCATCTTTTCCAAGCACATATTTCCAGTATGAAACTGGAAATCTATTCCAGGAAAAAAGTGAAAAAACCAAAAACACATGGAGGCTAAACAATACATGAAGAATAATGAAAGTAGAAACAACAATGCAAAATTTCTGGAATGCAACAAAAGCAGTTCTGAGATGTAAGTTTATAGTGTTACAGGCCTACCTCAAGAAACAATAACCTCAAATAACTAACCCTAAACCTAAATGAAGTAGAAAAAGAACAAATAAAGCCCAAAGTTAGTTGAAGGCAGAAAATAATAAAGATGAGAGCAGAAATAAATGAAATAGAGACTAAAAAAATAACACAGAGGATCAATAAAAATAAGAGCAGTTTCTTTGAAAAGATAAACAAAATGAAGCAACCTATTGCTAGACTCATCAAGAAATAAAGGAGGACTCAAAATTAGAAATGAAAGAGAAGATACAACCGATGCCACAGAATACAAATGGACTATAAGAGAGTATTACAAAAAATTGTACAGCAACAAATGGGACAACTCTGAAGAAATGGATAAATTCCTAGAAACATAAAATCTATCAAGAGTAACACAGGAAGAAACAAAATCTGAACAGACCTATTACTAGTAACACTGAACTGGAAATCAAACAACTCCCAAGAAACAAAAGTCTAGGACCAGAGGGTTTCATGGGTGAACTCTATTGAACATTTAAAGAAGAGCTAACACCTGTTCTTCTTAAAGTGTTCCAAAAAGTAGAAGAGGAGGGAATACTTCCAAACTCCTTCTATGAGGCCAGCATCATTCTAATACCAAATCCAGACAAAGACACCACAAAAAGAAAATCACAGACCAATATCCTTGATGAACATAGATACAAAAATCCTCAGCAGAATATTAGCAAACAGAATTCAAAAATACATCAAAAGGATCATTCAGCATGACCATGCAGGATTTATCCCAGGGATGCAAGGATGCTTCAATATCAATATCCACAAATCAATCAATGTGATACACCACATTAACAAAAGGGATAAAAACTGTATGATCATCTCTATAGATGCTGAAAAAGCATTTGGAAAAATTCAACATCCACTCATGATAACTTGCAACAAGGTGGCTATAGCAGGAACATATCTAAACATAATAAAGTCCATATAGGACAAACCCACAGCTAACATCATACTCAATGGCAAAAAGATGAACACTTTTCCTCCAAGATCAGGAACAACACAAGGATGCTCACTTTCACCACTTTTATTCAACATAGTACTGGGAAGATCTAGCCATGGCAATCAGACAAGAAAAAGAAATAAAATGCATCCAGATTGGTAAGGAGGAAGTAAAATTGTCACTATTTGCAGATGACTTGATACTATATGTAGAAAAACCTAAAGATTCCACCAAAAAACTATTAGAACTAATAAATGAATTCAGTAAAGTTGCAGGTTACAAAATCAGTATACAGAAATTGGTTGTTTTTCTATGTACTAATCACAAACTAGCAGAACTAGCAATCAAGGAAACAATTTATAAGTGCACAAAAAATATTAAAATACCTAGGAATGAACCTAACCAAGGAAGTGAAAGACCTGTACTTTGAAAACTGTTAGACACTGATGGAAGAAACTAAAGATGACACAAATAAATGGAAAGCTATCCCATGCTCATGGAGAAGAATTAATTTTGTCAAGATGGCCATCCTGCCCAAAGCAATCTACAGATTCAGTGCAATCCCTACCAAAATATCACTGGCATTTTTCACTCAACTAGAGCAAATAATTCTAAAATTTGTATGGAACCACAGAAACCCTGAATAGCCCAAGCAGTCTTGAGAAAAGATGAACAAAGCTGGAGATATCATGCTCCATAGTTTCTAGCTGTACCACAAAGCTACAGTGATTAAAACTGTATGGTACTGGTACAAGAACTGATACATAGACCAATGGAATAGAATAGAGTCCAGAAATAAACCCATGCCTACATGGTCAATTAATATAAAACAAAGGAGGCAAGAATATATAATAGGGAAAAGACAGTGTCTTCAATAAATGGTGTTGGGAAAACTGGACAACTACATGTAGAAGAATGAAACTAGATCACTGTCTTACACCAAACACAAAAGTAAACTCAAAATAGAATAAAGATCTAAGTGTAAGCCATGAAACCATAAAACTCTTAGAAGAAAACATTGGTAGGTATCTCTTGGACATTGGCACTAGTAATTTTTTTTTTTGGATATGTCTCCCTGGGCAAGGGAAATGAGCAAAATAAATAAGTGGGGCTGCATCAAAGTAAAAAGCTTCTTCATAGCAAGGAAACCATCAAGAAAATGACAAGGCAATCTACTGTGCAGGAGAATGTACTTGCAAATGATATATCTGGTAAGGGGCTACTATCCATACCATAAAGAACTCATGCAACCCAACACCAAAAAAGACAAATAACACAGTTAAAAAAATGGGCAGAATACCTGAATAGATATTTTTCCAAAGACAAACATATGGCCAACAGGCACATGAAAATATGTTCAACATCATTAATCAGCAGAAAAATGCAAATGAAAACCACAATGAGACATTACCTCTCACCAGTCAGAATTGCTACTGTCCAAAGAAATAACAAGTGTTGGTGAGAATATGGAGAAAATGGAACCCTCCTACACTATTGGTGGGAATGTAAATATGTCTAGCCACTGTGGAAAACTATGGAGGTTCCTCACAAAACTAAAAACAGAAATACCACATAACCTGGCAATTCTACACCTGGTAATTTACCCAAAGAGAACAAAATCAGTAATCTGAAAAGATATATGCACTCTTACATTTACTGTAGTATTATCTGTAATAGCCAAAATATGGCAACAACCTAAATGTCCACCGATAGATGAATGGTAAAAAAGAGTGATACATATATACAATGGAATATTACTTAGTCATAAAGAAGAATGAGATCTTGCCATTTTTGACATGGATGGACCTAGGGGGTATTATGCTAAGTGAAAAAAGAGAAAGACAAATACTGTATGATTTCACTTATAAAAAGAAACAAAACAAATAAATCCATAAACTGAACACACTGGTGGTTACCATAGGGAAGAGGGGTGGAGGGATGGGTGAAACAGGTGATAGGAAAAAAAATTAGTGAGAAGTCTGGTATCTTGATGAGGGCAATGGTCACATGAGTATTACACATGTTAAAATTCATCAAGATGTATACTAAGATCCGTGCATTTTATGTATGTCAATTAAAAAAAAAGATGGTGAACTTTATATGTATTTTACCACCATTGGGAGAAAAAAAGCTGCCTACAGAACGGGAGAATGAGCCACGGCCATCTACCAAGATGCCGTCTGCCATCAAAGGCAGGGGTCATGTTGATTTTTCAAGGACATTTACTCTGCTGCTATCCTGCCCTGTGCTGGCATTTTTGTATACTCAGGTTTTCCAGTGGCTAATTTGGCTTTATATCTCTCCCTTTGTAAGGCTTATAGCACAGCAGAAATAGGTATACAGTGGGTGCATACTAAGTACTCATGAATTGTACTGAATTTTTAAAATATGCCTCTTTTAATTAAAAAATGTGACTTTATTTAAAAAGTTATTTTAAAATTAAAAAACATTAAAAAATTAGGTGTTGTGGACAAAAACCCTTTGATATTCTCTTTTGAGTTCTTTTTTTAATCTCTTAATTTTGGGACACTGGTAATTGCATGTCACTACAAGGTGAAATGGTCAAAGGGTTAGGGGAAATGCATAACTAGGACAGTGGCTTTGGATTTAACTCAGGCCTGACTATTGGCTCTGCCACCTGATAACTTTGTGATCCCTATGCAACAAATCACCTCTATCAATTTCTTTAGTATCTGTAAAAGGAACAATCATGCTCAACGTGCTGTTCTCATGAAGATTCCTTCCAAGCCTGAGCTTTTTCCTAAGATTCACCTTCCAAGGTGAAACACTCAACTGTGCTCTCTAGTGGGCAAAGTAAACACAAACAGGGCTCTGTCTGCTATGTCATGGTAATGGGTGTACCTTATTGTCGCCGCCTGAGACAGCCAGGATGTTGGCTGTGATAGACCAGCTCACATGCCAAACCACATCGTTGAATTTGTGCAGCAGTTTAGGGCACCACGTGTTGCCTGAGGCATCATCACAGGTCCAGATGAACACACGGCCATCCTGGGAAAAGACAGGCTAGAGTCAGCAGATGGGGCAGGGATCACGTAGGTGATATCCTTGAATCTGGAGCCGTACTCGACCTTCACAGGAATAGAGTGGGGATTCAGTTGAAAGCATAGCCATGGACCTCTGAGGTCTCCATAGCTTTTGATGATCAATTTTCAGCCCAGCATACGTGCTTTATCCCTTTGCCCCAGAAACACACTTCAAATTGGTCAAGAGTCTCCCAGATTTCTTTCTTCATATTGGTTTCAGGTACAGACTTTGTCTCAATGGTCAATGCTTAAGTTTTCCCCGGGGTTTTCCTCATGTCTGCCAAGTTGCTTCCTTGTTTTGGCTCCCTCTGGCTCTGTCTGCACTTTTTCATCTGAGGGAATGCCTGTCTAAAAACCAAACTCAGAGACTAGGAAGGGACAAGTTAGAAAAAAAAAAAGTCCTTCTCAAATTTAGGACCAAATGAAACAGGCTCAAATGATATATAAGGCCTGGCTTAACTCTTTTCTAGAGTGGTGTGGTGGCATACAATTAAAGGCTTGTCCTTGATCTTTTGTGATCTGCGTGGGAAGAGTGGGTAGGTAGCTGAGTCCACAGTCCTAGGATTTCCCACTGCCCCTGGTCCTTGCTTGGGAGTGCCCTCAGAACTGCACCTGGCTACCTCCGTCCCCTTGCCCTCGATTTGGCCCTGCTCTTGGCTTCTGACCAAAGCCACACTTCAGGACGATGCAACTCCACACGCTCCCCCACCTGTACTGTCCAAAGGCGCCTGCTGTCCTGCCCTTACCTTTAAAGGATCTTCCCCCAGGTGGACTGTAAGGGCTACTGAGACTCACTCTGAGATCAAATAACATGGGGTGCTCTCGGGTCTGAGCTGACCTGCGAGCAGCTGGCAATAGTGCTGGTGGGCAGGCCGATGGAGGGGGCCCAGGCCACATCTCGAACCCAGTCGCTGTGTGCTTCCAGCTTCTGCTCTTCTTTCCACTGGCCATCTTCCTCTTCCCTAACAGGGGACATCAGAAGGAGAATCTGGCAGGCGGAAGATCAAGGACCTCCACTCGTCCCCCATCCTCCACAGGGGCCAAGAAGCTATTCCTGCTGGTTTCATTCATTGAGTAGGATTTTCAGCTCACCAGCTAAAAAGAAATGCTCTGTTCCTCTAAAGCCAACTAGTCGGCTTCAGCAGATGGGAATCAGGTGAAGAATAAAAAAGCACTTGAGCAAAGGGCATTTTTTTTAAAGGATGTCCTTCTGACAGATTAAACAGTAATGTATGGACAGGAGGGAAAGAGAAAGGTGATCCTGCTTCTTGTGAACTGTGGCTGAGCCATAGGTAGGGCAGACGGTAGGACGTGGCCCCTTGAGGAGTCCACCAACTCCACTTACTTCCACAGCCTGATGAGGTTGTCACAGCCGCCCGACGCAAACTTCTTGATGTAGTTGGGCTTCTGCCCTGACGGCTGGTCTATGAGGCTTCCAGGCACAACGGCAGGGGCCCAGCTGACGGCATTGCAGCCAATCTGTAAAGAGGGGGGCAAGTGGGGGCTTTGCCCTTTTGCCTCATACTAGAACACTGCTTCTGCAGACTCGAGGCTCCTTTCATGTCCTGTCCAGTTCTCGGGACTGGATCATGTAGGACACCTGTTCAGTGAACTAAGGATTAGTGACCCATAATTTTCCTTAACGAGTCCTAACAATGTGTTTATTTTTCAGCAATATGCATTTAAAGTAGGAACTAGGGACTCAGAAATTTTAAAAAACGGAACATTTTTCAAACATGTGAAGGGAGGGCACAGAGTCACTAAATATAAGGCTTAATGATTTACTCTAAAGCACTCTTGTAACCACCACCAACTCAAGAAACTGCCATTTGCCCAGGAAGCTCCATCATGCCCTATCTGAATCACAGCCCCTCTTCCCTTGTAAGTAAACACTATCCTATCAGTCTCTTCCTTTCTTCTTAAAGTTTTGTCACCCAAATGTGCATCCCTGGATGCTATAGTTCAGTCTTGCCATTTAAACATTTTGTTTTAATGATTTTTACATTTCCTAAGTTACAGATTCTTTCTGATATATATATTTTTTTGCTTTACAATTTTTCCTTTGAAGAACCAGAGTCATCTGGCCTCATTCTCAGGCTGGCTGTGCAGCTGCTTACTCAGTTCAACTTGTTCCCTTGAATCACTGAAAGTTGCCGCTGGATCCAAGACTGAATCAGACTCAGGTTTACTCCCTTTGCCAAGACCATAGGTAGGGGTAGATTCTCTCATCAGGAGGCTTATGTTAGATTCTTTCTTTATGTTACTAGTGTTTGTCAATAACTTATGCCTCTTAACTTACTGGGCATTACAAAATGGTGATACTGTGATTTTATTCATTTCTTTCATTTATTACACAGAATACGCCAGTCAGGGACAATTTTCCTCACTAATATTTGTTTCCCTGGGGGTAAGGACCATATAGAAAAGGCAGGAGAAATGCTTGATTCTTTCTGACTGGTTCCCTGTCATTCTCCAAAGATGACTGATTATCTCTTAAGTATCATGAACTCATGGATTAAAGCATATTTGCTGGATTTCAGTTTACTGCAAGTATTCTCATTTTTGACACTCAAGCCGCCCATCTGTGGCAGGAGCCTGTTCAAGTTTGCTCCTTTGCTATAACTCTAGCATGTCAACACATGTCTCTGATCATTTATTTTCTATCTGGTACAAGATGTCCCAGGTTCATCTGGTACACTTCCTGCCTCAGGCCTGGGAGCAGCCATTTTTTTTCAAGAGCTCTGGTTTCTTTAGTGAGCGACTGTATTTCGAGACTATAACCTGGAAGAAAAGATGGTGGTATGAGAAGTAAGCCTGAAACCTCCTCCCCAAACCATATATATCACGAAAATACAATAAATACAACTAATCCTGAAAGAGCAACCAGAAAGAAGACTGCGACAGATTGTCTACATCTGGAGAAAATAGAAGACCTCATGGAAAAGTTAAAGTAGCAAAGCCCCAATCTGGTGGGACCTAAGCCCTCCCCCACACCCCAGCTCACAGGCTGGAGGAAGAAAAACAGAGCAGGGATGGAGTAGAAGCCCAGGACTGCTGAACACCCACACCTGGAGATCTGCTCCAGGAGCCCGAACCCACATTCCATGGTGCTCTGGAGATTAGTGGGGCTGGAAAGCAAAGACAGGTGGAATACTTGGAGAGACTGAGATTCCAGCTGCTTGGGGAGAACAGGTACCCACAACTGGCTGCTCTAGGACAAAAGGAGGACACTTTGAAAGACTTTACAATAGCAAGAAGGGCCTGAAAGGGGAAAGGATTATACAGAGCTTGCTTCTCAGGAGAAAGGACAGGTGGACAAAATCGTCCTGGCACACTCAGCCCAGCCGGTTGGGAACATTCAGGAGCTTAAGGCAATCCATCCTCTTCCCTGGTGATGCAGCGCTGAGGCACCCCACTGCAATACACAGCCTGCCACTCTTTCCTCCCAGTCACAACAGGTTCGCAAACCTGCTGCCACTGCCACTGTGCCAGGCCAGCCAGAGAGTGGCCCTGCATATGACAGCTACAAGGGCGTAACGCAGAGGCTCCTCCCTGCATGCCTGGCCTACCAGCCCTGGCAGTGGAGGCAGGCACTGCAGCTGGGAACCAAGAAAGACCTCTTTCCTCCCAGCAGGCATTGGCGCCACTCACCTGTGACCCCCACCATTGCTCCAGGGGCTGGACACCTCCAGAGTAGAGCTCCTGGGCACTAGAGGGCACCACCTACACAGATTTATTATGCCACAGGAATCATTAGAAATATGAAACAGCAAAAGAATCTGGTACAAACCAAAACACCAGAAAGAGGGCTAAGTGAAAATGAAATCACCAATCTTCCTAATAAAGATTTCAAAATAAAAATCATAAACATGCTCACAGAGCTACAAAAATATTTAAGATCTCAGGGAAGACATCAAGAAAGAGAAGCTTTGAAAAATACAGTATCTGAAATGAAACATAAAATGGGAGGGATTTAAAAGCAGATAAGATGAGGTGGAGGAGACCATAAATGAAACAGAAATTAGAGGACAATAAAACAAAGAAGCTGAGGCATAGAGAGAAAAAAGGATCTCTAGGAATGAAAGAATATTAAAAGAACTGTGTGACCAATTCAAACAGAACAATATTCACATTATAGGGGTACCAGATAAAGAAGAGAAAGAGGGATAGAAAGTGTCTTTGTGCAAATAATTGCTGAAAACTTCCCCAATCTGGGGAAATAAGTCTCTCGGGACATGGAGGTGCACAGATCTTCCAACACAAGGGTCCCAAGGAAGACAACACCAAGACATATAATAATTAAAATGGCAAAGGTCAAAGACAAGGACAGTATTAAACGCAGCCAGAGAGAGAAAACAGATCACATACAAAGGAAAACCCATCAGGCTATCATCAGCTTTCTCAGCAGAAGCCTTACAGGCCAGAAGGGAGTGGCATGATACATTTAATGAAATGAAACAGAAGGGTCTCCAACCAAGAATACTTTATCTGGCAAAATTATCATTTAAATTTGAAGAAGGAATTAAACAATTTCCAGATGAACAAAAGTTGAGGGAATTTACCTCCCACAAATTGTCTCTACAGTGTATTTTGGAGGAACTGCTACAGATGGAAGTGCTCCTAAGGCTAAATAGCTGTCACCAGAGAAAACAAAACCACAGTAAAGGCAGAAGACCAATTAATTACTAAGTAAAGGCAAAATTAAATCAACTACCCACAAAGTCAGGGGATTCACAAAGAGTACTAAATATTACATCCTAATATATAAAGAGGGGAGGAGGAAGAAAAAGAAGGGAAGGAAAAAAAAGAACCTTTAGACTGTGTTTGAAATAGCATAATAAGTGAGTGAAGTTAGACTGTTAGATAATAAAGAAGCTACCCCTGAACCTTTGGTAAACACAAATCTAAAGACTGCAATGGCAGTAAGTACATATCTATTGATAATCACCCTAAATATAAATGGACTGAATGCACCAATCAAAAGACATAGTTACAGAATGGATAAAAAAACAAAGACTTGTCTGTATGCGGTCTACAAGAGACTTACTTCAAACCCAAAGACATACACAGACTAAAAGTGAAGGGATGGAAAAAGATATTTCATGCAAACAACAGGGAGAAAAAAGCAGGAGTTGCAGTACTTGTATCAGACAAAACAAAATTCAAAACAAAGAAAGTCACAAGAGACAAAGGAGAACATTACATAATGATAAAGGGGTCAGTCCAACAAGAGGATACAACTTATAATATCTATGCACCCAATATAGGAGCACCTATGTATGTGAAACAATTACTAACAGAATTAAAGGGGGAAATAGAATGCAATGCATTCATTTTAAGAGACGTCAACACACCACTCACTCTGAAGGACAGATCAACCAGACAGAAAATAAGTAAGGAGACAGAGGCACTGAGCAACACATTAGAACAGATGGACCTAACAGACATCTACAGAACACTCCACCCAAAAGCAGCAGGATACACATTCTTCTCAAGTGCACATGCAACATTTTCCATAATAGATCACATACTAGGCCATAAAAAGAGCCTCAGTAAATTCAGAAGGATTGAAATTATATCAACCAGCATCTCAGACCACAAAGGTGAAACTAGAAATTATGCAAAGAAAACAAAAAGGCCCACAAATACATGGAGGCTTAACAACATGCTCCTAAATAACCAATCGATCAGTGGCCAAATAAAAACAGAAATCAAGCAAAATATGGAGACAAATGAAACAAAAACTCAACACTGAAATATCTGTGGGACGCAGTGAAGCCAGTTCTAAGAGGAAAGTATATAGCAATACAGGCTTACCTCAAGAAAGAAGAACAATCCCAAATGAACAGTCTAAACTCATGATTAATGGAACTAGAAAAAGAAGAACAAATGAGGCCCAAAGTCAGTAGAAGGAGGGACGTGATAAAGATTAGAGGAGAAATAAATAAAATTGAGAAGAATAAAAAAGAAAGAATCAATGAAACCAGGAGCTGGTTCTCTTGAGAAAATAAAATAGATAAACCCCTAGCCTGACTTATGAAGAAAAAAAGAGAGTATACACATAAACACAATCAGAAATGAGAAAGGAAAAATCACTAAGGACACCACAGAAATACAAAGAATTATTAGAGAATACTATGAAAAATATGCTAACAAATTGGATAACTTAGCAGAAATGGACATCTTTCTAGAAAAAGTCAACCTTTCAAGACAGACTCAGGAAGAAACAGAAAATCTGAACAGACCAATTACCAGCAATGAAATTGAATTGGTGCCTTTTTGCAGCTGGTTCCTGAGAGACACAGGCAATCAGAAGTGGATGACTGCTTGAGACTTCCAGGAAGATGGTGGCGTGAGCAGGGTGGCAGAAATCTCCTCCCAAAACCAAATATATTTATGAAAATACAGCAAATACAACTATTCCAAAAAGAGAGACCAGAAGATACAGGACGACACCAGCCTGAAGCTACACCCGAGAGGACTTGGCAACCCGTGAGGTGGGTAAGATATGGAGCCTTGACCTGGCGGGACCCAAGCACTCCCCCACCCCAGCACACGGGCAGAAGGAGAGGATTCAGAGCAGGGAGGGAGTGGAAGCACAGGCCTGCCAAATAACCAGTCCTGGTGATCTGCACCGGGAGCACTGACACACTTTGCATGGTGTATAGGAGATTGGAGAGACAGAGGTGCAGATTGCAAGACAGCAGGTCCACCCAGCCAGTTCCCCGGGACAAAAGAAAAGCGCACGCTTTTTTAGGGATCTAAAACAGACAGGGGCCGAACAGAGGAGCAGGATCGTCCCAGCGCACTCAGCCAAGCAGGCTGGGAGCCCTGGGGAATTTTAGTCCCCGTGGACTGTGGCTGGGAAAAGCAGTCGTACGGAGACTTTCCACAGAATTCAGCAGCCTCCCATTCGTTCCCTCCCCGGCCAGAGTCACAAAGGCCCTGGTGTCGCGGGGGAATAGTGGAGCAGCAGCGCCACCTACAGGATCCTAACAGAAACTACATGTGGCAGGCCTTTTTTTGTTTTTCTTTTTTTCTCTATTTTCCCTTTCTTCTTTTTTTCTTTTTTTGACCACTTCTATCGCCATAAAAAGACAGAGAAATATGGTACAAACAAAACTTACCCAGAAAACCCCAGACCAGACTAGCCCAGAGAGGGATTCTGAAAGGATGGACATGCACAATCATCCTGAAAAAGAATTCAGAATAAAAGTCATAACCATACTGATGGATCTACAGAGAAATATTCAAGAGCTAAGGGAGGAAGTGAGGGAAGTGAGGAAAGACAATGCAGAGATGAGACAAACGATCGACGGGCTTAGCAGCAGACTGGACGAGATGCAAGAGACTGTAATGGAATAGAAATCAGAGAACAGGAATACAGAGAAGCTGAGGCAGAGAGAGATAGAATGATTTCTAGGAATGAAAGAATTTTAAGAAAACTGTGTGACCAACCCAAACGGAACAATATTCGCATTATAGGAGTACCAGAGGAAGAAGAGAGAGAAAAAGGGATAGAAAGTGTCTTTAAAGAAATAATTGCCGAAAACTTCCCCAAGTTGGGGAAGGAAATAGTCTCTCGGACCATGGAAGCCCACAGATCTCCCAACACAAGGGACCCAAGGAAGACAACACCAAGAGATATAATAATTAAAATGGCGAACATCAAAGATAAGGACAGAGTATTAAAGGCAGCTAGAGAGAGAAATATCACCTACAAAGGAAAATTCATCAGACTAACATCAGACTTCTCAACAGAAACCTTACGGGCCAGAAGAGAATGGCATGATATATTTAATGTAATGAAAGAGAAGGGCCTCGAACAAAGATATTGTATCAAGCATGATTATCATTTAAATATGACGGAGGTATTAAACAATTTCCAGAGAAGAGAAAACTGAGGGAATTTGCCTCCCATAAACCACCTCTTCAGGGTATCTTAAAGGGACTGCTCTAGATGGAAGCACTCCTAAGGCTAAGAAGAGGTCACCAGAGAAAATAAAATCATAGCAAAGAAAGCAGACCATCCAAATACTAACTAAAGGCAAAGAATAAAACACTTAGTATATAAAGAATGGAGGAGGAAGAATAAGAAAGGAGAGAAATAAAGAATCATCAGACTGTGTTTACAATGACTTAAGAACAAAGTTAAGTTAGACTGTTAGATAGTAGAGAAGCTGCCCTTGAACCTTTGGTAACCACGAATCTAAAGCCAGCAATGGCAATAAGTACATATCTATCGATAATCACCCTAAATGTAAATGGACTGAATGCACCAATCAAAAGACACAGAGGAACAGAATGGATAAAAAAGCAAGACCCATCTATATGCTGCTTACAAGAGACTCACCTCAAACCCAAAGATATACACAGACTAAAGGTGAAGGGATGGAAAAAGATATTTCATGCAAACAATAAGGAGAAAAAAGCAGGTCTTGCAGTACTTGTATCAGACAAAATAGACTACAAAACGAAGAAAGGAGCAAGAGATTAAGAAGGACATTACATAATGATAAAGGGGTCAATCCAACAAGAAGATATAACCATTATAAATATATATGCACCCAACACAGGAGCGCCAGCATATGTGAAACAAATACTAACAGAATTAAAGGAGGAAATAGCAATGCATTCATTTAGGGGACTTCAACACACCCCACTCACTCCAAAGGACAGATCAACCAGACAGAAAATAAGTAAAGACACAGAGGCACTGAACAACACACTAGAACAGATGGACCTAACAGTCATCTACAGAACTCTGCACCCAAAAGCAACAGGATACACATTCTTCTCAAGTGCACATGAAACATTTTCCAGAATAGACCACATACTAGGCCACAAAAAGAACCTCAGTAATTTCGAAAATATTGAAATTCTACCAACCAACTTGTCAGATCACAAAGGTATAAAACTAGAAATAAATTTTAGAAAGGAAACAAAAAGGCTCACAAATACACAGAGACTTAACAACATTCTCCTAATTAATCAATGGGTTAATGACCAAATCAAAACAGAAATCAAAGAATTTATGGAGACTAATGACAACAACACAAAGCCACAACTTCTATGGGACGCAGCAAAGGAAGTTCTAAGAGGAAAGTATATTGCAATCCAGGTCTATTTAAAGAAGGAAGAACATTCCCAAATGAATAGTCTAAAGACACAATTACTGAAACTGGAAAAAGAAGAACAAATGAGGCCCAAAGTCACCAGAATGAGGGACATAATAAAGATTAGAGAAGAAATAAATAAAATTGAGAAGAATAAAACAATAGAAAAAAATCAATGAAACCAAGAGCTGGTTCTTTGAAAAAATAAACAAAATAGATAAACCCCTAGCCAGACTCATTAAGAGAAAAAGAGAATCTACACACATAAACAGAATGAGAAATGAGAAAGGAAAAATCACGACGGACCCCACAGAAATACAAAGAATTATAAGAGAATATTATGAGAATCTATATGCTAACAAGCTGGAAAACCTAGAAAAAATGGACAACTTCTTAGAAAAATACAACCTTCCAAGACTGACCAAGCAAGAAACAGAAAAACTAAACAGACCAATCACCAGCAACGAAATCGAATTGGTAATCAAAAAACTACCCAAGAACAAAACCCCCGGGCCTGATGGATTCACCTCTGAATTCTACCAGACATATAGAGAAGAAATAACACCGATTCTCCTTAAAGTTTTCCAAAAAAATAGAAGAGGAGGGAATACTTACAAAGTCATTCTATGAAGCCAGCATCACTAATACCAAAACCAGGCAAAGACCTCACCAAAAAAGAATATTACAGACCATTATCCCTGATGAATGTAGATGCAAAAACACTCAACAAAATATTAGCAAACCGAATTCAAAAATACATCAAGACGATCATACACCATGATCAAGTGGGATTCATCCCAGGGATGCAAGGATGGTACAACATTCAAAATCCATCAACATCATCCACCACTTCAACAAAAAGAACAAAAACCACATGATCATCTCCATAGATGCAGAAAAAGCATTTGACAAAATTCAGCACCCTTTCATGATTAAAACTCAACAAAATGGGTATAGACGGCAAGTACCTCAACATCATAAAGGCCATATATGACAAACCCACAGCTAACATCATACTTAACAGCGAGAAGCTGAAAGCCTTTCATCTAAGATCGGGAACAAGACAGGGATGCCCACTCTCTCCACTGTTATTCAACATAGTACTGGAGGTCCTAGCCACAGCAATCAGACAAAACAAAGACATACAAGGCATCCAGACTGGTAAAGAAGAAGCCAAATTGTCACTATTTGCAGGTGACATGATATTGTACATAAAAAAACCTAAAGACTCCACTCTAAAACTACTAGAACTAATATGTGAATTCAGCAAAGTTGCAGGATACAAAATTAACACACAGAAATCTGTTGCTTTCCTATACACTAATGATGAACTAACAAAGAGAAATCAGAAAAACTATTCCATTCACAATTGCATCAAAAAAGAATAAAATACCTAGGAATAAACCTAATGAAGGAAGTGAAAGACCTATACCCTGAAAACTACAAGACACTCCTAAGAGAAATTAAAGAGGACACTAAGAAATGGAAATTCATCCCATGCTCTTGGCTAGGAAGAATAAATATTGTCAAAATGGCTATACTACCTAAAGCAATCTACAGATTAAACGCAATCCCTATCAAACTACCAACAGCTTTCTTCAATGAACTGGAACAAATAATTCTAAAATTCATATGGAACCACAAAAGACCCGAATAGCCAAATCAATCCTGAGAAGGAGGAATAAAACAGGGGGAATTACACTCCCTGACTTCAAGCTCTACTACAAAGCCACAGTAATTAAGACAATTTTGTACTGGCACAAAAACAGACCCACAGACCAGTGGAACAGAATAGAAAATCCAAACATTAACCCAAACATATACAGTCAATTAATATATGATAAAGGAGCCTTAGATATACAATGTGGAGATGACAGCCTCTTCAGCAGGTGGTGTTGGCAAAACTGGACAGCTACATGTAAGAGAATGAAACTGGACTACTTTCTAACCCCATACACAAAAGTCAACTCAAAATGAATCAAAGACCTGAATGTAAGTCATGAAACCATAAAACTCTTAGAAAAAAACATAGGCAAAATCTCTTGGACATAAACATGAGCGACTTCTTCATGAACATATCTCCCCGGGCAAGGGAAACAAAAGCAAAAATGAACAAGTGGGACTACATCAAGCTGAAAAGCTTCTGTACAGCAAAGCACACCAACAGTAGAACAAGAAGACATCCTACAGTATGGGAGAATATATTCTTAAATGGAGTATCTGATAAAGGGTTGACATCCAAAATATATAAAGAACTCATGCTCCTCAACAAACAAAAAGCAAACAATCCGAGGACTTTCGGGAAGATGGCGGTGTGAGCAGGGTGGCAGAAATCTCCTCCCAACACTATATTTAACTACGAAAACACAGCAAATACATCTATTCCTAAAAGAGAGACGAGAATACACAGGAAAGCGCACAGCGTGCAGCTACACCCGAGAGGACTCGGCACCCCAAAGGCGGGTAAGATACGGAGCCGCGACCCCGTGGGACCCGAGCACTCCCCGACCCCAGCGCACCGGCGGGAGGAGAGGATTCAGAGCCGGGAGGGAGTGGAAGTGCACCCCGCGAAGTAGCCAGCCCCGGTGATTGGCGTGGGGAGCGCTGACCCACATTGTGCAGTGCAGCGGAGATTGGAGCGACAGAGGGGCAGGATCTGAGCGGGGAACGCGCCAGGGTGCTTGCAGCCGGCTCCCAGGAAGGAAGGAAAAAAAAAGCGCGCGCTTTCTTCAGCGGTCTTAAAGAGACAGGAGCCCAGCGGAGGAGCCGGATCGCCCCAGCACACTCAGCCCAGCAGGCTGCGAGTCCACGGGAGTTTCAGACACCTTAGCTGGCGACTGAGAAAGCGTAGCCATACTTAGACTTCTCACTGAGATCAACAGTCTCCTATTCGTTCCCACCACTGCCAGAGCAATAAAGGGCCCTGCGGAGCGGCGCAGTCACAGCTGTGGAATAGTGGGGCAATAGCGCCACCTACAGCATTTCCACAGAATCTACATCCGGTGGGAATTTTTTTTGTTTTTTTGTTTTGTTTTGTTTTTTGTTTTGTTTTTGTTTCTTTTTTTTTCTTTCTTTCTTCTTTTTTTCTTTTTTTTTCTCTTTTATTTTCTTCTCTTTTTAAAGTCTTAAAGAGCCCAGCTGACATACGTGGCAACTATCAGTGACCAATTCTATAGCCATGAAAAGACAGAGGAATATGGTTCAGACAAAATCAACCAGACAACCCCAGAGAGGGAGTCTGAAGGGATGGAAATGCACAGTCTTCCTGAAAAAGAATTCAGAATAAAAGTCATAACCATGCTGATGGACCTACAGAGAAATGTGCAAGAGCTGAGGGAGGAAGTGAGGGAACTGAGGAAAGACAATGCAGAAATCAGACAAACGATTGACAGGCTTAAGAGCAGAATGGATGAGATGCAAGAGACGGTTAATGGAATAGAAAACAGAGAACAGGAGTACAGAGCAGCTGAGGCAGAGAGAGATAAAAGGATTTCTAGGAATGAAAGAATATTAAGAGAACTGTGTGACCAATCCAAACGGAACAATATTCGCATTATAGGAGTACCAGAGGAAGAAGAGAGAGAAAAAGGGATAGAAAGTGTCTTTGAAGAAATAATTGCTGAAAACTTTCCCTCGCTGGGGAAGGAAGTAGTCTCGCAGTCCACCGAAGCTCATAGATCTCCCAACACAAGGGACCCAAGGAAGTCAACACCAAGACACATAATAATTAAGATGGCAAAGATCAAAGATAAAGACGGTATTAAAGGCAGCTAGAGAGAGAAAAAAGATCACCTACAAAGGAAAACCCATCAGACTATCATCAGACTTCTCAACAGAAACCTTACAGGCCAGAAGAGAATGGCATGATATATTTAACGTAATGAAACAGAAGGGCCTCGAACCAAGAATATTGTATCCAGACGATTATCCTTTAAATATGATGGAGGGATGAAACAATTTCCAGAAAAACGAAAGTTGAGAGAGTTTGCCTCTCATAAACCACCACTACAGGATATCTTAAATGGACTGCTCTAGATGGAAGCACACGTAAGGCTAAAAAGATGTCACCAGAGAAAAAAAATCATAGCAAAGAAAGCAGACCATCCAAATACCAACTAAAGGCAAAGAATAAAACACCTATTATAGAAAGAATGGAGGAGGAGGAATAAGAAGGGAGAGAAAGAAAGAAACATCAGACTGTGTTTACAATTACTTAACAAGAAAGTGAAGTAAGATTGTTAGATAGTAAAGAAGCAACCCTTGAACCCTTGGTAACCACGAATCTAAAGCCAGCAATGGCAATAAGTACATATCTATCGATAGTCACCCTAAATGTAAATGGACTGAATGCACCAATCAAAAGACACAGAGTAACAGAATGTATAAAAAAGCAAGACCCATCTGTATGCTGCTTACAAGAGACTCACCTCAAACCCAAAGATAAACACACACTAAAAGTGAAGGGATGGAAAAAGATATTTCATGCAAACAACAAAGAGAAAAAAGCAGGTGTTGCAGTACTTGTGTCAGACAAAATAGACATCAAAATGAAGAAAGTAGCAAAAGATAAATAAGGACATTACATAATGATAAAGGGGTCAGTCCAACAAGAAGATATAACCATTATAAATATATATGCACGGAACACAGGAGCGCCAGCATATGTGAAACAAATACTAACAGAATTAAAGGAGGAAATAGACAGCAATGCATTCATCTTAGGAGACTTCAACACACCACTCACTCCAGAGGACAGATCAACCAGACAGAATATAAGTAAAGACACAGAGGCACTGTACAACACACTAGTACAGATGGACCTAACAGACATCTACAGAACTCTACACCCAAAAGCCACAGGATACACATTCTTCTCAAGTGCACATGGAACATTTTCCAGAATAGACCACATACTAGGCCACAAAAAGAACCTCAGTAATTTCAAAAATATTGAAATCCTACCATCCAACTTCTCAGATCACCAAGGTATAAAACTAGAAATAAATTTTAGAAAGAAATCAAAAAGGCTCACAAATACATGGAGACTTAACAACACTCTCCTAATTAATCAATGGGTTAACGACCAAATCAAAACAGAAATCAAAGAATATATGGAGACTAATGACAACAACAACACAAAGCCACAACTTCTGTGGGACGCAGCAAAGGCAGTTCTAAGAGGAAAGTATATTGCAATCCAGGCCTATTTAAAGAAGGAAGAACATTCCCAAATGAATAGTCTAAAGACACAATTACTGAAATTGGAAAAAGAAGAACAAATGAGGCCCAAAGTCACCAGAATGAGGGACATAATAAAGATTAGAGAAGAAATAAATAAAATTGAGAAGAATAAAACAATAGAAAAAGTCAATGAAACCAAGAACTGGTTCTTTGAAAAAATAAACAAAATAGATAGACCCCTAGCCAGACTCATTAAGAGAAAAAGAGAATCTACACACATAAACACAATCAGAAATGAGAAAGGAAAAATCACGACAGACCCCACAGAAATACAAAGAATCATAAGAGAATATTATGAGAATCTATATGCCAACAAGCTGGAAAACATAGAAAAAATGGAAAACTTCTTAGAAAAATACAACCTTCCAAGACTGACCAAGCAAGAAACAGAAAAACTAAACAGACCAATCACCAGCGACGAAATCGAATTGGTAATCAAAAAACTACTCAAGAACAAAACCCCTGGGCCTGATGGATTCACCTCTGAATTCTACCAGACATATAGAGAAGAAATAACACCAATTCTCCTTAAAGTATTCCAAAAAATAGAAGAGGAGGGAATACATCCAAACTCATTCTATGAAGCCAGCATCACTCTAATACCAAAACCGGGCAAAGACCACACCAAAAAAGAAAATTACAAACCAATATCACTGATGAACGTAGATGCAAAAATACTCAACAAAATATTAGCAAACCGAATTCAAAAATACATCAAGAGGATCATACACCATGATCAAGTGGGATTCATCCCAGGGATGCAAGGATGGTACAACATTCGAAAATCCATCAACATCATTCACCACATCAACAAAAAGAAGAACAAAAACCACATGATCATCTCCATAGATGCTGAAAAAGCATTTGACAAAATTCAGCATCCATTCCTGATTAAAACTCTCAACAAAATGGGTATAGAGGGCAAGTACCTCAACATCATAAAGGCTACATATGACAAACCCACAGCCAACATCATACTTAACGGCGAGACGCTGAAAGCTTTTCATCTAAGATCGGGAACAAGACAGGGATGCCCACTCTCTCCACTGTTATTCAGCATAGTACTGGAGGTCCTAGCCACAGCAATCAGACTCAACAAAGACATACAAGGCATCCAGATTGGTAAAGAAAAAGTCAAATTGTCACTATTTGCAGATGACATGATACTGTAAATAAAAAACCCTAAAGATTCCATTCCAAAACTACTAGAACTAATATCTGAATTCAGCAAAGTTGCAGGATACAAAATTAACACACAGAAATCTGTTGCTTTCCTATACACTAATGATGAACTAACAGAAAGAGAAATCAGAAAAACAATTCCATTCACAATTGCATCAAAAAGAATAAAATACCTAGGAATAAACCTAACGAAGGAAGTGAAAGACCTGTACTCTGAAAACTACAAGACACTCCTAAGAGAAATTAAAGAGGACACTAACAAATGGAAATGCATCCCATGCTCTTGGCTAGGAAGAATAAATATTGTCAAAATGGCTATACTACCTAAAGCAATCTACAGATTCAATGCAATCCCTATCAAACTACCAACAGCTTTCTTCAATGAACTGGAACAAATAATTCTAAAATTCATATAGAACCACAAAAGACCCCGAATAGCCAAAGCAATCCTGAGAAGGAGGAATCAAACAGGGGGAATTACACTCCCTGACTTCAAGCTCTACTACAAAGCCACAGTAATCAAGACAATTTGGTATTGGCACAAAAACAGACCGACAGACCAGTGGAACAGAATAGAAAATCCAAACATTAACCCAAACATATACAGTCAATTAATATTTGATAAAAGTGCCTTGGATATACAATGGGGAGATGACAGCCTCCTCAGAAGCTGGTGTTGGAAAAACTGGACAGCTACATGTAAGAGAATGAAACTGGACTACTGTCTAGCCCCATACTCAAAGGTAAACTCAAGGTGGATCAAAGACTTGAATGTAAGTCATGAAACCATAAAACTCTTAGAAAAAAACAGGCAAAAATCTCTTGGACATAAACATGAGCAACTTCTTCATGAACATATCTCCCCAGGCAAGGGAAACAAAAGCAAAAATGAACAAGTGGGACTATATCAAGCTGAAAAGCTTCTGTACAGCAAAGGACACCATCAGTAGAATAAAAAGACTTCCTACAGTATAGGAGAATATATTCATAAAAAACGTATCTGATAAAGGGTTGACATCCAAAATATACAAAGAACTCATGCACCTTAACAAACAGAAAGCAAATAATCCAATTAAGAAATGGGCAGAGGACATGAATAGATACTTCTCCAAAGAAGAAATTCAGATGGCCAACAGGCACATGAAAAGATGCTCCAGATCGTTAATCATCAGAGAAATGCAGATTAAAACCACAATGAGATATCACCTCACACCAGTGAGGATGGCCAACATCCAAAACACAAACAACAACAAATGTTGGCGAGGATGTGGAGAAAAGGGAACCCTCCTACACTGCTGGTGGGACTGCAAATTAGTTCAACCATTGTGGAAAGCAGTATGGAGGTTCCTCAAAAAACTCAAAATAGAAATACCATTTGACCCAGGAATTCCACTCCTAGGAATTTACCCTAAGAATGCAGCAGCCCAATTTGAAAAGGACAGATGCACCCCTATGTTTATTGCAGCACTATTTACAATAGCCAAGAAATGGAAGCAACCTAAGTGTCCATCAGTAGATGAATGGATAAAGAAGATGTGGTACATATACACAATGGAATATTATTCAGCCATAAGAAGAAAACAAATCCTACCATTTGCAACAACATGGATGGAGCTAAGAGGGTATTATGCTCAGTGAAATAAGCCAAGCTGAAAAAGACAAGTATCAAATGATTTCACTCATATATGGAGTATAAGAACAAAGAAAAAAACTGAAGGAACAAAACAGCAGCAAACTTACAGAACCCAAGAGTGGACTAATAGTTACCAAAGGGAAAGGAACTGAGGAGTATGGGTGGGAATGGAGGGACAAGGGGGAAAAAGGGGCAGTACGATTAGCAGACATAATGCTGGGGGGGCATGGGAAGGGCTGTACAACTCAGAGAAGACAAGTTAGGATTTTACAGCATCTCACTACACTGATGGACAGTGACTGTAATGGGGTTGGTGGGGGAGACCTGATGAGGGAAGTGGGTAATTGTAGATTAATGATACCAAAATAAATTATATAAAAAAAAACTCATCAACAACATCCTCCATCATGATCAAGTATGATTTAATCCAGGGATGCGAGAATGGTAGAATATTAAAAACTCTGTCAACATCATACACCACATAAACAAAAAAAGGACAAAAATCACATGATCATCTCCGTAGATGCTGAAAAAGCATTTAACAAAATTCAACATCCACTCATGATAAAAACTCAACAAAATGGGTTTAGAGGGCAAGTACCTCAACATAATAAAGGCCATATATGACAAACCCACAGTCAACATCATACTCAACACTAAAAAGCTGAAAGTTTTCTTCTAAGATTGGGAACGAGACAAGGATGCCCACTCTCCCCACTTTTATTCAACATAGAACTGGAGGTCCTAGCCACAGCAATCAGACAACACAAAGAAATAAAATGCATCCAGACTGGTAAGGAAGAAATTAAACTGTCACTGCTTGAAGATGAGATGATATTGTACATAAAAACACCCTGAGGAATGCACCCCCAAAACTACTACAACTAGTAACTCAATTCGGCAAAGCTGAAGGATACAAAATTAATACACAGAAATATGTTGCATTCCTATACACTAATGATGAACTAGCAGAAAGAGAAATCAGGAAAACAATTCTATTTACAACTGCATCAAAAAAACTAAAATACCTAGGAATAAACTTAAATCAAGGAAGTGAAAGACCTATACTCTGAAAACTACAAGACACTCATGAAAGTAGTTAAGGAAGACAATAAATGCAAATACATCCCAGGCTCTTGGTGAGGAAGAATTAATATTGTCAAAATGGCCATCCTGCCTAAAGCAATCTACAGATTCAATGCAATCCCTATCAAAATACTGACAGCATTCTTCAATGAACTGGAGCACAGAGTTTTAAAATTCATATGGAAACATAAAAGACCCTGAATAGCCAAAGTGATCCTGAGAAGGAAGAATAAAGCTGAGGGAATTACACTCCCCAACTTCAAGCTCTACTAGAAAGCCACAGTAATCAAAACAATTTGGTACTGGCACAAGAACAGACCCATAGATCAGTGGAACAGAACAGAGGGCCCATATATAAATGCAAGCATATACGGCCAATTAACATATGATAAAGGAGCCATGGACATACAATGGGGACATACACCAGCCTCTTCAACAGTGGTGTTGGCAAAATTGGAAAGCTACATGTAAGAGAATGAAACTGGATTATTGTTTAACTCCATACACAAAAGTAAACTCAGAATGGATCAAAGACCTGAATGTAAGTCATGAAACCATAAAACTCTTAGAAGACAACATAGGCAAAAACCTCCTGAATATAAATACGAGCAATTTTTTCCTGAACACATCTCCTAGGGCAAGGAAACAAAAGCAAAAATGAACAAATGGGCTACATCATGCTAAAAAGCTTCTGTACAGCAAAGGACACCATTAGTAAAACAAGAAGGCATCCTACAGTATGGGAGAATATATTTGTAAATGACATCTCCGACAAGGGGTTAACATCCAAAATATACAAAGAAATCACAAGCCTCAACACCCAAGAAGCAAATAGCCTGATTAAAAAATGGGCAGAGGGAGACTTCCGGGAAGATGGCGGTGTGAGCAGGGCGGCAGAAATCTCCTCCCAACACTATATTTATCTACAAAAACACAGCAAATACATGTATTTCTAAAAGAGAGACGAGAATACACAGGAAAGCGCACAGCGTGCAGCTACACCCGAGAGGACTTGGCACCCCAAGAGGCGGTCTTAAAGAGCCCAGCTGACATACGTGGCAACTATCAGTGACCAAATTATACAGCCATGAAAAGACAGAGGAATATGGTTCAGACCAAAATCAACCAGACAACCCCAGAGAGGGAGTCTGAAGGGATGGAAATGCACAGTCTTCCTGAAAAAGAATTCAGAATAAAAGTCATAACCATGCTGATGGACCTACAGAGAAATGTGCAAGAGCTGAGGGAGGAAGTGAGGGAACTGAGGAAAGACAATGCAGAAATCAGACAAACGATTGACGGGCTTAAGAGCAGAATGGATGAGATGCAAGAGACTGTTAATGGAATAGAAAACAGAGAACAGGAGTACAGAGCAGCTGAGGCAGAGAGAGATAAAAGGATTTCTAGGAATGAAAGAATATTAAGAGAACTGTGTGACCAATCCAAACGGAACAATATTCGCATTATAGGAGTACCAGAGGAAGAAGAGAGAGAAAAAGGGATAGAAAGTGTCTTTGAAGAAATAATTGCTGAAAACTTTCCCTCGCTGGGGAAGGAAGTAGTCTCGCAGTCCACCGAAGCTCATAGATCTCCCAACACAAGGGACCCAAGGAAGACAACACCAAGACACATAATAATTAAGATGGCACAGATCAAAGATAAAGACAGAGTATTAAAGGCAGCTAGAGAGAGAAAAAAGATCACCTACAAAGGAAAACCCATCAGACTATCATCAGACTTCTCAACAGAAACCTTACAGGCCAGAAGAGAATGGCATGATATATTTAACGTAATGAAACAGAAGGGCCTCGAACCAAGAATATTGTATCCAGCACGATTATCATTTAAATATGATGGAGGGATTAAACAATTTCCAGATAAACGAAAGTTAAGAGAATTTGCGTCTCATAAACCACCACTACAGGATATCTTAAATGGACTGCTCTAGATGGAAGCACACCTAAGGCTAAAAAGATGTCACCAGAGAAAATAAAATCATAGCAAAGAAAGCAGACCATCCAAATACTAACTAAAGGCAAAGAATAAAACACCTATTATAGAAAGAATGGAGGAGGAGGAATAAGAAGGGAGAGAAAGAAAGAAACATCAGACTGTGTTTACAATAACTTAACAAGAAAGTTAAGTTAGATTGTTAGATAGTAAAGAAGCAACCCTTGAACCCTTGGTAACCACGAATCTAAAGCCAGCAATGGCAATAAGTACATACCTATCAATAATCACCCTAAATGTAAATGGACTGAATGCACCAATCAAAAGACACAGAGTAACAGAATGGATAAAAAAGCAAGACCCATCTATATGCTGCCTACAAGAAACTCACCTCAAATCCAAAGATATACACAGACTAAAAGTGAAGGGATGGAAAAAGATATTTCATGCAAACAACAAAGAGAAAAAAGCAGGTGTTGCAGTACTTGTATCAGACAAAATAGACTTCAAAACGAAGAAAGTAGCAAAAGATAAAGAAGGACATTACATAATGATAAAGGGGTCAGTCCAACAAGAAGATATAACCATTATAAATATATATGCACCCAACACAGGAGCGCCAGCATATGTGAGACAAATACTAACAGAATTAAAGGAGGAAATAGACAGCAATGCATTCATCTTAGGAGACTTCAACACACCACTCACTCCAGAGGACAGATCAACCAGACAGAAAATAAGTAAAGACACAGAGGCACTGAACAACACACTAGAACAGATGGACCTAACAGACATCTACAGAACTCTACACCCAAAAGCAACAGGATACACATTCTTCTCAAGTGCACATGGAACATTTTCCAGAATAGACCACATACTAGGCCACAAAAAGAACCTCAGTAATTTCAAAAATATTGAAATCCTACCAACCAACTTCTCAGATCACCAAGGTATAAAACTAGAAATAAATTTTAGAAAGAAATCAAAAAGGCTCACAAATACATGGAGACTTAACAACACTCTCCTAATTAATCAATGGGTTAACGACCAAATCAAAACAGAAATCAAAGAATATATGGAGACTAATGACAACAACAACACAAAGCCACAACTTCTGTGGGACGCAGCAAAGGCAGTTCTAAGAGGAAAGTATATTGCAATCCAGGCCTATTTAAAGAAGGAAGAACATTCCCAAATGAATAGTCTAAAGACACAATTACTGAAATTGGAAAAAGAAGAACAAATGAGGCCCAAAGTCACCAGAAGGAGGGACATAATAAAGATTAGAGAAGAAATAAATAAAATTGAGAAGAATAAAACAATAGAAAAAATCAATAAAACCAAGAGCTGGTTCTTTGAAAAAATAAACAAAATAGATAAACCCCTAGCCAGACTCATTAAGAGAAAAAGAGAATCTACACACATAAACACAATCAGAAATGAGAAAGGAAAAATCACGACGGACCCCACAGAAATACAAAGAATCATAAGAGAATATTATGAGAATCTATATGCTAACAAGCTGGAAAACATAGAAGAAATGGACAACTTCTTAGAAAAATACAACCTTCCAAGACTGACCAAGCAAGAAACAGAAAAACTAAACAGACCAATCACCAGTGACGAAATCGAATTGGTAATCAAAAAACTACCCGAGAACAAACCCCCTGGGCCTGATGGATTCACCTCTGAATTCTACCAGACATATAGAGAAGAAATAACACCGATTCTCCTTAAAGTTTTCCAAAAAATAGAAGAGGAGGGAATACTTCCAAACTCATTCTATGAAGCCAGCATCACTCTAATACCAAAACCGGGCAAAGACCTCACCAAAAAAGAAAATTACAGACCAATATCCCTGATGAACGTAGATGCAAAAATACTCAACAAAATATTAGCAAACCGAATTCAAAAATACATCAAGAGGATCATACACCATGATCAAGTGGGATTCATCCCAGGGATGCAAGGATGGTACAACATTCGAAAATCCATCAACATCATCCACCACATCAACAAAAAGAAGAACAAAAACCACATGATCATCTCCATAGATGCTGAAAAAGCATTTGACAAAATTCAGCATCCATTCCTGATTAAAACTCTCAACAAAATGGGTATAGACGGCAAGTACCTCAACATCATAAAGGCTATATATGACAAACCCACAGCTAACATCATACTTAACGGCGAGACGCTGAAAGCTTTTCATCTAAGATCGGGAACAAGACAGGATGCCCACTCTCTCCACTGTTATTCAACATAGTACTGGAGGTCCTAGCCACAGCAATCAGACAAAACAAAGACATACAAGGCATCCAGATTGGTAAAGAAGAAGTCAAATTGTCACTATTTGCAGATGACATGATACTGTACATAAAAAACCCTAAAGATTCCATTCCAAAACTACTAGAACTAATATCTGAATTCAGCAAAGTTGCAGGATACAAAATTAACACACAGAAATCTGTTGCTTTCCTATACACTAATGATGAACTAACAGAAAGAGAAATCAGAAAAACAATTCCATTCACAATTGCATCAAAAAGAATAAAATACCTAGGAATAAACCTAACGAAGGAAGTGAAAGACCTGTACTCTGAAAACTACAAGACACTCCTAAGAGAAATTAAAGAGGACACTAACAAATGGAAATGCATCCCATGCTCTTGGCTAGGAAGAATAAATATTGTCAAAATGGCTATACTACCTAAAGCAATCTACAGATTCAATGCAATCCCTATCAAACTACCAACAGCTTTCTTCAATGAACTGGAACAAATAATTCTAAAATTCATATGGAACCACAAAAGACCCCGAATAGCCAAAGCAATCCTGAGAAGGAGGAATAAAACAGGGGGAATTACACTCCCTGACTTCAAGCTCTACTACAAAGCCACAGTAATCAAGACAATTTGGTATTGGCACAAAAACAGACCCACAGACCAGTGGAACAGAATAGAAAATCCAAACATTAACCCAAACATATACAGTCAATTAATATTTGATAAAAGTGCCTTGGATATACAATGGGGAGATGACAGCCTCTTCAGCAGCTGGTGTTGGAAAAACTGGACAGCTACATGTAAGAGAATGAAACTGGACTACTGTCTAGCCCCATACACAAAGGTAAACTCAAGGTGGATCAAAGACCTGAATGTAAGTCATGAAACCATAAAACTCTTAGAAAAAAACATAGGCAAAAATCTCTTGGACATAAACATGAGCAACTTCTTCATGAACATATCTCCCCGGGCAAGGGAAACAAAAGCAAAAATGAACAAGTGGGACTATATCAAGCTGAAAAGCTTCTGTACAGCAAAGGACACCATCAGTAGAACAAAAAGACATCCTACAGTATGGGAGAATATATTCATAAAAAACGTATCTGATAAAGGGTTGACATCCAAAATATATAAAGAACTCATGCACCTTAACAAACAGAAAGCAAATAATCCAATTAAGAAATGGGCAGAGGACATGAATAGACACTTCTCCAAAGAAGAAATTCAGATGGCCAACAGGCACATGAAAAGATGCTCCACATCGCTAATCATCAGAGAAATGCAGATTAAAACCACAATGAGATATCACCTCACACCAGTGAGGATGGCCAACATCCAAAACACAAACAACAACAAATGTTGGCGAGGATGTGGAGAAAAGGGAACCCTCCTACACTGCTGGTGGGACTGCAAATTAGTTCAACCATTGTGGAAAGCAGTATGGAGGTTCCTCAAAAACTCAAAATAGAAATACCATTTGACCCAGGAATTCCACTCCTAGGAATTTACCCTAAGAATGCAGCAGCCCAATTTGAAAAGGACAGATGCACCCCTATGTTTATTGCAGCACTATTTACAATAGCCAAGAAATGGAAGCAACCTAAGTGTCCATCAGTAGATGAATGGATAAAGAAGAGGTGGTACATATACACAATGGAATATTATTCAGCCATAAGAAGAAAACAAATCCTACCATTTGCAACAACATGGATGGAGCTAGAGGGTATTATGCTCAGTGAAATAAGCCAAGCCGAAAAAGACAAGTATCAAATGATTTCACTCATATGTGGAGTATAAGAACTAAGAAAAAAACTGAAGGAACAAAACAGCAGCAGACTCACAGAACCCAAGAACGGACTAATAGTTACCAAAGGGAAAGGGACTGGGGAAAATGGGCGGGAAGGGAGGGATAAGAGGGAAAAAGGGGCATTACGATTAGCAGATGTAATGTTGGGGGGGCACGGGGAGGGCAGTACAACTCAGAGAAGACAAGTAGTGATTCTATAGCATCTCACTACGCTGATGGACAGTGACTGTAATGGGGTTGGTGGGGGGGACCTGATGAAGGGGTAGTTTAATAATCGTAATATTGCACATGTAATTGTAAATTAATGATAATAAATAAATTATATTAAAAAAAAAACAAAAAAAATGGGCAGAGGATCTGAACAGACACTTCTCCAAAGAAGAAATTCAGATGGCCAACAGGGACATGAAAAGATGCTCCACATAGCTAATTATCAAGGAAATGCAAATTAAAACCACAAAGAGATATCACCTCACATCAGTTAGGATGGCCAACATCCAAAAGACAAGGAACAACAAATGCTGGCGAGGATGCAGAGAAAGGGGAACCCTCCTACACTGTTGGTGGGAATGTAAATTAGTTCAACCAATTTGGAAAGCTATATAGAGGTTCCTAAAAAAAATAAAGTTGAAATACCATTTGACCCAGGAATTCCACTCCTGGGAATTTACCCAAAGAGAACAAGATCCAAGACTCAAAAAGACATATGCACCCCTATGTTTATCACAGCACTATTTACAATAGCCAAGAAATGGAAGCAACCTTAGTGTCCATCAGTAGATGAATGGATAAGGAAGATGTGGTACATATACACAATGGAATATTATTCAGCCATAAGAAGAAAACAAATCCTACAGTTTGCAACAACATGGATGGAGCTACAGGGTATTATGCTCAGTGAAATAAGCCTGGTGGAGAAAGACAAGTACCAAATGATTTCCCTCATTTGTGGAGTATACAACAAAGCAAAACTGAAGGAACAAAACAGCAGCAGACTCACAGACTCCAAGAAGGGAGTAGCAGTTACTAATGGGAAGGGGTTGGGGAGGGTGGGTGGGGAGGGAGGCAGAAGAGGATTAAGGGGCATTACGATTAGCACATATAATGTAGGGGGAGTCACGGGGAAGGCAGTATAGCATAGAGAAGTAGTGACTCTATAGCATTTTACTATGCTGATGGACAGTGACTGCAATGGAGTGTGTGTGTGAGGGGGACTTGATAATATGTGTGAATGTAATAACCACAATATTTCTCATGTGAAACCTTTATATATCAATATCTAAAAAAAAAAAGGCCCTTTTGTCTCGAGACGAAGGTGACCTTGTTAGGAATGAACATGTGGTAGAAAGACAGATATGAGTAGCCAGGGAAGGAGAAAATAAGGTTCAAAATAAAAAACCACCCAGATAAGGTTCAAAGGAAAAACTACCCAAATTCTGCCCATGGAGGGGGGCCCATGTGAACACAACAAAGGCCCTGCAGGGAGATAACTTCCTTGCCTATTGGGACCAGGCCAGACTGGTCCTAACCAGATCCCAATGTGGGCACAACCAAACAGAACTAAGAACTGACTAAATCATACCTTATCACGAGAAAGACATGAACACTGATAAGAATGGCTATATAGATGGACCTGTCAATCCAATAACCAACCCCATGTTGTCAGAGGCGCCTCCTCGCTAGAATGTAATATAAAGGCCTTTCAGCTAATGGATGGGGCCTTTGTCTACCTTGACTCTGGCTCACTCCTCCCTTGGAGTGTATTCAAATAAAACTTTTGCTCTCCTTCACTATTTTGTCTCTGCTTTTCAGTTCTTTGTGATGTAGACAAGAACTGAGGAGAACAAACTCAGCCAGGTAACAACCTCACCCAAAACAAGCCTTTTTCTGTTTGACTTCCTTGTCCTGCCTTTAAAATCCTCTCCCTTTCTGTTGCCCTTTGAAGTATCTCTACTTGCTAGAAGGGATGCTGCCTGAGTCATTGATTGCTTAATAAAGCTAATTAGATCTTCAAATTTACTTGGATGAACTTTGTTTTTTAAGTTTACTTATTCTAGAAATTTATATCAGTGGAATCATTGTATATACTTTTAATTTGTTGCAACCAGCATAATTTTAAAATTCATTTCTACAGAGGCTGTGATATAATTAGTTATAATAAATACATATTTGGTCATTCAGAGACCAAATAAATTCCTCAGATATATTTAGTCTTCATCCACAGTTCCTGAAAAACACTTCAGAGCCATAAAGGTGAAATGGGGTTGCTCCAGGAGGAGGGGGTTTCCTGCCTGGGGCAAGTTCTCTATGAATTGGATGAGACCGAATAAAGGCAAGGGCAAGAAGATGGGGGCTTTAAAGGGAGTTTGAGTCTCATGGCAGGTCTCAGTCTCCCATCTGCTCTGGCTTCCTTCCACCAGCCTCCGTTCTCCTATTGCTCCCACCAGGCTTCCCCTTCTCCGCTCTCCAAGCTCCCTGCTCCCATGCTCGCACTGCTTGCTCCTCACTCTCACACTCTCTCCCTGCTCTCCCTGTGGCCCTCTACTTCCCCGCCCCTAGCACCAGGAGGAACTCCTGGGCGGGTCTCTCGTGACTGGCAGATACCAGACCAATTACGTACCAGGAACATGGGGATAAGTGTTTCCTGTCCACCCCTCCCCTAGGCCTGTACTCTCCTGACTGACCAGCAGCTCTGTCATGGGCAAACATCCTGACGCTGTCATAAGCATGCAAAGCAGGCTCTTATATATACACAATGGGAGCTATTAAGGCCAAGTGGGAATCCTGGTCAGAAATTTCCATTTTATTCACAAATGGCTATCCAAGCAGAGAAGACAAATACCATACGATTTCACTTATTTGTGGAATATAAAAACAGAGCAAAACAAAATAAACAAAACAGTAGTAGACTCACAGACAGAGAAGTGACTAGTGGTTACCAAGGGGGAGGGGTTGGGTAGGTGGGTAGGCTGAGGGGAATAAAGGGGCACAATAATTCGCAGTCACAATATAAGTTGCTCATGGGGATGACAGTATAGCATGAAGAATATAATCAATGATTCTGTAACATCTATGTTGATAGAGAGTAATCACAGTAGAGGGGGTGAGGATTTAATATGGGTAACTATTTTACATTTGAAACCAATATATAAGATTGCATATGAATGATACTTCAATTAAAAAAAAGTTGAAATGGCTTTCTTGTTATGTTAATGGAGAGACTTTTTGAGACAGGGACCGTGGTTTTAGACAGAGTAGGGTGAGGGCCTTCAGAAGAAGCAAAACAGGACAGAACAATGTAACAATGTGCAGATAAACGTCTAAACTAGACGTTGGTGAGGGTGGGGTGGGGATAAGGCCAGTAAAGCCAAAGAGTTAACCAGTTAAAGATATAAAGCTCAGGCGGCCAGGGGCAACTTGACTTGGAACACTGAATACTCCCCATATAAAGAAAAGCATCTCAGCATAGGCTATGTTTTCATTGTATCAATTAGCACCTGCTAAAATGCCCAGTTTATTCAAGAAGAATTCTATCTTAAAGCTAAGATTGCATTTTAATCAAATGGACAACAGCTCGGCCACTTTGGAGGCAAGGCAGACAAGTTTTGATTGATCTGCTTCCAGACAGAAACTGCTATCCTGGGAAGGAATCAGAGCAGTAAATTTTTTGTGTTAAGTTAAAAGAAGAAACTTAATGTCTTATCAAAGATGAACATTCTGGGATCACTTAACAAGTCCACACCCCCCTTTAAGTTTTGCTCCTATAACACCCCAGACCCTAAACCCTTAGGCGCTCCTCTCTCTGAGGTTGCCTGCATTTTCTAAGTGCATAACCTTTTTCCTTAAAACTTTTCCCCAGTCTTTCAGTACGCCTCTCTCTCTGAGGTAGCCCACACTCCCCTTTCTCTGAGTGTGCACTTTCTCTCTTTAAATAAAACCTAAACCTTTCAGGGCACCTCTCCTCTCTGAGGTCGCCTGCACTTTTTCTCTCTTTACATAACTTTAAATAAAACTTTTACTCTGCTTCATTACTGTGTCTCTGCCCTTCAATTATTTGTTGTGGTGGACAAGAACCAAGGAAAACAAACAAGGCCCCCCTAACAGTTGGAACCTCCAATCTGTAGCCAGTGGGTCAGAAGCACAGGCAACAGCCTGGGACTTGAAACTGTGGCTGCATTTCTCTAATGATGTTGGGCATCTTTTCATATGCTTATTGGCCATTTGTGTATTTTCTTTGGAGAACTGATAGGGAGGGGATTTGCACTGTATCATACCATAGGGTGCAAGGGGCCCACCATAAGAAAGAATAAAGGCTTGCAGAAATCTGACCCTGATGACCAGATGTAAACCCAAGCATATATGGTCAATTAATATATGATAAAGGAGCCATGGACCTACAATGTGGAGATGACAGCCTCTTCAACAACTGGTGTTGGCACAACTGGACAGCTACACGTAAGAGGATGGACCTCGATTATTGTCTAACCCCATACACAAAAGTAAACTCGAAATGGATCAAAGACCTGAATGTAAGTCATGAAACCATAAAACTCTTAGAACTAAGACAACATAGCAAAAATCTCCTGAATATAAACATGAGCAACTTTTTTCTGAAGGCATCTCCTCGAGCAAGGGAAATAAGAGCAAAAATGAACACATGGGACTACATCAAACTAAAAACCTTCTGTACAGCAAAGGACACCATCAACAGAACAAAAAGACATCCTACAGTATGGGAGAATATATTTGTAAATGACATATCCGACAAGGGGTTAACATCCAAAATATATAAAGAACTCACACGCCTCAACACCCAAAAAGCAAATAACCGATTAAAAAATAGGCGGAGGATATGAACAGACAATTCTCCAAAGAAGAAATTCAGATGGCCGACAGGCACATGAAAAGATGCTCCACATCACAAATCATCAGGGAAATGCAAATAAAAGCCACAGTAAGATATCACCTCACACCAGTGAGAAGGGCCAGCATAGAAAAGACTAGGAACAACAAATGCTGGCCAGGATGTGGTCCCTCCTACACTGCTGGTGGGAATGTAAGCTAGTTCAACCATTGTGGAAAGCAGTATGGAGGTTTCTCAAAAAACTAAAAATAAAAATACCATTTGACCCAGGAATTCCACTCCTAGGAATTTACCCAAAGAATATAATTTCTCAGATTCAAAAAGACATATGCACCCCTATGTTTACTGCAGCACTATTTACAATAGCCAAGACATGGAAGCAACCTAAGTGTCCATCAGTAGATGAATGGATAAAGAAGATGTGGTACATATACACAATGGAATATTATTCAGCCATAAGAAGAAAACAAATCCTACCATTTGCAACAACGTGGATGGAGCTGGAGTATATTATGCTCAGTAAAATAAGCCAGGCAGAGAAAGACAAGTGCCAAATGATTTCCCTCACTTGTGGAGTATAACAACGAAGCAAAACTGAAGGAACAAAACAGCAGCAGACTCACAGACTCCAAGAAGGGACTAGCAGTTACCAAAGGGGAGGGGTGGGGGAGGGCAGATAGGGAGGGAAGGAGAAAGGGATTGAGGGGTATTATGATTGGCACACATGGTGTGGGGGGCTCATGGGGAAGACAGTGTAGCACAGAGAAGGCAAATAGTGACTCTGTGGCATCTTACTACACCGTTGAGCAGTGACTGCAGTGGGGTATTGGGGGGGCCACGATAACATAGGTGAATGTAGTAACCACATTGTTTTTTCATGTGAAACCTTCTTAAGAGTGTATATCAATGCTACCTTAAAAAAAAAGTTACCAAGTGCTGATACATCTTATAACTGGGATGAACTTTGAAAAAATTACGCTAAGAAAGAAGCCAGAAACAAAAGGTCACATATTAAATGATCCTTTTTATATGATATATCCAGAACAGGCAAATCCACAGAGACAGAAAGCATGTTAGTGGTTACCTGGGGAGGAGTGAGGGGGCAATGATTACTTCATGATATGGGTGTTTTACTGGCATGCTATAAAATTATTGAAACTAGAGAGAAGTGGTAGCTACACATTTTGAATACATTAAATGTCACTGAAATTTATACTTTGTAATGGTTAATTGTGATATGTGAATTTCACCTCTAAAAAAATTAATTAAAAAAAATCTGACCCTTAACGACCCACCAGAGCTTGCTTCTATGGCAGTGCCTCTCACAAGGAGAAAACTGAGCAGGATAGGGACACAGAAAGGATGCAGACCAAAGTCAGAGAGTGGAAAAGAGCTGGGAACCTTCCAAAACAAGCTGTCACATTTGTTAACACTACATGGTAACAGAGACTTCTGAACTTAGAAAGGCTTTCCTTAACCTCAGTTTATAGGAAAACTAATTTCACATAAAAATAACAGAAAAGTACTAGAGGTAAAATAGCATACAAGGATTTCCTTATGAGGAAGAAAAGAATACACAGAAAAACATCTGTATAGGCAGTGAATGAAGGACATGTGCACAACAGAACCAAACTCACCCACTCTTTCAAAGCAAACTAAGAGATATTTTTTAAATAATATAAGATCTGAAAAACAGCACAAATCAACATTCAAAACTCAGAAATGAGGTGACAGAACTCAAAGAATTAGAAATAAAAATTACTTCAGAAATAAAGACTAAATCAGAAGAAATTTAAGAGCAAATAAACACAGCAGATAGAGCCTGAAGAGAAACAGGGTGTGAAAAAGAGGAAATGTTTTTTTAAAAAAAGAGAAAATAATTGAGAAAAAATAAAGATGCCTGACATCATTAGAGAAATGCAAATCAAAACCACAATGACATACCACTTCACACCCACTTGGATGCCGATAATCAAAAAGACATGACAAGTGTTGGCAAGGATGTGGAGAAACTGAAACCCTCATACATTGCTTGTAGGAATGTAAAATGGTGCAGTAAATCAGAAAACAATTTAGCAGTACCTCACAAAGTTAAGCAGTTTCCACATGACTCAGCAATTCTATTCCCACAAAAATTTGTATATGAATGTTCATAGCAATATCATTCACAATAGCTGAAAATGTCCTTCAACTAATGAATGTCTTAAAAAAATGTGTCTATTCATATAATGGAATATTATTCAGCCACAAAAAGGAACAAAGCACCAATACATGCTAGGATATGGATTAACCCTGGAAACATGCTAAATGAAAGAAGCCAGTTACAGAAGAAGATGTACTGTACAATTCCATTTAGAGGAGATGTCCAGAATAGGCAAATCCACGGAGACAGAAGGGAGATGTGGTTGCCATGGGCAGGGCTAGGGTGGGGTAAACAGGGTCTGCTAATGGGGATTCTTTTTGGAGTAATGAAAAAGTTCTTGAAATTAGACAGTGGTGATAGTTATATACCTTCATGAATATACTAAGAACTATGGAACCATATACTTTAAAAAAGGGTGAACTGTATGGTATGTGAATTCTATCTCAATAATAATAATAATAATAAAAAGGTAAACTGCATGGTATGTGAATTCTATCTTAGTAATAAAAAAAAAGGTTAAAAACAAAACACACACACAAAACTTCTCCCAGTTTCAGCTGCTGTCCTTAAACTGGGCAGCTAAGCTCTCTAGTGAATATTTTTGACTATTTTGGGGTTACACCTCTTCGCCCACTGCTTCCTTCCTCCTCCTGCTAGGATACCAATACCATGCAGTTTTGAAGTTGTTTGTGATTCATTCTTCTCTGCTGGTATTTTGGAATCTGTGGAAATGCCTGGTTACCCGGTTTTTTGTAAAATGAGGTTTTGGGTTCGCTACCTAGTTGCTCTGTTGGTTTTTACATAGAGATGTGGAAAGACTGAAAAACTATGGTGTCACTCCCCACCATTTTCCCAGAAACCTCACAGTCTATTCATTTCTGTAAGTTAGTCAGACAGGGATCATGAGGCCCCAAGTAACGAGACCCTGAGACAGGCTCCTGGGGCCTTGAGGGCTGGGCGGGCTGTGGATCCCCTGAATCTGAGAGAATGTGTGAGTACAGCGTCAAGCTGGGAGCTATGGACTTTAAGTTTTCCTCTGGGTAGATTCCAGAAGTGTTTGGGGCCTTCAGAGCCAGATTCCAGGGTTCTGCGCCAGCACAGTGCCTTCTCTAAATCATTTATCTTCTGAGCCTCACTTGCCTCATCATAAAATGGGAATAGGACTGTTTACCTTGCAAATCTATATGTTTGTTAGTTTCTTCTTTCCTTCACAAACAATTGTGAAGATTACATGACACATAGTTAGTGTTTAAGAAACCTGTGATCCCCACCCCCCCTCCACACTGTCCACAGTGCTTTCTTTCTTGACTGTTTCTACCTTAAAGTTCAATAACTCGAAGCACAGGGAACTAAAATCCTACAATGCTTTTTATGCCAACACTCAGTTCTAGGGGGACCCAATGACCACCGCAAGGCACGTCAACCTCAGGTGTCCACAGCAAAGGTGGCAGGTATGCAGGCTGCTACTGCTGCCTGGCAGGGCCCTGGCTCTCCCCAGCTGGGCAGCTTGCCAGGGGGAACCAGTGCCAACCCCTGCCCAAGGCCACATGGGGTTGGTGCAGCCTCTGCCTGGTGTCAGAGCAAACAGGTTCAACCAAGCACGTTTGACTGGCTCCCCACCCCCACCCCGCTGCCACCGGCACCCTGCACAGCGGTGACCCTTGTACCCCTCTGCGGGGTCTCCAGGAGACACAAGGTGAGGCGGCAGAGTCATCCTCTGCATGCAGGCAGGGCTGAGACTTACCGTGTGAGCATTGCTGATCTTCTTCACTTCCCACTGGCCCTCCCCAGTGTACGTCAGCAGGGAGATGGCCCCATCCGAGCTCCCACAGGCCAGGATCAGGCCGTAGTCATGGGGGGCCCAGCACACGGAGTTTACTGAAGGAAGGAGGGAGGCACAGTGACCAGAGTTTGATTTCCAAAATTTGCTGTTTTACTGAATTTCTCAACTAAACTTTCAGAGATCAAAATACATACATACATACACACATACATAAAATTGCCAGATCATCAGGGGGAGGCTGCAATTCTGTCAGTTAAGGAGCCTAAAAAAACCCATCACCTACTACTATAATTTCATTAACTAAAGTGTATCATAACAAAAAGCAGGAGGGACAATAACCTGAGACAGTTAAATGAATAAACCATTAAGATGAACAGTCACAGTGAGTAAGTCTGTAAGCAGCTCACTGTGTTGTCTTTGCTTTTCTCATTTTGCTCTGCACTGGCTTTAGGGTCTGAAGGCCTTACCTCTGCCATGGACTAGCAGAAAAGCCAAGTGAAGCCCCAGGGATAAACGAGGAGCATCACAAGGGGAAAGGAACTAGAGCGGTAGCCAGAGGCCTTTGCCACCCAGGGTCCCCTGCCCACCCGCTCCTGCCACACTCAGTGTTACCTGAGGAGTCATGTCCTGTGTGCTCGTGTGTCTTCTCCCAGGTGCCATTTTCCTCTTTCCAGATAATGACTTTCCGGTCGTAGGAGCAGGATGCTAGGATATTGCCATACATGGGGTGGGCCCAGGCCACTTGCCACACAGGCCCCTCATGACTGTAAGGGAAGACGGCCAGAGGCTGCTCAGATGGGCCAGAAAAACCCGCCGTGCTCTGCCAACCCCTTCTTTGGACAGAAATGAATGGCTTCCTTGATAGGCAGATGCAATATCTCAAGACAGAATAGCCTAAGAATTTCAGAAGGGAGAGCTGTATAATGTCATCTTTATAAAGGGGCCTTTATTGGGCAGAGAGGATCCTGCAGCCCAGAGAGGTCACAGAGGTTCTGAAAGTGAGTCAGGACCCTCAGTGAGCCTCTGTCCCAACTTGGCAGAACTGCCAAGTGCCCCACAAATGCTCAGTATTTGCAGAGTGAGTTGTTTTTCATTATTCCAGATGGTCAACTTCTTGCAGCAGTTTCCATTTCATTTAGAGAGTTTTCATTACTCTTTTAATTTGTTCAAAAGGCACGCCTCTCTCTTCTATTCTGGTCATTATGCCTTCATCTGGGTAAGTGCTCCCTGAGCACATACCGGGAGCCAGGCTCTGTCCGGGGCTGTCTCTCTGGCCCAGGGCAGGGTGGACCCTGCCCCCCACCACACAGAAGGCAGCACGGCACAGAGGTGATGGGCCAGGCTCCTTCACACCCACTCCCCATTTGTTAGACTGTGTCCTCCCCATCACTTAGTTCCTTAATGGAGGTATCAGTAAGGCTTCTTTCATAGGGTGGTCAGGAGGGGAAATATAACTCTTGTAAAGAGCGTAGACTACTGCTTGGTACAAGAAATGGAAAAAAGCACTCCATGACTGTTAGCTGTTATTGCTGCTCTGCGTTTACTCCTTCACTCTGGGGTTGCAGACACTCCCCTACTCCTCCCTCTGGCTGGGAGAACAGCACATTCCAGGCCCTACAAAGGAGCTGCTACTGAAATGCTCAGTCGACTTAAGTGTCCTACAACTAGCATAGTTTTAATTGAGGAAAATAGAATGGGGGTGTGAACTTCCTATTCCTCCAGTATTTCACATTCTTCAAACAAAAGAGAATTGCAGAGCAGAAAGGACTGAGTGGCAGCAGATGTGATTTTCTCTGCCAGCAACGGCAGCCAGCCTCAACTTAGCACTCTCTGCCTGGCCAGGAGCTGCTACCCAGGGAAAGTGGCACCTGACTCCTCAGTCACTCCATTCTTAACACTCAGGAAGAGGGGAACTTCTAGGCCCATCTCCCCAAACGGCACTTAGTCACGTCTCCTTCAGTTCAGCTTACAAGCATGTACTGAGCAGCTACTTGTCAGGGGCCTGATCTCACCTGTGCAGTCTGCTGAGGGCTACAGTCCCTTCTCAGAATAATGGCTAAAATACACACAGCTAGGATTATAAAGGAAACCCAACTATACCAAAACACCGAAACTTTTAAGAACAATTTGTGATACATGACTTGTGTGCTTCTTTGTTAACACATTAACAAATTCCAGTGGCAGGTCTAATCACCATTCTAGTTTCAAGTAGTGATGAGCACAAATGCTACTGTGCGTCAGCTACAAACATCTGTGACTTCCGGTAACAAAGTGGCAGGTACCATGACTACTATTGTGGTTTCTAGCTTACAGTCATAATTGGAGGAAATGTTAAATATCAGAGTCACTAAAAATAAAAACATGATTTTTTTTCTCTTCCCTAGTTCACTCTCCACTGAATTCTATCCACAGTACCTTAGAGATCCTGGAAACCCAAATAAAGAATCCCCATCTATTTGAAAGGCAGTGAACTGAGGGAAAGTAGTAAAGATGTGGCCAGAAAAATGAAAGCCAGGATCTTAAGACTCAAATTGTTGGGAGAAGAGTAAATCAAACATGTTTGTATTCACTGAATACCTGCCACAGGCAAACTGGCAAAATTATGGGGTTTATATAATCACTACTACATTTTTACATTACCATCCTGAGTGACACTTGAGATGATGCTGGCTAAACTTACAAGAAAAAAAAAGGTAGTTTCCCACCTTTGAACGTAGCAGTAGCTACTGAAGGCTTGCTGTGGGAAGGCTCTACCTTGGGGAAGCACCATCAGCCCATTTGATGGTGAGTGGGTGAGGGTTCCAAGAAGTCGACTGACTCTCTCACCCAAGGTCTTCTCATGGGCATTTGGAGGGCAGAGCTGGGATTCACTCCTGGATCAAGTCTGCCGAGGAGAGCAGCTATGGGACCTGGGTGTCCTCTTTGCTAACCATACTGCAGGGCTGTCTGACCTGGGCTCTCAGTCTTTCTTGTCATGCCTAAGAAGCCCAGCCATTCTTCTAGCCCTCATCCAGGGTTGCCTGCACTCACCCCCTGAGGTCAGCGATGAGGATCTGCCCTCCGTTGCGCACATCGAAGATTTTGACGGACCTGTCTGATGAGCAGGTGGCCAGGCGGGTGCCATAGTAGTCCATCTGTGCATCATGCTGCAAAGGGAGGACAGCTTGGGAAGCCCGCAGGCTGGGTGGGTCAGGTGGCGCAGGGCAGGGGCAGTCATCAGGACACAGAGCCCAGTTTGAACCAAAATTTACCTGAATTTAACCTAACCTCAAAGAACCACCACTATCAGACAGGAAGCTAGCATGTCAACATTCTCACTTCTCTCACAACGTCTTTCCAAAAGGGACAACAAAAACCACACGCAGCTGCTTGTAGACCCTTTACATACACCAAAGTCTTTTCCATCCTGTCCTGTAGGGTGCGTATGGGAGGAAAAAAGCTGGCCTAGCTTCCCTCTTCTTCCTCTTTCCTTAGGCCTCACCATGTCCTGAGGCTCCGTAGGCTACAGGGGAAGGCACCAGAGGTTCAGCGCGGCCCCAGAACCCAGGGCTAACACTGATCCAAGGCAGGTCTCCTGACTACCTGTAGGCCTCAATCAGGCCCTCCACGATGCATATCTGGCCTGGGCACAGGATTCCATTCAGACATTTGGGCTCCTTCCTCCACTCATGGCCCTGGATCCTTTGTGCACCTTTGTTCCTGGGTTTCTACTTGACCTTTCTCCTAGTAGTATCCCCACTACCTCCCTCTCCACCCAAGCCTTAGATGCTGCTGAGGTCTAGTCCCACCACTGATGAACTGACTTCTTTGATGTTGACTGGCCATCCAAACTGAGGGCTGGGCCCTGCCCAGAGCTCCTCGTCTACCTGGGTGATGGCTCCTCTGAGCTGCTATGCTGACCACCCGCTGAACATACTGGCCTCTCCTGTTTGCGGGCCCTGCCTATTTCAAGAGATGGCACTTTCCTCAGCTGTCTCACCTTGGGGATTGCAGGAACTATCAGCCATCACTTGTGGGGTTTTCAGGAGCAATTATACCCTGCCAACAGAAGTGATCATTCTGTCTGCTTCAACATCCCTTCCTCACCCACTGACCCAAGGAAAACATTCTGATTCTTCTTTGGACATCAACCCCCTCCGTTATTCCAGGTCTTGGCTTCTCGGAAGGCAAGAATGAAGGTGTTAAGATAGATTTCTCTGCAAGATAGATATCTGAAGCCCTTCTGCAGAGTGCTCTCACATACTTTGGGAAGAAGCAGGGCATCATACTTAAGAGATTTAAATCCTGTCTCCTTAGCTTACCTGCTGTGCAACCTTGGAAAAATTATCGAATCTTGAACCTCAGTTTCCTTATCTTTCAATGGGACTAATGATGGCATCTGCTTCAAGGGTTGTTATGCAGGTTAAATGAGATGCTGAATGACAAGTATTTACCTGGAGTCTGGCACTTAGTGTGTGTGCCAACATTAGTCATTACTACTTTACCTCTTCTTTTCCTCACAATGAGCCCACACAAGTAGGCAGCATATCCATTCTTTCTCCCATTTTAGCTATGAGGAAATCGTGGCTGGCTCAGAAAAGAGATTGCCTAGGGAATCTCAGACTGGATCTTCTTAGCGAAGGTGCCATGCTATCTCCAAAGGGGTGTGGTCTTACAGCTGGACCATACAACTGCCTCGAGGGAACATATACAACTTCAAGACCAGACAACCTCTCAGAAGCCCAAAAGTAAGCACTGGCGGGCAGGGGGTGAGGGCAGGGACCCTAGGATGAAACACTGTAAGCTGAATGACCAGGGTCTTGTTCAAAGGCTGCCTGGATTGCTTGGCCCTGCATGAAACAGTCTGAAGCTGTGCTGCTGAAGACTGTAACCTCTGGACCTTCTCCCATGGCCCTGTCTTCTTATATTGAGCCCTAAGTTCGCCTCCCAGGAAACACCCTGAGTTAATGACTTCTGGTTCAAAGGGCCTTGTCTGGCCTGCTGTCTGTTGTGGTACAACCTGGCTCTGCCTTAGGCTTTCACTGTGCCTGCCCTCTGGTTTTGTATTCAGTCATCTTCCTAACCTCTATTCTTTAGCTCCCTTTCCAGTGGGGCTAAGAAGTGGCAGCAGCAGGAAGACAGGTGGAAAGACTATTGTCAAACCTCTGCACCCACTGAGGCTCCATCCCAGAGCAGGTTACTTTCTTGGCCAGAGGACTAAGGGCCTTGAGCTACAAACCATTCTCAGGCTCCTCCCACGGCTCTGCCAACTCAACTGCACTGCTGGGAGACTGACCCTGAGGGAACAGCCTGACTGGCAACAGCTGCGAAGCCCCACTGGATTCATACGAGAGCCAGAAATGCTTCCCCCACAGAAATTCCCATGTCCAAGAGGGAGGGCTAAAGGAATACTTACAATCATGTCCTCGTGGGAGGTGTCCACCGTGTTAATTACCGACACCTAGAACCAAAGATATCATTCATAAATGAACTGATAGCAGGTAGAATGCAATCCTCTCATTAAATCCACTGACCACTTCTCAAGTTCCTGACTGCATTTATTCATTTGTTTGTTCAGTAAACATTCACTCGAGGTAGCTTCTTTTTGCCAAGCACCATGCCAGCGATGAGAGACATAGATACAAGAGGTCCTTCTTGCCCTGAGAAGCTTGCACATAAATAATCCTAACATGGCAAGACACGTACTTTAATGGTGGTTTACATGTGGTATAGCAGCCTCAGGGCTGGTGGTGGTGACACGAACTGGGGCTTAGATGATAAGGAATCTGACAGGTGGCACGAGGCAAAAATGTACAGTCCAGGCAGAGGGAATAACATGAGCAAAGAGTGTGGATGGCAAGCAGTCCTGGCTACCGGTGAGGATGAAGAGTCGCTGAGAGAGTTATAGGTGGTGTTTTCCCTTCTTGGTTACAGAGCCACTCATATTTCAGGCACTTTTTACATAACAGGGTTAATATTTAAAACTTGGAGAACTGATTCAAGTTTCTCCTGAAGGTGCTCCCTACACTGTCACCTACTGGAATCCAGGGTTCCACAGTCAATAGGGCTGCAACACAGCTTCTTACCCATTCTTCAAGGTCCAGCTCAAATTGCATCCCCCTTCTTGAAGATTCCCAAATCCTCCAACTGCCTGGACTCTGAGTATCTTCAGCACTGAATGTCTACAACACTTTACACTGATTCCTCCCCAGGTGAGTCCCCTGGTGCTGAGGTCTGTGTTGTCCACAGTTTTGAATCCTCTGAAGTCCTTGAATCCAGAAAAGTGCTTTGCAATCAGAAGGAACTCAGTGACTACTTGATGAATGAATAAATATATGAACAAAAACTGATAGTTTTCCTTTGCTTAACCACTGTTCTCTTAAAACTCTTGGGATAGAAAAGGGACTGAAAGGAGGTTTCAGTTTGGAACTAACATTTCCTACCGTATCCTCCATTTTATCTTTTTCCAGCATAAGCCTTGCAGGTATAAAGTCTGGCTTGATTTTTCACAAAGGTGGACACTGGAAGAGGATGGCTGCAAAGCAGTTCAAAAGGTATACATCAAGTAAGAACATGTTCTCCCATCAAACTCTAGACTCCCTAAAATGTGGGCTCCCACAGCCTGCAAAGGCAAGGAAGGTAGATAAAGAGAAGTCTCCTGTGATGGCCAAGCCATCCAGGTTACAGTGTTTTCACACGTGCACTGGGAAGGAGGAAGGACAAAGTTAATCAGGGCCACCTGGCAGACTAAGGCACTGACTGCTGCCCAGAGGAGAAAGCACTTGCCAGAATCACGAGCTAGTTAAAGGCCGATCTAGGAAATGAGTCCCACCTGCTAACTCCCAGCATACATAGCTTTCCACTCTACTGAATTGCCTATCTAAAACATAATGTAGTCGTTATACTGAAATCCCTAAATCAGTGGCTGAAGGCTAAGTATATTTATTTACTGGTAGTTTCACACCAGGTCACCAACAGACCTTAGAGATAATCAGCATTTATTTTTAAACATTCTTATCCACCAGCCAGGACTGGTGAACCATGCTTCTGAACAAGTGTTTTGTTTTGTTTTTAAAGCTCCTTTTTTTTTTAAAAAAGTCCTTTCCTTGAGCTGGTTCTTCTTCAGTAGTAAGAGGCAGTCCTCAAAACAATTCAGGTCTTCAGAACCAGTTAGTGAGTTAAAAATTCATTTAGAGAGAGCTGAATGTCACAGCCTAAGAGACCCCAACTCTACCCAGCAGCTAAAGAATAGAAGGCCAAAGAGATGAGCAACTGAAGACCCAGCCCCCTTTAGAGCAAGAAATAAACCCAGCGTGCTGACTTCACCCAGGTTCCCTCAAGACCCCAGGCACACCCATTTCCCTGCCAACACTGGTTTACTGAACCCCCCACCCCACCCCCGACTCTGCAGCAGGCTCAGATTAGATGCTTTCATCCAGCAGTTCCCATTCATACAGTCAGTCACTGAGTGTGCAGGGAATGTACACTGTGGACACCACAGAAATTTTAAAAACTGAGCCCTTGCCTTCATTGTCATTCAGCTCGACCTAAACATCAGCTTCCTGAAGTGCACATCATGCCAGGGGGACCCTACGCCGAGCAAGTGTTGTCCACAAACATGTTGGGAGAGGTGGTAGAAGGGAATGGATAAGAGGGTTCGAATCTACTTTGCCACTTACAGCTGTCAAGAGGCTTCACCTCTCTGAACCTCACACTTGCTCGTTTGTAAAATGTCGGCAATAACAGCACGTACTTCACAGTGCTGGTCGGCGGAGATTATGAACAACGCTTCAATTTACAAAGGGCTCAGGACACAACAGCTCCTACGGGGTGTTTTGGTTTTATTTTCAATTGCTGGGGTGAGAGAAGTAAGGAGGAGACGGGCAGCGGCGCGGCCCGCACAGTTCCGGGAGGTTCCGCGGCCTCCCCCGGTCTCCCCTTCCGAAAAGTCCCCAGACCTCGAAGCGGTGGAGGGGAACTGAGCGGGGGCTTGAACCTCAGCGCGGTCCAGAAACCAGGGACGGCCGCGACTGTGGCCGGAACCCTGCTCGACAGCTCCGGTCGCAACACTCACCATGGCTGCAGCGGCGGCGATTCCCGGTCTCGGACGTGGCAGGTCTCGGCAGTGCCTCAGAACAGCTCACTTCCGGCGCCGGACTGGCCGCGGGGCCGTGGCGCGGGAGCCTCCGGGCAGCAACGCGTTCCGCTTGCACAAAGGTTCCGTGCCTCTCAGGAGCGGTGCCACGCCCTCCCGCGGCCCCTCCTCTTCTCCTTGGAGAAGGCCCGAGCGGTGGGGCTCTTGATTCCACAGGGAGTCTGATCCCCGGGGTTTTGGAATCTGAAGTTCTAGCCGATCTCTCCTGACCAACCTTTCCCTTTATATCCATACGTGAAAGGATTTATAACTCCAGCTTCACTATCCCCCCACTCCCTTCCCCCCAGCCCCGTTCCCCCAACCCCCGTTCTAAGTGCGACCTGCCTTACTGTGAACACTGTAGAGTGATTACGTTTTCGGATGGTGGGTAGACTGGTCCCAGTGCTTCTTTGTTAGTCTCTCCTCGGGACCCAGGGTTGGGACCAGGGGCAGAGAAGGCCAGGGAATCCTCCTGCCGGAGGCTGAGCTCCTTCACCCTGCCCTCTCCAAGCCAGGGGACCGACCCGTTCCTCCAAACTGCCCCTCCCCCACAGTCCTGGGATCTTGTGAGTCAGACCATCAGGTAGATACCGCAGGCAAGGAGAGATTCTCAGCCAGGCGCCTGCAGCTAGAGCCCAGGAGCCACTCCCTATGTCTCCATCCCTTAGGTCCTTGGCTTCCCCCAAGCACAGTGGGAATGCTACACTGCTGGACAGAGCCTGGGGGCTCCCTTCAGCCACTCTTGGTCTGGCGGGCCTGGGCCCTTCATGGTGTTAAGGAATCAATGCCCATATTCCTCTTGGGTAAGACACAATCCCTCACTTTCCTTGCCTGAAACTGGTGGGAAGAACCCTAGCTGGAGATGGTCATTGCTAGAGGGAAGACGTTACGGCTCCAATACTGTGACAGATCCACATCAGTTAAGGAGCTCTGGAGAGGGGGACAAGGGAATGGGTCTTAGAGAACTTATGGGCCTCTTGGCAGTAACCTATCCTTCCACCCCACCCCGGCTTTCAAGACTCATTATTTCCTTCTGATGGAGAAATATTGCAGGGACTTGAGGGGGTGGTACTTGGGGTGAAGCAGGGAACAAAGGGGCAGGGCTCTTGGGTCTCCCATTCTTCAAGGGACAGGCTCTGGCCTTGGATCTGTAGGTATACCACTGATTCTCTGGGTGATAAGGTCACATCACTTCTCTCTGGAACTCACTTTCTTCAAGCAGAAAATGGGGATGATGGCATATCAGATATAATACAAATATAATACATGGGGAATAGTTGTTATTAAGGAATTCCCTGCTATAGGCATGAAGTAGGAGAGATTGGGGATTTGGCAGAAGCAACGTAACTCTATCTTATTAATGAAGGTATTTGCTTTTGGGCCTGAAAGGATTGTACTAGAGAGGTTTTGAGTACTGACTCTGGCATCAATACCATGTCTCCTTCTCACTAGGTGGACACACCCATTACCTCTCTAAGTTGTCATCTCCTCTTCTGTCAAGTGGGAATTATACTAATACCTTCTCTGAAGGTTGAGGTTGGGATGAAATGGACCCTTGGATGTGAAACGGTCTTTGGAAGTTGGATGGGCCTGTGGTGCCTGGCTTGGGGATCAGTTCTCCCTGAGAAGAGCTGGTACTTAGTGTGTGTGTGTGTGTGTGTAGTGTGTGCCTGTGCAACCCTTGACCTTTGGACCAATCCTGGGACTGTTTCTTGGTCTGGGCACTTTCTTGTTATCTGGTGACTGACTCTCAGCAGAGGTTAGCAAAGAACAGACTCTTAGGGCACCAGGCTCCTCCGGTAGGGGAATGTTACCCACATCCTTTGTCCATATCTCCCTTCACCTCCCTCTGGTTAATACCAGACCCCAAATCACACCATTCTTAGCATTCCCCAATTTGTGCCCCTACCTCCCAGACCCTCTGCCCTGAATCTCCTCCCTCTCCTCCTTCTGAGGCCTCTTCCCCTAGCCTTACTCTCTGGGACTGTCAGTTATTCCTCACGGAAGGTAAATGACTCCTAGCAGGTTAAGCTTGTCTCCTGAAATGGTGGATGTGTGACTTGGTGGAAGGAGAGTGACCACCCACTAAGCTGAACACCCTTGGGCACAGTGCCTTTCCCTCCCAGGGACTCAGTTTCCTCCTGAGTTCAAATCCACAGAGGGCGGGGACCCAACTGTCCTGCGGAAAAAGGCCTTGTGATGTGTACCGTGCCTGCATTTCCACGTGTGCATTTATTGTTATTGCTCAGTATAGTGTTGAAAAGGCAGACAAATCCCATTAATTACAAAGAGCACAAGCCAGAGATACAGAGAAATAGTGTACAATAATAGCACGGTCGCTTCCCAGCCCAGATTGTTCCAAAACCCCCCAGAGCCCAGGCAGCTTGTGGAAGCTGGAGGCGGCACCATTTCCTCGCTACTCTGTTATAAAATATGTGCACGCAAGAGTTAGCAAAGTGTGGTGACCCCCGAGAAGAAAGGTCGGGAGGGAGAGCACCACGGGCACTACAAAACAGACTGAAGGCGCTGAGAAGGGTGGACTCAAAGCAACCTCAAGTACCTTGCTTTCAGTAGAGGGAGTGATGGTCGATCCACCTCCCCCTACTTGGGCAAATAGGCTCTCTATAACAGAATCGGGGAAGCTTGCTGTGGAACATGGGAAAGACCTGGGGATTTTCCGCTGTGGTGTATTTAGGTTTGGCTCTGAAAGATCCAAAGCCTTTAAGAAATACACCCCTTACCCTGCCCTGGGATCTTCTAAGGTGGGATCTGAGACGTTCTGGGGTGAGTTTGGGTGGGAGGCACGTCACAGCGCACCCGGTTGACAGCCTCCTATAAGTAAAGCAAGAATGGGGAGGGGTAGCCAGGGTGGTGAGAAGGTCCAGGCAAGAAACTGCTGTTCAGGAAAGAGAGACAGGAATGAATGTTTCACCAGGAGAATTAGAAATATAGACAACTGGGCCATGTGTTCTGGTAGCTCCAGGTCTGGGAGAGACCCCTCTTTCTTGTTTGGACTGGGGTAGATGGAGGGCTGAGACTTTGGGTCCCAAACTGAGATTGGGGCTCAGTGGCCTCTCCTGATGACATCCTAGTTCAGGGGACAAGGGAGATGATGGGAGGAACACTGGGCTTCCATCATGATTCAGGATGTCCTTTTTGTTTCTTCACAGGACACTCTTATTTAGTGACCCTGAGTGGACAGTACTTACAATGGTGGGGAAGATATTTGCCCATAGAATGACAAGCCCAGTATTTGGGGTGGAAGGATGACGTGGGTGGAGATCTTGGCAAAATTTTGTTTACCTAGAAGAACATATGTGAGGCAATCACCAGGACATTTTGTAAAAAAAGAAGGAAGTGTCCTTATCCCACCATATAATAAAACATTATATAAAGTGACAATAGTTAAAACTGTGTGGCTGATGCCAGATAAGGGAACAGAAGAGAAATTCCAGAAATAGACCCAGGTCTGTCTAAGCTGTCAGTCAGTAAAGGTGGCATTTCAACATGGTTGGTAAAAAGAGTGGCTATCCAATAACTGGGCTGCACTGGAGGAGACAGGCCCAGAGTCCTTGCTCCAGTGCAATCATTGTCACTGGTCTGGTCTCAGGAGCAGGGTACCCTCCTTCTTGTCTACTCCATGCTCTGGTTGGGACAAGGGGCCAAGGAGCCATGGTGAGGGGATGGCGGGAACAAACAAGGCTGAGTTAGGGAAAGGGCTGCCTAAGTTGCAGGAAGGAGCCCTCAGTTTCCTCCCTGTCCACCTGTGAAGGTGGGTGACTCTACAGCCCCAGGGGGGCATTGAATGGGCAACCTGCTTGTCCCTCATCTGTTGTGGGAAGACAAGTTGGTGGGCTTAGACCTCACAACTGAATCTGCTAGCTTCGCCTTGAGCTCTTGTCCAGAGGATAGAAAAGAAGCTAGCTGGATGCTGCAGTCCTAAACTAGAAAAAAGTATACATTACAGAGTATATAGTTACTATATTCTGTTTGATGTTGGTTTTTGCTCTTTTTTTTAAACCACAGACATTTCAGAACACACTGCGGGAGTAAGAAGAGTCAGCAATTGAAAGCATAGCCATTGCATAGTATTAAATGAACAGAGACGGTGAGTTCTTTATTTACAATTATTGTCTAGATAAAAAAATTCATAAAAACAGATGGTCATAAATTATTTACCCCCTAATGGGGTGAACTGCCAAACGTACCCCATGCTGCTAGATATAGGACGCAGAGTGCAAGCTTTATGTACTACAGTGAGTTTTGACAAACCAATCATTTCCTCTGTGTGGATGTATGTGCAAGTGTGTGTGTGTGTGTGTGTGTGTGTGAGCATCCATCATTCCTGACAAGAAAAGGCCAACACTAATGTTGGGCATTCTTGGTCACTTCCATAGCTCCCTATTCCCTAAGCTGGGCTCCGCTCAGAGAAACCCCTCCTGTTTTCCTTGCATCCTGGCTCCAAATGAACAGGGAGCATGGCTTGCAAGCACAACTTCCCTGATGTCATGGAATGAGGTCATGGACACAAAATTGGAACAAAGTGGTAGGGGGGAACAGAAAACCTTGAGAAAGGAAACTACAAAAAACATCATGTTCCAAATGCAGGTCTTCCCGTTCTCGGCAGGAGAGCAGTGGGCTGGCTTTTGGTGGCGTTTGTATTGGAACCCAAATGACATATGTGAGGGCTGGCCACCCCTTTGGGGATGGTTTCCTCTGCTGGGTACATTCAGAGATATTTCTTCATGACATTCAGGCGATGCTCTCGTGCAAAGAAGGTCCTCCTTCCAGGAAGGTTTTGCCAGGTGGGATGGGCTGAGTTGGGATCCCAAACCCTCAGGTTTCTCCACAGCTATCCAGAGTAGGCCCTCCCAGCTGACTATGGCTCTTTTCCCAAGTGGCTCTCAACTTGTTTGTGGAAGAATTCTCTGGGCCTGGTGAAGGGAAGGGGCCAGGCTGAGACAGAGCAACTGTGCGAGGGGTCCGTATGAGGAATGAATTTTGCAAGCGAGGCGGAAAGTGTTTGGTTTTTGTCGAAGCATGGGACATCATCGATCATGGTATTCAAAATGTCTTTTGCACTGTACAAGTTTATGGAAAAAGATTGTATGCTGAAAAGTCTCAAAGCAAACTTTGTATTAAATACAAAAGTTCTTTTATGAAAAAAGCTGATACCCACAAAGTGCTTAGCAGTTAAGAGGCTGACATACAATTAAATAAGCTCTTATTAAGTGGGGTTACTAGTGCTGTTATTGTCTTGGGGGAAAAATAACCACCTTTTCTCAACTGTGATACTGTAAGGTTTCAAAATGGCTTTCTGTCTGGAAAGCAAGACTTGCTGTTGAAAGGCTACAGTATATATTGCGACTACAAGAAGACAATTTGGTTTAAAAAATCACACTGAATACATCTCAATATACACATTGTAAGGTTCGTTCGGATCTAAATAGTGCAGAGTAAAAGGCTATTCTTCTTCAAAAATAAAAATAAAAGCAGAAAGTGTAATGATCCTCATCCAATATACCAACAGCTCACCTGCTGCAATTTATAAGGAAATAAGCCCTAAATTACTAACTAAAAAAAAATCAACACAATAGCATTTCTAATATTGCAACACTACCTCTATCTCTGTACAGACAGCGCCAAAGAGAACCTCATTTTGAAACGTTCCCAGTAAACTCAAGCGAGTGTCACTGAGAGAAAAGTCTTCCACCAATGCTTCTCGGGTTCTGGCGTCCTTGGGCCAGGATGCCTCCTCTCCTCTTCTCCCTCTGTCTGCGGCGCATGGTGTCAAACCCTCCGGGATGGGTACTCGGGAGCCCTTGGCTGTTGCCTGGGCCTCGATGCTCCTGACATCATTGAGCAGAAACAGCAGGCAAAAATCAGAGCATGGCTATCGTAAAACATTAAGGATGCAATCCAGGGAAGTGTCTGTTGGGCTGAACTGTTTTTACAGCATCTCAGCCGCCAGTGTTTTTAAACCGTACAAATAGCCAAAGACGTTATCTACATGTTTGTAAACAAATTACATTCTTCTTTTAGGACATAAATAAGTTAAAATAGAGCAATTTAAGCAGAAACAAGGCAACATGCCGGCAAAGAAACTTTATATATCCATGTGTATATATTTATATATATCTGTGTGTGTGTGTGTGTGTGTGTGTGTGTGTATATATATATAGATATATATATATCTATATATATATATCTACCTATCTATATGGACGTATACAATCGTGGAGAAGTATACGTTGATATAGATACAAAGAAATGGATATAACCGTGTGAGTGTCTATGAAGTTCTTCGGTTCCATTGGTGCAAATCTATTAGGTGAGTTAAGCGCTGCAGTTTGAAAAAGTTGTTAAATTAAACTATACAACTGAGACCATGCTGCACAAGCATTTCAAAACTCACAGACCCGTGGACTGGATAGAGTCTCAGAAAGGAGTCCGTTTGCAGTTCCCGCCTAAGAAAACAAACAAAAAAGCCCTTCCCAATGCCCCCAAACCGAACGAGGGGAGGACTGGAAGTGGACGGTACATTCATGCAGGGGATGTGTGGCCTGGCGGGTGCGTGGCTGGGTCCTGTCTAGGCGGGACCCGGGAAGGGCTTGTTCTGGGAAAATTGCTCCCTCCTCTGAGTCCCAGGAGGAGATCCTGCCCCTTGCCTCAAAGTGAAAAAGAGTTCAAACAGCATCGCAGCCAGAAAAAGGTCTGTTGGGTGGAAACGTTGGTTTTCTTGCCAGTGTTTGGTTTCCTGTTGCTCGTTGCTGCTTGGGTGAGTGGTGCCTGGATGGGTGGGTGCCCGGGAGACGGGTGGCGGCGGGTCCTCAGCTAAAGCGATGTCTCCAGGCTGTGGATGGGGCTCCCTGGACTTGAAGAGGTAGCTGATTTGCTTGTGTCGGTCGTCAGGTTGATCCCGCTGTCAATGGCGCTGTTGTTCTTGTTGAGCGAGGAGGGCGGGCTTGAGTTCTGCTTGAGGGCGGCATCTTCTTCCAGGTCTGTGTCATCAATGAGGGGGATGTGGGGCTGTGAATCTTCGATCCGGAATTCGGGATGAGCCATGAAATTATGGATGGAGGTTCGAGACTCAGGCTTTTCTAGACCTTCATAGAGAGAGCTACGGAACGCCTTCACCACTCGGATCTGCAAGGGAAGCACAGGGGTGAGGAGCACTGCCCTGGGGTGGGGGGCGACAGCCAAGCTCTGGGGGGCTCGGAGGAGGGGTGGGTGGGGCGGGGGTGGGGCGGTTACGGCACAGCAGGTGGCTGGGCTCCACAGTCGCTGGGTGTTTTGAGCACGGGCAGGAGGGGAAAGAATGGAAGAAGGGGCTAGGGTTATATGCATCCATGAGGTCTTCAAATTGCTTTGACTACAGTATTAGGACAGGAGGAGTCAAGCCCATCAAAGAGACGACGGGAAACAGTGGTTAGAGGAAGCATGGTCCACTCGGTGGGCACCCAAACCTAGTGAGAGACTGAGCCTTGTTAACTTCAAAGCAGAGGTTCAACCATGCAGAAGGGGAGTGGGACCAAGAGGGAATAAAGTAGGAAGGAGAAGAGGCTTTAAAAAAAAATTAATCTAAAAAAAAACCCCCACACACAGGTAAGAAACCATACAACATGGAAGAGAACATGTCACCAACAGAAAAGGAGCAGAAAGGAGAACAGTTGGAGAGTCAGGATGACAGAAGACACATAAGGGCCAAACAGAGAATGGGAACATCAAATCAAAGGCAGCGAAAGTAAACCAAAGCCAGCTCAGGGCTTTCTGGGGTGCAGAGCAGAGGCAGCCAGAAAGCACAAAGGAGCCGGGGAACTGATGACATTCGGGGCGTGAGCATGCCATGGTGGGGGTCGGGAACCACACGGCACACACGGACGGACACACGGCTACACTTGGAAGCCTGGACAATGTGAACAGAGGTCGTTTGTACCCAACGTTTCTTTCCTTCATGCATTTGGGAGGTAAACACTCGAGTATAGACTCAAAGCCCTGGCCAGTCATTGGAGTTGGCTTTGGGGTCCCTTGTTTCCTGGGTGTTTTCTTTCTTTCTTTATTTGTGGCTTGAAAACACAAAACCAAAAAAATGGGGCCAGAATCAGATGGCCAAACCTAGCCCTGGGTGGGACTCTAGGAGGTATGCCACTGAGCAACAAAATAGAAAGTTCTTCTGCTTTCCATGCCCCGGTTGGAACCTGTGGTTCACTGAAGAATGGAAGGAGATTGGACACTGAGTCTTCCAGGTTAATGGAAAGAGCCCTGGACTTGGAATTAGGAAGACCTGAAGCTGAGTCCTGGCTCTGCTCCTCCTGGTGCTCTGACCATGGGCAAGCCACACTACCTCGTTGGTCTTCCTCTGTCCTGCCTTGCAGGGTGCAGAGAAATGGGACCCCCACTTTGAAGAGAGGTATCCCTTCTCCAGGCAGTTGGGAGGAGGAGCTGTGCCTGCCCCTGCAAAGGGCTGATGGGATTGGGACACAGGCCCCTCCCCCTCTCCTCCCAGCCCTCCTCAACGTGAGCCAGTGGCAGGGAAAGTGGGGCAACAGCAATGCCTCCAAGGAGCAGAGCCTCTGCCAAGAGACCGAGGACGCCCTGCAGGTCCTTCCTGCAGAGGTGGCTGTCCCCCACCACGTGCCTGCGGGGGGAAGAGCCCTGGACAAGGCAGGTGTGGGGAGGCCCTTGTGGTCTCAGCTAAATCCAGGGGTGGTTCACTGGTGGGGCGCAGATGGGATAAGCCCTGTCCGCGGAAGTGAATTTTCTGGATGACTGTGCCTGATAGTTCTAAGTATCATAGCGCAGGGCTTATTTTACTATTCTGTAGGGGAGTCTTTCTACTAAAGCACATCATATGCTCCTCTGTCGTTTAATTTAATGTGCACAGAGAAGAATTTAAGTGTGTCAATAATCCTTCTTGGTCTTGTGTAAGACCCCACAGTTTTGATTTTTTATTTTAAGTTTTTCTCCTTTGTTGTCAGCCATCATTACTAGTTCTGACTTTTCCTTGTTTTCTCAAAAGCATCTCTGTCCCTTTTCCTACTTATGTGCTGTGGGCTGGGGACTCTAGGGAACCCTGCTTGTTGAAATTGTGCTTTAAATAAGAGGCATCAGGTACCAAGCAAGAGCCAGCCAGACGCCATGCATTAGTGCTGGCGCTCCGTGAGGACCATTTGGCTGCTCTGAGACTTCTTTCTCCCTGGATTCCCTATCTGTGGCTCTGTAGAGATTATTAAATATCCTGGTCTCCAAATAAGTGGGCCATTACACCCTTGACTAAGTAAAAACAACAACCAAGAAGGTGTTACGGGCCTCAGTTTTTTTCATCTGTGAAATAGGAATAATAATTTTCATTGCAGCTGCCCAGTCTAGGGCCCAGTGTGTGCTGAGGCTGAACTGCAATAAGATACCAGCCAGACTGCCTGGTGGAGGGAGGAGGGATGGTGGCAGGACCCTGTCATGTGACTGATAACGCAGAGGGGACAACACACAATGAAATGTAGGCCCCTCCCCCTCCCCCTGGCATGGAGACAACAGAAAGGATGAACTGCTCTGGACAAGACTGTGGGGACAAGACTTTTCGGGACACCCCGCCACGGCCATCTCAAGACTCCACTTCGGTTCTCTCCGCGGCTGAAATGGAAAAAAGTATGGAAAGAAAAAAGCTCTTCCATCTCCTCTCCCTGCCTATCCTACAGCTGGCTAGGGGGGGCATAAGCCGCATTTGGGCATGGGGGTGAGGGGAAGGGACGAAGGGACCAGTCTGTGGGACTGCAGACGTTTGGGTCTCCACAGCACAAAAGGAGCAGGGAGACCCACGCTCATGGTCGGAGGGCTCTGAGGAAATGCATAGGCTCCCGTCTGGATGGGTGTGACATACTCGAATGTTTACCCGGCTTCAGGGAAGCCAAGAGTCTGGGATTGATTCACATTCATTTCAGGCTCAAGGTTAAAGACTCACAACCTTTTTAAATTTCACTCTCTCTTGCTGAACTCTGTGTCCAGGGTTCTCTAGCCCTCTAGGGAAAAAACACATGGAATATTCAGACAGCGGAGAGGTCTAGGGCCCCCCCGCCAGAAGCAAGCCGTTTTCTCGCCAACCCAAGGTTACACTAAACTAGTTACTAAAACACTAATGAGAGTTACAGCTTTCTTTGTTTTCCTTCTTCCTCATGTCTCCCCCTAAGAGATGCAAACTCCTTGTCCTAGCAGTCCTCAGAACCAGGAGTATGAGGGGCAAGGAGAGAGGAGATGCCCTGTCCAGCAGGGCCCAGTGTCTAGAAAGTGGTGGGTCTGGGGTAGGAGCCTGATGCTCTCGGCTTGGTGACTCTGAAGGGGCAGGACCTTCACTGGTGAACATGGAGCCTGCTACAAACTAGCTGCATACAAAGGTGTTTTTGAGACAAGTTAGAGTTTGAAGGGAGTAAGAAAGATGGTTATGCAGCTGGGCCTTGGGTCACAGAGCTGAATGCTAATTTTGTTCTTAATCCCAGGTCCATGCCAGGTCACTAGAAATTCAAGCAGAGAAACCGCTTCTTTGTCCTTCTAGACCCCAGAGGATTGACTCCTTTTCACCATATGAGGCTGTGGGCACTGGGTCCAGACTGGATATTCAACCTCTGTGGGTTCCAGGTCTGTGGGCTTGTCTGGGAAGTGGTGTGCGGTTGTGGGAAGAATGAAGGCCTTTGGAGTCAGGCTTCTTGCAACTCACTTGCTGTGTGATCTTGGCCAAGTACCTCCAATTCTCTGAGCCTCAGTGTCTTACTCAGTTAAATGGATGTACTGGCAGAGCTGCCTTCCTTCTGTTTTATTTGTGAGGTGTATGTGAAGTGGAGGATGTGGTAACTCTTTGGAAAATGCTGGGCGAGGCTCAGGTATAAGGCATTAGGGACATGCCACTAAGTTTCTGGGGGAAGAAACAAACTTGTTTTTGAGTAAGTCAGAGGAAGAAAGTGAGAGAGTGGACCAGAGTTCCCTCCAAACATTCAGATACCAGCCTGACCTGACTGTCACATCGCAGCATGCACCTGTCTGCCTGGGCTTCTATCTCACAGGGGTGCCGGGGGAGGGATATGTGAGGTGGGGGGGAGGTTCCTTCCCCAATGTCAGGAGTCAGAAGTCATCCCCAAGCACACACACCCTGCCCTAGGCCTTGACAGTCAACTCTTGAACACCCAGGGGACATGACTTTGACTCCTTCCAGGGCACACAGACCCCAGGGATCTTTGACTCAGCATGCACATGGTTACCCTCCTCTGCTGGAGAATCCCCAAGAGGGAGAGATCCCCCCTGTGCAGAGGAGGCAGGAGGCAGCCCCCTTTCCATCCCACCCAATCAGGGGCCCCTTCTCTTTCTTCCTGGTCACCTGCTTTCCAGCTCCCTATGGGAAGAAAGCCTTTTGGCTTCTGGGGGGACCATACCTGGTAACTAGAAGGCCCTTTGAGCCTTGGAGACCAGGGGAGATGTCATGGTTATAGAAACTATTCAAGCAAAGGAGGAACTAGGGGATATTTACTTAGAGTTCACGTTGTGACTGTGTTGACCAAAATGTGTGTGTGGAATCCACAGAGGTTGTGATCCCTGTTGGAACCAGTACCCTTGGGCAGAAGGGCTCCAGAATGACAGACTGTATCCTACAACAGAGAGCAGGGATACTAGATTCTCAAGGAGGCATGAGGCCTGGGGGAGAGGCAAGATGGTCTGTGGATGAGGGAGTCATGCCTGACCAGCCCCTGTGGGTCCTCTGAGAGAAGGAAGGGTGGGCAGAAGTGGGCATCGCTCTGAACGACAAGTGTGGAGAACTGATTGTTCCAGGACTGGCCTTACTGAATGGTTTTATAAATGACAGAAGAAAAGGTGAGAATGAAATTGCCAAGATTTGAGACGACTGAATTCTTTCTGTGAATCCTAGACTGCGAAAGCTAAGATGTGGGGTTCAACCAAGGGAAGACTTTCAGAGGCTGCGTGGGGCCCAAGAGGGCCAGATGGGCTGTTGTGGCCAGTGCAAAAAGCCACACTTCAAGAAGGAGACTGAGGAAGGATGGACAAAGAACAGAGCGTGCACCCAGAAGCCAGACTTTAGGTAGTCAGTCCCAACCGGAGGGTGCAGGAGTCACCGGGAAGGGCGACAGGAACTGAAAAAAATGGATTCATTCCTAAGTGGCTCTTCAGGCTTGAACCCTTGGTCAGTGCACTTCAAGACACATGGCAGCGCAGGGCCGAGCTGAGCAGGAGTAGGTCAGCTGGGTGAGGCTCTCTGATGTGAAGGGGGAGGAAGCTGGGTCCAAAGTGCCTCCTGCCCTGAGGAAGCCTGGCAGTTACTTCTTAGTGGCAGTGCCTCAGATACCACCTGCTCAACCATGTCTCCCCCTGACCTGGGCTCATCTGGCCTCCCCATAGCTGTGTTTTTGTACTAATGAATGACCGTGGGAAGGGCTTTCCACCCTTTTCTGCATCTTCCCTGTCATCTTGCATACCTGGCAGCACTACCTACACTGAAAGGTCATGAGACCTGAGCAAATGCCCTCAGGGTCGTGGGACACAAGCAAATGCCATCAGCCGGCCCTTTGTGGCTTGTGCCTCAGATGGCAGAGCTCCCACCCTGGTCTGTGGCAGGGGGTGTGTGTTGTGGGTAGGTATTCTGGGTTTGGAAAGGGGCATAGAGGCACTTTATAAATCATCAAGAGCTGAGGCCTAGCATCTATGCCTCACTGAAGAAGCCCGAGAGCTAAGTGAAGAGATACGGATGGTGACCTAAGAAGAGTGGGACTAAGGGCTCCCTTGCAGTTTGGGAGGAGCTGACTGGAGACAAGGTCAGGGAGGCAGGTGGTAAAGAGAGACTTATTCCATCTGGGCCTGGAGCCAGGGAGGGGGTTCAGAAAGATCAGGACAAGGCCAGAGATGAGAGACCCTGGTCAGAAGCTCGGTGTGATGAGATCAGCTTGGCTCAGCAGGACGGAGTTGAGGCGGGGCGTCACAGTCCCAGGCTATTTCTCAGATAAGGAAGGGCAGGAGATGAGGGTTAGAGCAGAAGCCTCAGGGCCTCTGGCACCCAGCCAGATGCTAGGCTTGCCTCACCATTTTCTACCTGAGGTCAAGCTGAGAGGGTCAGGAGCCTTGTCCCTTCTAGGAAGGGGTTGGACTTTCAGTGGGCCAGGAAAAGTGTGTGTAAGGCAGCTGTTGCCATCAAAAGTGCGAGGGGAGAAGGCAGAGGGTTCTGGACTACTGTGGGCGGGGCCTCCAGGCTGTAATCTCCTTGGTGGCCTGGGACTGACTGGGACCTCTGAGCTATACAGACCCCTCCTTGGCTGGGCCCCACTGTGACCGACTGTGACCCCTGAGGGCCTTGACCCATGGAAACCCATTGCCTAACTCTGAATCTAAAAGACTGACTTCCTGGCCAACTCTGACCCTTGCCCTCATGCGCCAGGCTTTTCCTGACCAAGTATGACCTTAAACTGATTAGGACACTCAGTGACCCTGTGATGGGCTGGGACCTTTGATCACTGGAACCCCCCTGCTGAAAGGATGGTGACCCTGGACCTTTTCACCACTTGTACCCTCATGACCCCCTGGCTGAGCAGCTAAACCCCAGACCCTGACCCCAGCCAACCCTGGCCCACTGAGTGACTGTCACCCCGTAACTGGCTATGGTCTCCTGACCAACTGGGACCCTCCTTAATGGCTGTGTCCCCTCAGCCCGCTGGGCCTGACCATGACCGCTGCTCCCCCCCACCCGTGTCCTCGGTGCCCCGGCCCCTGCCCGCCCAGCACTGGCGTCGCTGGCGCCCGAGGCGGTAAGGGGTCACACTCACGCCCAGCTGCAGCAGGAGGAAGGCTGGTCGGAGAGGAAAGAGCATTGGACAACGACACGCGACTAGGGCTAGAGAGATTGGCTACGTCCTGGCTCTGGCTGGTGACGGAGGACTGTCTCCGCAGGGCTCCCTGAAAGGAGGCCCCGCTCTTGAAAGTATTGACTACTTCAATCTGCAACGGAGGAGAGAACGAGACAAGTTGCGAGAAGAACGAACACAACAGATGCACGACTGACAGGTGCCACGCCACGAGGACAGCCGCAGCCACGGCAATGATGACAATGTCACTTAAATCAAAACAAAAAGTACCAGACACACTCCAAGGCTCTGAATGATGTCTGCTCAGCTCTGGGGCCATCCCAGGGAGGACATGGGCTGGCCTTTGTCCTGCTCTAGTGGCTCAGGGGCCAGAGTGCTGGGTGAGGGGCTGGCAGGTAATTAAACATGGTGCTTGGAGGCAAGAAGGGTGTCTAGGCCCGTCGGGCCAGGTGTGGAGCCACAGTGCGGTGTGGGGCATCTCTGTGTGGGCCGTACCATTTATGAGCTAGGTGACTTGGGCAGGTTACCCTTGCACTTCCTTGTCCTTCAGAAGGGGCATCGCCACCCCTGTGGCAGGGTCATATAAGTGGTGAAGCGCCTGGACCACGTTAGTACTCTGTCAGAGCCAGGCTGGGTGGGCACTCATGCCTGCTCAAGAAATTACAGTCCCTCCTGCAACCTGGAGACCTTCCAAGGGCTCCGTGGCCAGGCTGGTGACAGCAGCAGGGCCGTGTGCACTGAGAGCTGCCCCAACCCTCACGGGAAGTGGGCGCTAGGGGCCCACCGAGAGGGCTGGGTGCTGGGGCTGCAGCACGGCTCTGGGCCTGAAACCTGCCCCCGTCCCCTGAGTGCAGCCCCGGAGAGGAGAGTCTCCTGAATCTCAGTCATCTCTAAAACTGGGGAGGGGGCACACCTACCTCTCAGGGGGCTGTGAAGGCTGGTGAGGTGATGTTTGGGACATGCCCTCTGGGGCAGGAAGCAGCCCAGGAAATCTATTTGTTACATTAAAGTGACAGGCCTGGCAGGGCCAGGGTGGGGGGATCCACAATACTTCCCAAGGTGTCATGAGGGGCCGCGGTGAACTTTCCAGAAGCAGCTCTCCCAGGAGATTTGGGCAAGAGACCTACCCTCTCTTAGTTTCAGAGTCCCCTCTGTCCCTCATCCCATGGGGCTGCAAATGCACACTGTGAACTACAACGGCAGCCGGGCAGAGGGGCTTGTGAGAGCCTGTGGCCTGTGTGTCGGGGCTGCACAGCTGTTGCATGTCTCTGTCTTGGTGAAGAAACGTGCTTCTGGCTGGACACCATGCCTCATGTGTGCTCTGCATGTATCCTTGGTGTGCACATGTGAGTCTGTGTGCATGGGGAGACCTCAGCTTTGCTCCCCAGAGCCACTTCCACACCGCTGTGGGGGCTGGAGGTCATTGTCTGGAGCTCCCCGAGGAGGAAGAGGATGTGTGTGTGGGTGTAAAGGTGCCCAGACCTCACAGGCCCGGGAGGATCTGGGGTTGACCCTGGCCTGATGTTGCCCCCGTGGCCTTACATGGATTAATCTCCAGCTTTGCGCTGCCCCTTCTGGTGGCTGCCCCACAGCCCCGATCCACAGTCATCCCCAGCAACCCCACAGAGATTCTCACTCACCTCAGCCCTGAGGGTCATCCCCTCTGTCCCTTAGAGGCACAGCCCCACCCAAAACCCATGGCAGGTGTGCCTCCCAGCCTGACCCCTTGCCCAGCTAAGAAGGAATATTCCTGAGGAGGCCACTGTTTCTTCAGCAGCCATGCTAGTGTGTGTGTGAGGGATGTGAGTGTACAGAAGGCTGATGAGCTGGTGAGAGCAGGGCTAGATCCTGGCCTCTGCAGCCCTGGGGGCTGGCACAGAGCCATTCAACTCCACCACCTGCCCGCCCTGGGGGCCTCCTGTACCTGGGTCTGGATTCGATTCAGGCCTCGGAACCACAGGATCTGGCCCCGCCGCAGCTCCCTCTCGGCGTGGTCAATCTCCTCAACGTCCTCGTTGAGCTCCTCCTCTGGGATCTCCTCCTTCTGCGTGAGCCTGCCCGCCTCTTTGAGGAACTTGAGCCTGCTGGTCGGGATGGTGGCGATGACCTGCAGGGGACCCAGCCATCAGGACAAAGGGTGCTGTGCCTCCCTGGCCGCCCTCCCTCCCTCCACCCCCACCACCTCTTCTCACCCACTCATCTAGTTACGTTCACCTCGCTCCTTAACACAGCCCACTGTTCCTCAACTATTATTTGTTCAACACTTATTTACTTATTTTAACATTTATTTATTGATTCGCTCACTCACCTAGAGTCAGGGGGACATAGTGGGGTATCTTGGCCTTTAGGAGTTGGACAGATATGACACTGAATACCCCAGGCCTCAGGCAAGGCATTTAACCCCCCTGAGCTCTGGTGTTCCCTTCTGTAAAGCTGGGGCATCTCTGAGTTTGAGGATTAGGCAAGATGTGTGTGTCTAAGTTGCCATGCATGAGTGGTCCATGGCTGGCCCTTTGGGTACTGGTCTCATTCCTTCCGAGACCACTGGGTCCTGGAGTACCTAAGGGGGCCACCAGGGCTCAGGGCCTGGGTGCCCTGGGGGCAGCTAGTCCTTGGACTTTGGGGATGGTTGTCCTCCCAGAAAGGAAAGGCAGTAAGGGAACGGAATACACTTTTGTTCTTAATCTTCCTCCAGAGGGCTTGTCTGCAGGGCTGAGGCTCCAGAGGCAGGCCCAATGGGGAAGCCGAGGTGGCAGAGGCCAGAGACTCCTTTCATCTCTTACAGGGAAAGGCAGGGGCTGGCCTGGACACAGCCTCAGGGTTTCCCCGAGAGTTTCAGATTAGCACTTCCCAGAGGGGCACCATCTGTCAGCTTTAGGAATCTGCTCACCCAGATGCCAAGAGCTCCCTGAGGGTGTGGGGACGAGTGGGATAAAGATGGCCTGGCCCCGAGGGTACTCAGGGAATGGGGGTGCTAAGGCAGATCTAGCCTATCAACTCTTCAAAGAAGCTCCAAAGTTTTAAAAAGTCTCTTTAAGACAGAATTAAATTTTCTTCTTTATCTTCTAGTTAATTTCTGCCATTGTAACTTCTCACTCCAGCCTGGGAACAGCTTGAAGGCAAGAATAATGTCTCAGGCCAGTTGGGGCCCCCGCTGCTTGGATGACCAAGCGCCTTTGGCTCCTGGCACTTCTCACAAGCACTGCGTCCCAGCCAGGTGCCTTTGAGCTGCAAGCTGTGAAAACTGTGATGGTGTGCATGTGTGCGAGTGTGCGCATGCCTGGAACTTGGGCAGACTAGAGAAGGGCACTGGTAGGGGAATGCTCTGGAGTTCTAGCTGGAAGGGCCCCTAGGGAGTGTCCAACCCAGTGCTTACCCAAGGAGGGAAGGGTCTCAGATGGCCACAGACACAGCACTGAAGCTCCGCAACACAGCAGGGTTTGCCTCTTACCTTCCCTCCTTCCCTTGGAGCCCTCTGAAGGAGCCTCTGCCTGGTGTCACAACACTTACTAATCTCTGCCAATCACACCACTTACTAGCCATCCTTTTAAACAACAAGCTGGCTTCCAGCTTTGAGCCTTGGCAGGTCATGGCATCTAGTTAGAGTTTAATGACATTGTTCTTACAGTACTTTTTTGTTAGCTTTTTGTTATAAGTGATACTGATTTTCCCATTATTTAGTAATATAAAGTGGCCTTTTGAAATAAATTAGTTAAAAAAACTGATGCAATGTAAAGAAAATATTAAGTAAATAACAGGATCAGTATTGTGTAGATATAAGGCAAAAATCACAGTGGCAGTACCCAAACGACCAGCCTTTGGGACCTGGGCCAGCCCTATTGCTCAGAGGCCCATAGATGGGGAGGGTCTCTCCAGGAGTCAGACAGTGAGTCCAGGGCAGAGCTGGGACCCACTGTTGGGGCTCCTGGATTTCCCGTCTGGCGCCCTTTCCCGTCCCAGCTAAGAGGTAGCTCCCGTAGCTCACCCGTGACTTACCTGGCCCCAGACCAGCTCTCCTAGCCCGATGAATATGCACCACATCCACTGGTCCAGCTGCAGCGGGGAGCAGCTGAATGGCTTCCCCCCAAACTGCACAATCACTATCTGCAGGTCAAAGTGGAGCACAGAGACAGAGACAGAGACAGAGGGACAGGCCGTCAGGGGTCAGCTCAGGGGTCTGGGCTCTTAGGGCACAGCGGGGAGGCTCACCCTGGCCCAGGTGAGTGTGGGGGCCTGATTACCTGGATGGCGAAGGTGCCCAGCACTATGGTGCAGAAGATAGGATTCCGGAAGATGCCATCAAAGACATTGCGCTCGCCGTGGATCTTACGGGCATTGATCTCGTTGAAGAGCTGCATCATGACGAAGGTGTTAAAGATGATGGTGTAGTGCTCCGAGGGTGGTGAGTGAAGGGGCGCGTTCCTCCCGCTGTCAATCTGGAACATTTTCTCACCTGCCAAGGGGGAGCTGGACTGAGGGTGGGGCTGGGGGAGATGCCCGGCACACGGGGGTCCGCTTCCGTACAGCGGGGTGGGTCACCCAGACAGGGAGGCACACCTGGATGTTGGGGGTGCCTGTGCTGTGCGGTGGTCGTGTGAGTGAAGGGGTAACAAAACTCTTTCTTCTCGGAAGAAAGACCTTGGGCAGACTTGATTCCATTTTTTCTGCAGAAATCTGATAAGGGTGGAGTGCAAGCTATGTTATCAGGCAACATTGCTTATAAAAAGTGACCCCTTCTTGGCAAACCCATCCAGATCTGGAGGACTGGGCATGAGCTAGGAATACCTGGTGGAAGTCCCGGCTTTGGGCTCCTGCCAAAGTGCTGTTGCTTGTAAATAAGTGTGTCCCTCGCTCAGACTTCTGGGGGCTCATGGGACTGTTACAAGATTATCAATTCCGACATGGAGGGGGGGCTTCTGGGCCAGGCTGGCTCTGGACACACCCATGTGTCTCATTCTCTTACGCCTGAGTGTCATGGGATGGGGGAGAGTAGCCCAGGCTGCTTTGAGGACACCAGTGCTCGCATGCCTGGTGCCTTCCTGCATTCCTTGTGCAGAACTGCGTGCACTGGTGCCAGGAGAGCTTTTCCTGAGTGTGGGGTGTCCAGATGAATCCGAAACCACAGAGAGTAGGTGCTCAAGTGAGGAAGTCAGCAAGCCAAGTGGGAGCCTGCCCTCCTCCCTCCTCCCTTGCCTGACAGCTTTCTGTTCAAGAGTCTCCTAGGTTTGCATTTGCGGGCTTCCTCTATGGCTGTTCATGATAATCTTTACAATCATCCTGCCAACACATCACCTTCAAAATGTATGGAAGAGGACTGCCCTTTGAAGAACAGGAACCACACCCCACCTGCATCCGTACTCTGGATTCTGAGGGAAGTGCTCATTGGTTGTTGAAAGCTGAGCTTGTGGAAGCTTATAGGTGACCGTGGGCCAGCCGCTTCCCCTCTCTGGGCCTCTCCATGACCTGGGCTGTGCCTCTGAAGTGCTCATGGAAACCAGATCCGCCTTAGCCCCAGCCGGATCTGGTGTTTACTCAGTCTCCTCCTCGAATCAGCTGTGTGCCCCATGTGCAAGTCACCTCACGTCTCTGTGCCTTAGGGCACTCTTTTTAACGGGTGGTAGCACAGGGTCCTGCCTCACAGAGTGGTCGGAAGACCTAAATGAGGCAGTCCAGGTGAAAGCTCTGTGGAAATAGCTAGTGGTTAGGCAAGTGTGTGGCACTTCCCCAAGGAAGTCTCGGTGAGGATACCTTCCATAGGGCAAGGAGAAGGTGCCAGAATGGGTCAGAGAAGGCCAGTCATGTCCGCCAGGGCCTCAAGCTCCTATAGGGCTGGTGTGAGAGGCACTAATTGGCATTCGGGCACCACTTTGCATGCTGTGTACTCAGTGTCTGGAGCTGTCATCAGTGGAAAAAGCCCTGGCTTTGGGATTGGCCAGACCTGGGAAAGGGCCTGGCTCTGCCTAAGACATGTTGTATGACGTTGAGCAGTCAACTCCATCTTCCTGGGCCTCTGTTAGCCTGTTGGCAAACAGGAAGCCTCTGCGGTCCAGAAGGCCGGGTCTGCCCTGTGTCCCGGTGGGTGGGGTGGGGGACTCACCAACAAAGAGCAGGGTGAAGATGAGGGTGAGCTGGTAGACGGCGTGGCCCAGGATGTTTTTCATCATGGTCCGAGAGATGAGGGGCTTGTTGCGGCCATATGGCTTCCTCAAAAGCAGGGTCTCGGTGGGTGGCTCAGTGGCCAGTGCCAATGAGGCGAATGTGTCCATGATAAGATTCACCCAGAGCATCTGCACAGCCTTCAGAGGGGAGTCCTGGGGACAGTGGCCGTGGACAGGGCTGTCATGTGCTGCAAAATGCCTGGCAAGGGGTTGCCCCTCGGGTCCCAGCAGCTCCCTGCTGGAGGCTTGGGGCTGGCTCTGCCCCGGGGGTGGGGGGTCTGCCTTGGGCTGGCCTGCCCCTGGGTGCCTGAGTGGCACTGAGTAGGTCCACTAGGAGAACAGCCCAGCCCTGTCTTCTTCTCCAAGGAGAAAATGGAATCCCCCAGGCCTGATGTCTACCAGCTCCCTGCCACCCGGTAAATTTGTCCACATCCCCACCATCTTCCCTTCTCCCTTCCAGCCCCCATGGACATATATCTCCTGGCCAGGGCCAAGACGTCCTCCACGGCCTCTATCACACACCCCATCTCCTCACTTCCCTCTGCCCCCTCCTTTCCCCTCAACTATTAATGGCTCAGGTCTCTCCTACTTCACAAACAATGCCCATGACCCCTGTCTCCTTTTCATGACCACCCAATTTCTCTTTACCTCTTATCATCCCACTTTACCTCAGGCAATTATTGTGTATATCTGTGATTCCAAAAATAATATATTTCCATGGTAGAAAATCTGGGCAAGTAAGGAATAGCAGAAGAAGCTAAAACTCATCAACACTCTCACCACTTACAGGTTCTTGCTGTGCACATTCTGGCGTGGATCCTTCCACACCCCTCTCTGGCTGGGATTGGGATCACGTAGTCACTGTTGTGTGCACAGTCCTATCACATAGTCTACATGGCTTGGAGGAACTGAATCCACTGTGCCTGTCCTCCCCAGGACTCATCCTTGTGTCCTCGGCAACAAGACTTTAGCTTTTCCATGCCCCCAAAATGCCTTTCTCCAAGGTTACCAGCCCCTTTCTTGTCACAAACCGAGAGAGGCCTTTTCAAGCCTCATCTCACTGAACTCACCACTGCGTTTGGCCACTGCCTCCCCCTTGCACTCCTGGCCCACTCTCCTGGTCCTCCTTCTGCTCTGTGGCTGCTCCTTCTCATCACCCTCAGGGGTCCTCTTCCCTGCTTTTAAAGTCTGTGCCCCCCACAGCCCCTTCCTCCGTTTCATGCCTGTCCCCGGCTGTAGGTGCTTCTCTCTTCCCCCATTGTCCTCTCTCCAGACACACCTCCTCCTCTGGCTGTAGCCTCATCTTCTGGTGGAACACCTCCTCCAGGAAGCCCACAGGCTCTGTAAGCCCAAAAGCCAGACCTGAGCTGCTCCTCACCCCTCTGTCCTCTCTCAGTGCAGCTCCTGAGGCCCCTCTACCTGCACCCCATATGCCCTCTCACCTCTTAGATGTTAATCACAGCCCCTCCTCCTGGCCACCTCTCCTGCCTCTGCCCTGACTCACCACCTTCCCCATGACCCAGCTTCTTCCCATGCATCAGCCTTCTCTGACTGCATGTGCCTCGGGGTCTGGGCCTCCCATCTCCTCCCAAGGCCTTCAGTCTAAGGTCTTAGGCATGCTGATTGTCCCCCAAGCTACCACCAGAGAGAGCTTCTCGCCCACAGGCCGGGAGGGAAGGTGCCTTGGAGTAGAAGCGACCCTCCAGCCACTACCCCACAGCTCTGACTCTCAGGGCTGGGGGATTGGGTGCTGCCATGTGCGTCCTCAAGGGCTCAGAACGCAACAGAGGCAAGCAGCATTTGCAGGCCCCAAAGCTCTTCAGGGCAGTGCTGACTTTATGCCTCTGGGGACTCGTCTATGGGCAGGAGCTTGTCTGCCCACATGGCTGCCAGCCTGGGCCAGGCCTCTGCTCCTCCCCCCTTCAGGCCAGGCTGGCCAGACCCCGGGAGGAGGCAGGAGGTCGTGGGAGCAATGGCAGGTGCCTGGTAGGTCCATCCTCTGAGCCTCAGTTTCTGCCTCTGTAAAATGGGGATCATTACAGCTCCCGCCTCATGGGGCTGAGTGAGGAAGCAGTGAGGCTGTGGACTGTGGACATCCAGGCCAGCTGGCTGGCTTCCACTGGGCTCAGGACATGGGGCCGCTCAAGACTCAGGCGGTGACCCTGACAGACGGCTGCCCCTCCCAGTGACACACAGCCCTCAGCTCCCTCCTGCCGCCCTGTCCTGGCTTCGGGAACCCAGACAGCATGCCTCTCCCAACACACTCCACACCAGAACTTAGGCCCCTGAAGGCCCTGCTGGCTCCTTGTGCCCAGCTGGCCCCGACCCCCCTTGGGCCCCACCACACCCCTGCTGCCCTCTGGCCATTTAGGTGGCCAGGGGCCCTGCTTCCCTCGAGGATTGTCTCTCTGGCCTCCTGGAGCAAAGGCCAGGCCTGCGCCTGGGTCAGGCAGCCACGGGGGGAGGCCTGACCTTGGGCAAGCCCCACCGCCTCACGGAGCCTCACTGCCTCAGCTCCCGGGGCTGGCACCTGCACCAGAGGTCTGCAGTGTGGTCCTGGCCCCAGCAGCCGCTCCCCAGGCTTTGGCATGCCCTGTCCTGCCAGCTCCCCAAGGGCCCACCTGTGTGATGCAGGCGCCTGTGAAGGCCACGATCACGGCCACCACGTTGACGGTCAGCTGGAACTGCAGGAACTTGGAGATGCTGTCATAGACATTGCGACCCCACATCACCGCCTTGACAATGCTGCTGAAGTTGTCGTCTGTCAAGATGATGTCCGAGGCCTCCTTGGCCACGTCTGTGCCTGCAATGCCCTGTGGGGACAGGGACAGGAGCCTGGGTGGGGTGGTCGGGGAGATCAGCAGCTATAGCGGCACTGTCCTCATCCCCTGTCCTCCTCAACCCTCCCCACACGCCCCCTCACCAAATGCCCAGCACAGCCAGACCAATGGGACACACACACGCACACGCACCCCCACTCCTCGCACATCCAACACTCAGCCCCAATACCAACCCTCTGCTTCAGGAAGCCTCTCCTCAGTCCCTCCTCCTCCTCCGTCCCCCAGACCCATCTTTCAGGGAGCCTCCCTCTACCCTTCCAGGAAGACCCTGGGGGCCAGGCTGAGTCTGTGAGCATTAGGCACACAAGGTGGATGGAGTGTGAACTGGTCTGTGCACAGGCAGTTTGGGGTTGCACTGTCCATATCCCCCACCCATGAGCTCCTGCCAGGCACTGCCCCCCGCCCGACGCGAGCACTCCTACCATGGCGAAGCCCACGTCGGCCTTCTTGAGTGCTGGCCCGTCATTGGTGCCATCGCCCGTCACGGCCACCACCTGCCGCTGCTCAGTGTGTGTGCTGTCGATGATGCCTGGGGGGTGGGGCGGGAATATGCTCAGGGCCCTGGGATGCCCAGGGGGGAGGCTGGGCAGCCTAGGCCAGCCCTGATCCTCAGGAGGACCCTGGGCTGGGCACAGCCTCCTCTTTGGCCCCGCTCTGCCACCCGCTCTGGTCATGGTACTTCCCAGCTCCAGGCTTCCCATAGCTCCTCCAGGGGACGCTGGGCATCTCAGCCCTGTGCTGGCTCGGGACTGGGTTCCCCATGGTCTTGGCCAGGCTCACTTCTCCAGCACCCTTTTCACTCTCTGCAGCCTTTGGCCACACCAGTGGCTACCCCAGCCAGAAACACCTCCCCCTCTGCCTGCACTCCAGGGGCCCCAGCTTTTCCTGGGGTTCCGAGGGTTTGCCAACATCCCTCCCTCTGCTCTCCAGCATCCCTCCCTTGCTCCCTGAAGTCCAGTCATGCCTGAGGGGGTATGGGCTGGGCCATTTGCCAATGACCCCTGACCCACTGTGTGGCCTTGACCTTTCTCCAGACATGCGTCCTCAATAAAATATTCAACAAATAACAGGATTGAACACATGGCGTGTGGTCCCTTTCACTGAGCTAGGGTCAGTAGAAAGGGTGTCATTATTGGGCATGTGTGGGGTTTGTGCAGCCCTGAGCAGAGATGTCCACGTGCAGGACAGAAATTTGAGTGCCCATCTTGACGCGTCCCTCTCTGGTTTAGCCCACCAAATCCAACACCGAGGTCTGTAGGTCCTGCCTCTCAATCCCACTGGAATCCTTCCACTACTCTCCAGCCGCATCCCCTCTGCCACCAGCATCTCCAAGCCCCCCTCTCACCAACTCTGGGCTCCCCCTCCAATCTGACAGCAGCCTCAGGATGACACCCATGTTCTCAGCTCTGAAGTCTGAAGTCCTCTGTGCTCAGGCCTCACTCCTTTTCTGATCTTCTCTTCTCTTGCTGCCTGGCCAAACCCAGTCTGTGCTCCAGCTACAGGAGTGGCTCGTGGGTCTTGCAAGGCCAGCTCCCACTTGCCCCTGTGTCTGCACGGCCTGTTCCCTCGGCCAGCTGTGCCCATTACCCGCCTGCAGTCTTATTTTGGCTGATATGTCCCTGGGGAGACTTTGTGACCCCACCCACCCTACAGACCACTGTGGCTCCCTGTCCTATGCCTGGCAAACAGCAGCAGCCTATGGAATGAGGGAATGAGTTCCCTGACTTGGGGCATTGTACACCCCAGTTTTTTCCAACTATCAAGGTTCCATGCTCTTCAAGGCCCAGCTCCAAGGCCATGTGCTCTGGGAGTCATCCGGGGCTCTCTCCCCAGCTGGTGGCAGTACCTGAGTCCCACTGCCCAGGACGTCCCCTCCATTCTGTCCCTTTGGCATCTGAGGCCTTCATCCCTGCCTGGGTGCTTCTCTAAGGTGGGGGACGGGTTTCTCAGTGGCTTCCCAGGCTGGAACTGGCCTTTTCACAGCATTCTAGCTGTTCCACAAAGGGGCAGGGAGCTGGGAGGGCAGCTACCCCCAGACCCTTCTCCTGCATCTCCAGTGGTAGCACGGCCCTGACGCTCCACTGACACCGTCCCACCATGCCTGGTCAGCAGGGACGATTCTGTGGTTGCCTCTATGGTCACATCCCCATCCCACAATGGACCTCTTGGTGCCATGCATGCTGTGGGCCACACCTTCCTTCCCAACAGGCTCCCTTCCTTGTCTTCCTGGATGTCACTGGGCCTGGCTGTCCTCCTAGCCCTCTGGCTGCCTCTTCATGGTCTCTGCTGTCAGACCTCCACCTCTGCTCGTGGCCCAGGTGGGAGCTTCCTGGGTTCAGCCAGCTCCTCTGCTCTGCAGACTCTGTATTCCACGCCTTTGTCTTATCTCTCTCCTGAGCCCTGATTCTACAGATGTCCAGCTTGGACATCTCCACTTGAATGTCAGAGGGCCTCCAGCTCAGCCAGAATGCAAAAGTTTCCCCTCAGATCTTCCCTTCCCTTGCAGCTCCTAACATTCAGCTGCCCACGCAGAAACCATGGGGCATGCTTGCAAGCAGCAGGCTCTCAAACCGGTGTAGACTGCAGGAATCCTGGACTGCTCACCTCTCTCATCCTTCCACCATATCCAAGTTGCCAGGCCCAGGCCCTTCTACCACCCAGATAGTCCTCAGATGTTACAATGTTCAGCTTCACCTGTACTGGACCCAGTCCAAGTGTCACCTATCAAAGGTGGACACTCCCGGTGGTCCCTCAGCCTCCCGGTTACTCTCCATACAGCAGGGAGTGAGCTTTCTAAAACAATGCCTTTCCTGGCAAGACCCTCCCAATATCTCCTGACTCTGGGCCAACATCGTAGGTTACTGGCCTGGCATTCAAGGCCCTGCATGATCTGACACTGGCACCCCTTCTCCAGTCTCCTCCTCTATCTCCCTCTCTTGCTTGAGGTCCCAGCCCCAGTGAGTTTCTTTCCACTTCTTGAAGGTGCCTGGAAGTCTTTGCCTCTGGACTTTCACAGTGCAGTTCTCGGCCCGCCTGAAACACAAACACAAACCCTTTCTCCTGGACCCCCACTCCATCTTCAATGGCCTCTGATGTGACCTCTCTTCTGCACCCTGAGTTAGAGGCCAGAGAGGCCCAAGATCCCCCTTTCTCTCCCACCAGTGCAGCCTCTAGCTCTATGGAGGGAAGCCACCTATTTAGTGTCTGCTGGATGGAACCTGGATCATGAATCCCAAGACAGAAGGACCATGTTTGCCAAGAGCAAGGCCTGGCACATAGTAGCACACAGTAGATCCTCAATAAACATTTAGCAAGAGAATGGGTGAATAAATGAATGAGTGGTTGAGTAAGAAATGGGGATAGGTTGGGGGCCCCTTTCTCAGTTATCTGTGGTTGGAGAGCTCTGTGTTTCTGTTACCAGGCCAGGCCTGCCTCCATTAATCTCCTTGGGCAAAAAAATCCAAGATGTCCTAGGGGATGGCTTTATCCAGAAACCTGCCCACCCATGGCCATTTTACAGATGAGAAACTGAGTCCCAGAAAAGGAGGGACTTGCCTAAGGCTACAGAGCAGATCAGTGGCAGAGTCAGGACTTGAACCTAGGGGCTGTGTGGCTCTAAAAGTGTCCAGCATCTGGCCACAGAGACGGGCTCAGCAACTGATGTGCCCTCTCTCTGGAGGGGGAAAGGTCAGGAGAAGGATGCTGGCTTTTGGCCTCACCTCTCAGGTTGCCATTCCCCAAATAGCCCATCTCTGGGGTCCTGGTTACAGATGTTGGTTGGGGGCCTCCAAGACCAGGCAGATCCAGGGTCTCAAACACAAACTCTGGGGCCAGACTGAGAACATTAATAAGTGAAGTGAGCTGAATGTCATACACTAAGGAGTGGTGAAGACTGTGTCAAACATGAGAGAGCAGAGTCAGTATAGTCATTCTAACTCAACATTATTAAAAGGCACCATTACCAGCCAAATAAAATACATCTGGGGCCCCATACAGCCCTCAGGCCATAAGTTTTGTACCCTGGGTAGAACCAGTCCCATTGGTTCCTAGAGGAGGTAAATCCCAGAGAGAAGATTCACAATTCCCCCATCGCATTGTGGCCTTTGGGAGGCTTCCCAGGGCTGCAAAGTGGGTGGGATATAGGTATCCCCAGGTATGAGGAGCCCCAGACAAAAGCCCCTTCTATCCTGGACAGAAGCTGCAGGGACCAGGACAGGAGGGGGTTCTGGCCTCAGAACTGCCCGTGCCGCCCAGGTCTTACCTTTGACCAGGGTGTGCTTGTCTGTGGGGGAGGAGCGCGCCAGCACCCGCAGCTTCGGCCAGATCTTGTCGATTCGCTCCTGCTCAATCTGGAGAGGGTTGGGGGAGGTCAGGTTGGTGGGGTCAGGGAGAGAGACTGAGGCCTGGAGAGGGGAGAGGACTCACCCAGAGTCACTGGGCTCTTACTGGCACACTGGCTGGCTTCTGTATAATCATGCAGCCCCCGTGCCTGCCAGGCCCCTTCCTAGCTCATCCCCCAAAGACCCTTTGTGCTGGGCACATACCTCTCCCTTCTCATTGCGGATCCTCCGGTTGAACTCCTTGCCTTCCAGGCACAGGAAGTCCTCCCCGGGGTGGATGATGCCGCACTTGATGGCAATGGCGCGGGCTGTGTTGATATTGTCCCCGGTGACCATGCGGACTGTGATGCCTGCCCGCTGGCACTTGCGGATGGCTTCTGGAACCTGGGTGGAAGGGCAGGAGCCATGGGGGTGCGCATGACCTTGGGCAGGCCTTCACTGCCCTCACGGACTCCAGAGTGAAGCTCTGCTCCCAGGAGCTCCATTGTAAGGGGCCTAGATGACCATGAGATATGATAGTACATATGGCACACGGCCATCTCCTCCCTTCCTGTGCCCATGGCAGGCATTGTTAATTGATCACAGCATCCTCTGATTCAATGGTCTCATGTGGGTCTCAGAATTATCCTCATCAGAATCCCAGGCAGCCACACCTACCACTGCGACAGCCCATCCTGAGCTGAAACCAATGGCTCTCCTGACCTGGGCAAGGACTCTGAGGAAGACCCCAGCAAGCATCCCCTCAGATCTGGTCCCAGGCGAGAGCATAGAACACTCTTCTATTGCACAGGAACTTGTCTCGGCTTTATCCTAAAAACTCACGGATAAAATACATTTGTGTATTTTCAGTTTTTTTGTGGGGGACACTGCATTTAGGGGCATTTGATATACAGAATGGGATATTGGCTTAGAATAAATACAAACGATTATGCTTCATGTAAAATACGACATTTCCTTGAGAGAGTAAGGATTGCCTCTGCCCAGACTGTAATGATAGACTGGTGTTTGGGCTACTCAGGCCAGAGCAGACCCAGCCAATCAGAAGCCAACAAGCACCCCTCCCCTGCATGCCCTGCCCCCATCCCAGAGCTGTGGATTTACTCAGCAATTAGGATGGGAAAAGCAGCCTGGAGCTGCTGTCCCTTTACACACAACATAGATCAACTCACCAAGTGATTCTTACCCATTGGCGGTGACAAATAATAAAATAAAGTGCTATTTGCTTTTGCTGCAAAAATGCCTTTCAGTGGGAGAGGACACATCAAAGGCAGAAAATCCAGTTGTACCAAAAGACCAAAAGCACTTTAGAATCTCAGGCCTGGAGGGGCTGAGTTCGACTCCCAACTGCCCTTGCCCATCTTAGTGCCTGGGAGGTCACTCTCACCCCCGCCCTGCCAAGCCACTGCTGAGAGGGTTTGAAGACTATTATGAGCTGAATTGTGACCCCCTAAAAAGATATGTTGAGGTCTGAACCCCTAGTACCTATGCATGTGCTCTTGTTTATAGACAGGGTGTTCACAGGGGTAATCAAGTTGAGATGAGGTCATTAGGGTGGGCCTCATCCAATGTGACTGGAGTCCTAATGAGGAGGGGAGATGTAGACACAGACACACACAGGAGAATGTCATGTGATGAAGGCAGGGATGGGGAGACGCTGCCCCATGCCAAGGTATGCCGAAGACTGCCAGCAAACACCAGAAGCTGGGGGAAGAACAGATCCTCCCTCACGACCCTTGAAGGAACTCACACTGCCGGCACCTTGATCTTGGACTTCCAGCCTCCGGGTCTGTGAGACAACATTCTGATGTGGAAGCCACCCAGTCTGTAGTCCGTTGTTATGGGGGCCCTAGCAGACTGATACACAGAGTCAGAGCCTGGCCTAGAACTGGATGTGGACAACTCCTGCCCAATGGTCCCTTTCTGCCCTCAGAGATTTTAAGAACAAGGATTACCCTTGAAAATATCTCACCCCTGTCCACCCCCATCCATGCCACCTGCTGTTCCTTCAGCCTGGAGTCCCACTATCTGCAGCTGGAGTTGGTGCCAAGCCTCTCCCATCTCCCTGCCTCTGGCCTTGCCCTTTATCTATCATTCCCCTACCCTGACCGCCAGTGACGTGCCTGTGGGACAGCCTGTGGTGGTGTCACTCTCTTCAGGGGCTTACAGAGCAAATCTGGACTTCTAAGCACGGGCCTCTTGTAGTGGAGGGAAAAATGAATGCTGTGGAGGGTCCAGTTTAAGATAAGCAGGCCTGCCCAGCTCCCAGAGCTGTGTAAGAGACAAGCTCTGTTGTGGCAGGTAATGATCACCCTGTCATTGAAGGGCTAGAACAGGGTGAGCTGACCACAGGTCTCTTCCAGGCACATTTCCAGGGCCGGGGGAGGAGCCTTCTGGTGCCTGCTCAGGGCTCAAGGGCCATGTGAGCAAGACCTCTGCCTCATGCCACAGTGGGCGCTCACATAAGCAGTCATGACCTCTTTTTAAGGAGCTGGAGGGTGTGGGGATATGGAATGTCCAAGATCCCGCTTACATAATTTAACCTCACAATGGCTGTAACCTGGCCTGCAGCCCTCTGCTGTCTTCTGTCCCAGAGAATGGGAAAGAGCCACTGTTCTTTTGGGAACACACACCTTATCTGTCCAAAAGGAATAATTTAAATAGTTTGATTCAAAGACGTTTGAGGTCTTGCAGTTGGAAGGAACTTTCGGTCATGACTCTGATGCTCTGCTCATTGCCTAAATCTCCTCCCAGGCATTGCTGACAGATGGTAGGCCAGCCTCTGTTTGCAAGCCTCTACTGACAGGGTGTTCCCTGCAAAGGCTGGCTGCTCCATGGTAGAACAGTCTGTCATATTTGGTCACATAATCATCCTTTTCTCAGGTAACAGAACAGTTACTCTGGGTCAGGCCTGTATTCTTGTATGAGGCATGGTCTTTAGTAAAGGTCAGTACAAAGGGCTCTGGGAGCCCAAAGGACAGCACCATTACTTTAGAAGGAAGTGGGGAAGAGAAATCTGTGAGAGCTTCCTGGAGGAGGGGATGTTTGAGCTGCTTCTGTTCAGCCAGCACTAACTGAGGCTCTAGTGCCTGGCACTGTGCCCAGGCTGGGGCTACTTAGATGGCCACTTCATTGTGGTCCTGGCTGTAGAGAACTCTCCCACCAGGTGCACAGGCGTAGACGGCAGGAAGGGCTCTACAGATAGAGTGCTGCAGATGATCTGGAGGGGCCGAGGCTGAGGGAAGACGTAGGGTAAAGGCTGGTGGCCATGAAGCTGGAGAGGGGCCTGAGGTCTGAAGGTGCTGCAGTCAGGGACTCCCTCCTGCAGGCCTGGGACCCATGGCAAGTCTGAACTGGGGATGAGGTGATGAGTACCATGTTTTAGAAAAACATGTCTAGAAAAACCTATGCTTTCAAAACTATGTCAAAAAGCTGAAATCTGCCTGCCCAGAGTCCCCACCCTTTGGGCCTCCCCGAAACAAGCTTACTCTGGGAGAAAAAGGAGGCTGGTTTTTATGGCCCCCCCAACCTTCCTCTGTGTGGTGGAAGCTTCTCTGCTTAAGGGAGAGAGGGCTTGGGGACCAAAAGGCTGGGCTGGGCTTTGCACTGGGTCCCACCTGAGCCTTGGTTTCCTCATCTGTAAAATGGGGACGACTGTGTCTGAGGCTGGAGGATGCTGTGACGAGGGGCAAACAGCAGCAAGCACAGGGACAACAGATCCTGGTGACGAGAGTGAGGGGGAGGCAGACAAGGTGTCTGATCCTAGTCTTTCTTGCTTGTTCTTTCTGCTCAAGGGAGAGTGGAAGGAGGCAGAGGGAGGGCATGGATGCACACGTGGTGGGGTGCAGAGGCATCTGGGGCATGGAGGTGTGGTGAGATGGTGTGGGCACTCCACCACGGCTCCTGGCTCAGGGGCCTTAGGGGCTGTGACCCACCTCCAATATGGGAAAATTCCACACACACCTGGGGACATCTAAGGAACCCTCCCAGGCCACCTGGAGATACTCCCTTCTTTTCTGAGTAGTGGGGCCCCTGACTGGTCGCCTTTGTCATGCTTCAGTCCTGCCCTGCTTTATGCTCTCATGTGCTCTGGGTCCACACTCCCCTCTTCACCAGACATTTTCATTAAGCTGTAGGATCTGGAGGGTAAGGACTGCCGGACACTCGGCACCCAGACAGGGCAGGTGCTCTGCAAGCGTGAGCCATCTCTATGCTTAAGTCCCTTGAAGCCTGATCCGAGACGTACGACTTCACTGAGCCAGGTGAACGGATGTGGACAGGGACATATAAACCCTTCACAGTTTAGCTTCAGCCTTTCTCTTCCAAATCCAACTGTGGCACTCACCAGCCCCCGAACACTTAGCATCCCTTCCCAGCTCCTTGCCTTTCCTGGCACTGCTCCCGCTGCCTGGGATGCCCTCTCTCCCTTAATCTGTGTGTCAGCGATCTCTCCCATCTTTCATGTGAAATGCTCTCTGCTCACGATGCCTCCAACCCAATGGGACACTTCTTTAAACCCCGCTCAATGCCTCCCTTATTGCTCACTCGTTCATTTGTACAACAACCAGCTACTAAACATCCGACTGTTTGCACTGAGGATCCAGAGATGATTAAGACTCAAGCCCCAGAGGCATCGATCTGGGTGAAATATGCTTTCCACATAAAAAGCTGTTAAAAAAAATCATTCTTTTGCTAAAATTATCCAAGATTTTTCTTGCTGAGGAAAAACAGCCAGGAAATGGGCGCTTCCTGTTTTCATTAAATAAAGGCTTTTAAACATCTGTTGTTTCTGGTGACAGCCGTTGTCTGTGACTCCAAGGGCACCAAACACCCACAGATAACCCGGAAAATCCCAGACCGTCGCTCTCCTGACAGCTTTACCCACACTGGCTTCCTTCCATCAGCCTCAGAAACGTGTCTGAGGTACTGTCTTATGGTGGGGGGATTTGGCAAGCCTATTTTGATCTGCTCTCTCCTTTGTCTTCTCAAGGGAAGAAGACAAGGTGGAGATTTGCCTCCTTGACAGATGGGGAAACTGAGGAAAGCAGAATTTTCTTTCTGGCAGCTCTGCAAAATGTATCTGAAAGTGTCTGTAGGACCCTAGAGGTGGTCCTGGCTGAGAGTCTCAGAATTAGCTGGGGGAGCTTGACAGAAACACACTCACTGTGGGCACAGACACTCCCCCCGAAGGTCACCCAAAAGCTGGTGACAGCGGCCGCCTCGGAGCCCAGAACGGGGCTTTGACATAGGAGTCTACTTCACCCTGACTGTGCCATTGAACTATTTGCATTTGGCCCCCATGTGCACAAATCCCCTAGGCTAAAAACCAGATAAATCAAAAAGGCTTCCCTGTTCCACTGGGACTGGGTGATACCGGGTCAACAGGTCAGAGCTTTTATACTTTCAGGGATTGTCACCAGGAACCCTGCTGTGTCCCTCACTTGTGAACATGCAACTCTCATTGTTCAGATGGGGAAACTGAGGCTGGGGGAAGCACTGCCCCTGAGGTCTTCCATGACAGAGTGGCAGGGCAGGATTAGAACCCATGTCCCTTGACTCTGCTGTGTCACTCCAGGAAGTCACTGCTCTCCAATACAGCATACAACCTCTAAATCTACATCCTGGGGGTGAGCCAAGGTAAGGAGATGAGGTCGCCAAGGGGATGCAGTGCCAAAAGGAAGTGGAAGAAGGCGTGAGGGGAAGTGTTCCAGTCAGCTGGCTCAGGATGTCAGAGATTGGAAGGGACCAGAGGGGCACCTGGGCCAACCTCGTATTGTACAGATGAGGCCCGGAGACGGGAAGTGGCTTGCTCAGACTTAGGTCTAGGCCCTCTTTCTCTAATATAGGGGCCTCCAGGATGAAAATGCTCCCAGCCCTGTTGGATGGGACAGGCCCCCCTTCCCAGAGTCTGCCTGAAGCCAGTTTCCCTGGATGATCCTGCTGGCAACAGAAAATGCCAGGGCCCCAGCTTAGCCCCTCTGAGGCCCTGTCTCGCCTCTCCCCACTCTCCTGACTTTGCACTATTTTCCCTTTCATTTTGTGGCACCCAGGAGAAGGCCCTGGGGCAAGAAGGCAGAAGACTTGTTCTAATCTGGATGTGTTCAGCCATTTTCAGCAAGACTTTGGGAACATCATTGTCCTTGTTTGGACTCAGTGTTTTCATCTCAAAATTTGGGGTAGGGGAAGGTGTTTAGACTAGGTCAGCAGTTCAGGCCTGGAGTTGGGCCCCTTTAGTGGACTGTGAAATCAGTTTCATGGGTGGTAATCAGCATTTAAAAAAGGAAAGAAAGAAATAAGAAAGAACAGGAAATAGTCAAGTGCTTCACATGATTTTGTGAGGTTCTTATTTTGGTTACGTGTACGTGCTTACTGAGTCAAGACATAAAACATGTTTTAGTGTTATGGGTCATGACCAAAAAAAAGTATGTGTCCAAGGCTGCTTTCTACCCCACCTCAGGGGTGTCTCAGGGAGGAGTTAGGAGCTCTGGGTGTGGAGGCTGGAGGGGGGCTCTGGGGTTGGGTAGGGACAAAGGAGACTCAGGCAGACCTTGCATGCTGCACAGGGAATTTCTGGAAGGAGAGCAAATCAAGGGAAGCCTGAACCCACTAGCGGCTGGTAATGAGTGGACGTCCCATAGGGAGGCTGATAAATGGCCTGTCTATCCAGGCAGAGACGCAGTCTGCAGGAAAATGCACATGGGCTCTGGTGTTCAGCACCAGGGTATTAGTCGCCTTTGTTACTCTAGGCTCTGGATGGGAGTGAGGAGGCCTGGTGTGTGGTATGTTGGAAAGTGGAGTTTCACTTCCTGTTCATTCCCATTCATTCATTCCACAAACACTTACTGAGCACCTCCCATGGGTCAGGCTTTGTATTAGGGGTTGTTACATGTCACTGGACTCAGGGTAATATATCTACTGGGTGGGAGGCATAAAGGAAGGGGCCCCACATTTATAGGCCACCCACCTTGTGCCAGACATTCTGCCTGTAGGTTGTATGTGCATGATCTGACACCTCACAGTATCCTGGGGTGTGTATGTGTAATATTATTATTATCCCGTCTACACATGAGGATATAGAGGCTCAGAGAGGTTATGCAAGTGGTCCATAGTCAAACAGCCAGTAATGCAGGGACTCAGGACCCCAAGTCTGATGCCTGAGCTCACACTCTAGACCCCTGTCCCTGCTGTCTAAACATGAAAGTCCACATCTATGACTTTCTGGTTTCACGTGGTCTTTGGAACACAGAATCTTACAATCTCAGGGCCAGGAACTTGGAGAGCATCTTATCTACCCCTTTTCACTTAAAAGAAGGGGAAACAGAGACTCTAAGAGGAGTAGGCAACAGCCAGAGGCCCCAGGGAATGGTGTTGGGGCAAGTGGGGAACACTGAAGCTGCCCTTGATGGTTGAAGGAAGTCCCAGTGGGCATTGCCACCAAATCCCACAGCCAAGACCAGTCTGGACCCAGCTGGGGTGGGGCTTGGCTTGGGAGTCAGGTCTGGCCCCAGCAGCGGTGTTAGTCCTCCAGCCCCTTCCATGCTCTGCCCCTTGGCGGGCACAGGGTAAGCTGACTCACTCTGCCTGCCCACAGCAGCATTCTGGAGATTTCAGGCAGCTCTCTCCTCTCCCCACAACCTCTCATCACCCTGGGCAGCCCGACTGACCATGACATCCCATTGTCCCCCGACCCTGCAAATCCCCAGCACTGAATTCTCGGCCTTCTCCCCAGAAGCAGATTGAGCTACAGGAGCCTGAGGACCTACTGTGAGCTGACTCCCTGTTAGTTGCACCTACTACATCACCTCCCTTGATCCTTACAGGGAGGAGGGGTGCTGTCAACCCCCCTATTTATGCTTGAGAATTTGACCTCCAGTTAACCTTTTAGCTCTGTTTCCTTGGAAATAGGGAGGAAGACTGTCAGCTGAGTCACTAGGCAAGCACGCTCGGGCAAATGATCTGGATGGGAGAACTGTACGTGCTGATGGGGACACCACATTTGGGGTTTTCCTGAGTGTGGTGACCTTTGTTACCGGGTGTCTCCTTTGCAGGGGCCCTGGGATCTAGGCCTATAAACTTGTTACAGGAGGTCCTGGCTCCTCTGAGTCAGGAGGCTTCTAAGGCAGGGCAGCCCCCATGCTTGTCCCTTCGGGAGCCAGAGCAACACCTGTTGGCAAGCTGTGGGTTCTGCCCTATGTCCTGAGCAATTTAATGCCAGGTGTGGCCTATGCTCGTCTTACATGTCTGAATTTTTAGGAGTTAGGTAAAAAGAAGACCCTGCGAGTGTTTCAGGGAAACTGAGGCTCAGAGAGTTGAGGCAGCTTATCTCAGGTTCCCCAGCAGGCTAGACTCCAAGCCTCACCCCCTTCCTGAGCCAGATGACCCTGGGGGCCTACCTCGGGCCGCACAGGGTCCTCAATGCCCACCACACAGATGCAGGTGAGGTCATTGAGGATGTCATTCTCATTGTCCCAGTCGGGCTCAGGGCTGCTGGGGAAGTCGCGGTAGGCCACGCAGATGGTGCGGAGACCGTCGCAGGCCATGGGCTCAATCACCTTCTTCACCATCTCATCCCGGTCACGGGGCCGGAAGACCCGGGGCTCACCCGCCCCAGTGAGGATTTTGCAGCACCTGAGAGAGGACAGGAGGGAGATGGGTAAGGTCCAGCCAAGGGCCCAAGGACCCTCCCTCTGATCGGCTCAAGCTCACCTCCCCCTCCCCAGTGATGCCCAGCTGGCCGTGGTTGGTCATCCAGTACCCGTCCAGTCCATTTCCCATAATGCCTCAGGGCTGGTGCAGGCCCCTGGGCCCCAGGCAGGGATGAAATCAGGACCAGCCAAAAAGTAATCAGGCAGCCTTCTTGCAATATCTGCCCAGTCCATTCAGCTAGAACAGATCTACTTTGAGTTGTTTTATATTCACAAGATTTCATCTGGAAAAATAGTTCCACAGCTAAAACGGTTTTCAAAAGGCATGAAACCTGTGCGAGTGGTTTTGACCCTTCTTGCACATTAGAATGGCTTGGGGAACACTGAATAAATAAATATCTTTGTGTGAGCCTAATGCCAGAGGTTCCGTTTCAGTTTATCTGGAGCGAGTCCAGGTATTAATGTTTTTTTTTAAAGCTCCCTGGGGTGATTCCAATGGGTGCCAGGGTTGAGAACCACTGGGCTAGACCGATCCCTTTAAGTTACAAGCAGGGAAAGTGAGGCCCAGAGAGGGGGAGTGACTTGCTTAGTTCTCCAGGCTTGTTTCTGGCACCTGGAGTCAGAGGAGACTGGTGAACAGTGAAAATTGCTACTGTCAACCAACTCCAGGCTAACGGACATGAAATGAGAGATCTAACAGTGGTAATGGGAAGAACTTCCTACTAGTGACTAAAGGAGGTGGAAGGTAAGGACTGTCTGCAGAATTTTTAAGGAGGAAATAGCAAAAAAAGCAGTGGGCAAGCAGCCCTGGAGATGGTCTTGCTGTGGGAGGTTGGGCAGGGCCCTCTCTGTGCCTCTGGGTACAGATGGCTTCTCCAACCCCTCTTTATATATATATATTATATATACAGGACAGCCTGCACTGCATGACCTCCCCGCCCCATCCCAGCTCCCCGTGGCCCCACCCACCCACCAGGCCGCTTACTTCTTGAGCACAATCTCAGAAGCGCCCTTGCTATACATGCGGAAGCTCTCGTCCGGCATCTTGATGACTGTGCTCATGGACTTGCGCACAGAGTTGAAGGTGTACACTTTGTACAGCTTCTCCTCTGGCATCTGGCTGCGTACGGGCTCATAGTCCTGCTTCAGGTCCAGCACGAAGCCCAGCAGGCCACACTCTGTCTTGTTGCCCACCTGCCGAGGCAGGGCACCCTCCTTCTCTGGGGGCTGTGGAGAGAGGCAGGGGCAGCTCAAGGGGGGTGGCCTCCAGGACCTAGGGCTGCTGCTTCGTGGTCTGAGGGTGGGGGACCAGCCCCTGGCTGGCCCCTCTCTCCTCAGTGAGACTTGTGTACTGCCTCCATTTGCACCCAGATCCAATACTGGCTCTAGATGAAAGGATTAAGCAAGATCAGTTTTTAAAAAAATGATGAACTATTTCAAACATAAAAACATCATAGAGAATACCAAAAGAAACAGTTGTGTACCCACCATCCAGCTTTGTAGAACCTTCACATTTTTGCCATATTTGTCTCAGATTTTTTCTTTTTCAAGAAGGAAAACATGACAGATAAAGTTAAATTCCCTGTGTATCCCTGCCCATCTGCAAAATCCACCCCTTATTCCAGAAAGAACCTTTATCTTAAGTTTGTCATTAATCATTACACTGTGTGCATTTTAAAGTTTTGAGATAGCTCTACATTGATGTGCAGTGAGAAATAATTCAGATATGTCATATACCCTTCCCCCACTTCCCCCAGTGCTCACCTCCTGTCTGACTGTAGCACATCACAATCCAGATACCAACACTGATGCAATCAGACTGACCTTATTCAATTCATGTTTTACATGCACTTGTTTATGTGTGTGTTTAGTTTTATGCAATGGCCATTACATGTGGATTCCTGAGCCACCACCGTGAAGACACACAACAGTTCATGCCAAGGGCCCCTGGGCCCCCTTTTTACAGCTGCAGCCACCTCCCTTGCCTCCCCCTCCCTGGCCTTGCCAACCACCAATCTGTTCTCTATTTCCATAACTATGTCACTTCAAGCCTGTTATATACATGGAGTCATTCAGTATGTAACCTTTGAGCTTTTTTTTGCTCAGCATAATATCCTTGAGCCCCAAGCAGGTTGCTGCATGTGTCAACACCTTGTTCCTTTTCACTGCTGAGCAGTATTCCATGCTATGGATGGCCCAACTCTTGGGATCTCAATTTAGGTTCAACCAAATTAAACTGTTATTTTTTTACACCAAAGGCCAAACATTGGCAGTTGCATGTAGTCTAACTAACGTATGTCTATATGTGTGCATGTTAAAGACTTCACATAAAGAGACTGCACACATTCTTCTATAACTGGCTCTATTCACATAACATTACGTTTTTGAGAGTCATCTGTGTTTATGGCGCTAGTTTGTTCCTTTCTAAAGGCTCTATGGATGCCACTCTATGAACAGCCACAATTAACCTCTCCATTCTCCCAGTCCCTCCCTCTTTTCCCTCTTTCTTTCCACTCACTCATGTAGCACACGCTCCTAGGTACCTGCTAAGTGCTGGTCCTCTGCCAGGTGCTGGGCGGCATGAGCCCACATGTCCCAGCCCCAGAGACTCAGTGGAATCATGAACCACATCTCCCCCAGCACCTTTTACTTCCTCGTGTGGCACCTGCCCACGAGCTGCTTATGCCTCTGTGCCTTCACCCCTGCAGCTCTCCTTCCCATTCCCTGCCAGGCAAACTCCTCCTTGCCCTCTAAGGACTAGCTCAAATACCTCTGTCTTTGACAGCTTCATGGGTCTGCCTCCCCTTGAGTAAATGCGCTGTATTCCTCTCCTCACTGGGTTCTCAGGGCCAACACAAAGCCCAGCACACAGTAGGCACTTACTAATTGTTTGCTGGATAACTCAATGCAGACCAGTATGGCAGGGGACATGGGGCTTAAAACATAAGAACAAGATGCCTCCATAACAAGAGTACTCATGGTGGGATTATCAGGAAGCTGTGGGAAGTTCATATTTGCAGGTAAACTCACCTCCCTCATGCACCTTCACATACATGCACACACCTACTCACTCCCCTGCATTACATTGAATATGCAGGGAGAGGTAAAAGCCACCACAGATGAACACAACCCCTAGAGAGGTTTTGACTAATGCTTTTGCACCCCCTATGCTTGGTTAGTGGCTTTTCATGGGTCTCAGACCAGCTTTGCCCAAGACCTCTCTGTATCCTCATCCTCAGCCTCCCTCATAATGCCCAGAAGAGCAGCTCAGACAGGAAGAAGGTGGAGTCTAGAAGATGCTGGCATGGACGAGCTGTGCAGGACTGGACAGCAACTGGACATGTTCCTGGCTTACCTCCCCTTCCACAGTTAGGGCTTGAGTCCAGTGCAATCATAGGCATCAATAACGCAATGATCCTGAGACCCAGGGATTCATAGGAAGAACAGAACCTTAGACCATAAGCCTTTGTCCTCAGTTTCTCCATCTGTGAAATGGAGAGACTGCAGCAGATGATCTCTAGCTGAGAGAAAAATCAACGCTTTCCAACCCTTTCCTTCAAGCAGGTCATGGTGAGGGATGGTAGAGCAAGAGCCACAGTCTTTTAGAAGATGTCAGGGGCTGTGGGGGTGGAGTGAGGCTCAGAACACACTCCTCACTTCCACACCATGCCGAGCTCTGTCTCCAGCATCACAGGCCTTGGAAGACTCCTCACTCCCAAGCTCTTAGGTGGGATCTGACTTGGAAGCAAAGGTATCGTTGTAGCTTCCTATTTCTGACATTTGGGAAAATAAATCCTAAGCACTTTCCTTTGTCTCTCTAGTATGTTGTTAAATTGTGCTTTTAAAATTTATATATTTATTTATTGTTTATTTTCTTTTTTTACAACTTTATAATTAACCTTCTGGTGATTTCCAGAGTTTTATGTATTTTCCACGACAGTTTTTTTCCCCTTCCATTAATGAAAGAAAATGACAACACCAAGGACTTAAATAAAAATGCCTAATTACTTATTTGCCCAAGAGAGCTGAGCAGTTATGCCTGCAAAACACCCAGCATTTTATTACCCTCTGTGACATATTTTAATTTCCTCTAAAAGAATTTCAAACAATCCATGGTTGCAAACGGCAGAGCTGCCTCCTCTGTAATTCAATTTGTTTCCATGAACTTGAGCTCTGAAATTGCCTACGTGCATTATTAAGAGGCAGGGGCCCGCCCCTTTTCTCTTTTGGCTTTTTTTATCTTGACAAACCCAGAGGTTTTGTTATTGCTGTAGCCTTCCCAACAGCCTTTTATCTCCAGGGCTCCAATTAGGCAGCTTAGGCATCGGTATTGTTCCAGTTCTGATGAACAGGAAGCAGGCCCAGGAGGGAAGTGAATTGCTCAGGGTCACAGACCTGGAGAGGGGCATGTCCAGGGCTGCCCAGGCCCCTGACTCCCATTGCAGAGCTTCATCCAGCACATTTCCCCATGTGGGTGTTGAGCCCTTTGGGAGTGCTGGGTGCAGCCACAGGTGTAACTTTGAGAGGACAATTCATGCTCCTGTTTTGGGCTGCTGGGGAGTGAATAGAGCCAAGATCAAGGTATGATAACTTGAAAAGCTACAAATTTTGAACAACATCTGTAAAAATGAGATTATAAAAGTGTAGCTAGCATGTCTCACACCTCACACCCATGAGGACGGCTATTATAAAAAAACTAGTCAGGAAACAAGTCTTGGTGGAGACATTGCAGCCCCTGTGCACTGCTGGTGGGGCTGCAAAATGGTGCAGCTGCTGTGGAAAACAATGTAGCTATTCCTTAAAAAGTTAAGCATGGAATTAGCGTGTGATTCAGCAGTTCCACTTCTGGTATTTACCCAAAAGAGATGAAAAGCAGGAACTTGAAAAGGTATCTGTACATCCATGTTCATTATTCACAAAAGCCAAGAGGTGAAAACAACCCAAATGTCTATGGAAGGATGAACAGATAAATGAAGTGTGGTCTATACATACCAAGGGTGTCTATCTTGCTTAACTCTGCCTCCCACTGTGGGACAGCCAATGAATCTGTGATGAATAAATAAATGAATAATTTGTGTTTGTGTGTGGGGTGTTGTTGCCAAGGGGAGGCCAGACAGGATAGAATTTTGTCAGAGCTTTGGCCCCCAGACTTGTCGACAAAGGGCCTGTCCCCAGGAGCATCTCTGGTGCTAGGCTCCCGAGAAGCATGAGGGGGCAGCCACGCCAGTGAGTCAGGGGATCTTCCTCAGAGCCTGGCAAGGTAGAAGGTCAGTGTGGGGGTCCAGGATGACAGACTGGGACAGGCTGAAACCCTCTGTGGAGATGCGCTCCTGGGAGACAGACTCCTTAGGGACCTTTCCAAGCTCACCAATGCATTGTGTGTGTATGTGTGTGTGTGTGTGTGTGTGTGTGGCATGTGGGAATGTGGGTGCGTGTGTGTGTTTTGTGTGTGGTGTATGTGGCAAGTGTATGTGTTGTGTGTGTGGTATGTGCAGGGTGGGAGGGATGTAGGGATTAATAGCTCTGTTAAAAATCAAAATTCCCCATCTGGGATTATTTGCTCTCTTTAAAATTGGAATGAAGTTGATATACAATATTATATTGGTTTCAGATGTACAACATAGTGACTCAATAATGGGGTTATTTGCTTTAGACTCTTCTCCCAGAGATGGTGTTTACAAAAAACGAAACCACAGTAGTTGCTGAATTCAACACAAAGGCCCCTGCCATTTCACAGCCCACCCTAGGTCCCCATCTTAATGCCCTACAAAGTCATTTCCAGAGTCTTCCATGCCATCTGGCACCCCGGGCTTGGCCAGAGGTCAGTCCTGGTTTGACTCAAAGGGACTTTGAGTCTCATTCAAATATTCAGTTGAGCCCTGAGTTTAAAGCCAGGAGATCTGAGTTCAAGGGTTGACCCTCTGCTCCTTAGAGTCACCTCCCACTTCCTCCTCTAAACACCCTAGTTCTAAGATTTATGGGAAATAAAACCAAGCAGATCCTTCCTGTCTTTTAGGGGTTGTTGGGGGTCCCTGGAGTAAGGTGCTGTCACAGCTACTTCCATTTAGAACAGGATATGCTGAGGACATGGAGTTTCTAACTAGCTGAAGTTTGGCTTATTAATCAGGAAAGCCATACGCCAGGAAAATCCTTCTTGCTCCTTCCTCCTGAACCACTTCAGAGGCTCCAGGGAGATTTTTTTTTCTCCCAAATAGTTTATGTTTTCAGAAATAGGCTGTGAACTTCCCACAATTTAGCTCCACAACTGCCCATCCTCAGTTTAATAATTCAAATGTTAACTGTAGCGTCAACCTACTTTAAAAGAGGTATGATAAAATGTAAAATTAAAGTCTGCTTGGGTGGTTTCAGTATGCAGAATAAATGTAGGCATAAAAGGAGAATGTTTTCCCAAGAAAGCACAGGGCCTCAAAAGTCTGAGAAAAGAGCTGTTTCCTTCTTAAGGCTCAGCTGTAGCTCTGAGAAGCAGAAGGGGGCGAGAAGCAAGTGGAGGTCTTGACATTCAGGGTCGGAGATGACAAAGGGTATCTGAGGGTGTGCCAGGATTTCTGAGGCAGGGAAGCAATTTCTGCCTAAAAGATGATTCATGTAACTTCCCTCAGAGGGCAAGCTTAGTTCCTAATAGAAATAAGAGTGGAAAGAAAGAGCTCTACCATCCTCAGAGGGAATGGGACATGGCGTTGAGGCTGGCCCTCTGAGAAGGCCCTCCTGGGACGCTTTTCCTACCCTCCCCACTGGCAGCTTTGGGTCCTGCACCATCCTTCACCCCTGCCTGGAGTAGTTCTTCTGAACACTGCGAGGAGAAGGCTTATGAAATGCTTATCGGCTGTCACCCCAGTCCCTCCAGCTCTTCCAGCTTCACTGCTCATCACTCAGGCCCTGGAGAAATACCGAGGCCACAGACCGCCTGAATGAGCTGTGCATATTCACGTCTCTGGGCCTTTGCAGGGCTGTGTCCCTGCCTGGAATGCCCTTGGCCCCTTGCCTACTTGGTAAACTCCTTTAGAATCTCTGGACCCACTTGGTATTCAGGAGCAACGCTGGGCAGGTTACTTGATGTTTCTGCAGCTCAGTTTTCTTAGGTGCAAGATGAGACTGGTCATATTTGCCTTGATGACCTGGAAGGGAGGTGGAGGGTCAAGCAAGACAGTTGCTGGCAAAGCAAACTACAGAGGGTAAGGCTCAGAAATAATAATAGAGATAATGAGAGTAATAACTGATGTGGATTGAGCACTTGCTACATGTCAGGCACTGTGCTGGGAGCCCCACATATATTTTCTCATGCGATCTTCACAACAGCCCTGGAACTGCCTCAAGACAAAGGTGCAGCCAGGTAGGTAGGGCATGGACTGGTGGTGAGCTTCAAAGGCTCTGCATTGGACAGACCTGGGTTTTAATCCTGGCTCAGTCTCCTATTTGCTCTGGGACTCTGGGCACACTCTCTACCTCCTCCCAGCTTCAGTGTTCTTATCTATGAATTGGAGATGTGATGTCACCTACTTCATGGTGTTGACACATATGGCAACATGGGGTAAGTACACAGCACTGAGCCTGGCTAAGTGAATATTAACAATTATGATGAATTATGTGCTCACTTTACAGACTGGAAAACAGAGGCTTGATGAGGTTAAGTAACTTTCTCAGAGTCACACAGAGAGAGTGTTGGAGCTGAGGTTTGGACCTTGTCTGTCTGACTTCTGAGTCAAAGATCTTAACTATTGCTTCCTGGACTGGGTGTTAGGACATCTGGATTCTAACTTCATTAACCCATAGGGTGATGGGCACAAGTCCCTTCCCATTCTTGGACCTCAGAATAAAGTGAGGGGCTGGACCAGGTGGCCTGTTAGATCTGTGAATCCATGTAGATGATACCCACAAAACCTTCCCTTGTGAATATTCATCTGTGTTTTTGTTTGTGTTTTTTAAAATAAAAGGCACTATCTAATTGGGAGGTCTCTGGATCAATGCAGATGAGGCTGCTGAGGGCAGCTGCAGAAGAGATCAGCTCAGTACACTGAGGGTACTGAGAAAACATTGGTGTTGCCATGGGCATGGGCCTGTGGCCAAGTCCTGCCTCTTGTTGCCATGAGAACAGGAAAGCAGAATGTAGAAATAGTCATGTGCTGAGCCTCTCATCAATTCATATTCATGCATCCACCACCTACATATTCATCCATCCATCATCTACTCATCCATCCATCCATCCATCCATTCATCCCTCTCCCTCCCTAGTTCTCACCTCATTGATTACGTATCTATACATTTATTCACTAGTTAATTCACTTATTTCATCTACCCAACCAGTACTTCCCGAGAGCCTACTCCAGGGGGAATAGAGATGACTGAGCTGTGTCTCTCACTCTTAACGAGTCCACAAGCCTGCATCAGACAGCAAGAAGACTTGGTGTCCTTGTGGAGGGAGAAACACAGCCCTACCTGGGGGCTGATTTTCCCAGGTCAGGCTCATTTCCCAGTCAGAGCTGATGGGTAGTATGTGGAGTACACCACGTGCCTTTCTTGCCCTGTCTCCTCTTGCATGGATTAGGATGTTCTGCCATCTAGATTTCCTAACCTGGTTTGGAGGGTGGCTGGCCTTCCAGCCTGGACAGAGCAGCCCCCGACTCTTTTCAGGATTCCTCTGGGCAGTCTTGGAGAACTCCTTGGCCCCATATAGCTGGCAGGTCCTGGTGTGAATCTGACCCTACAGACCGCAGGACCAAATTATGCTAAAGATGCTGCAGGATTGGTTTCAATGACCAAGAACCTGGTTTGGACACCATACTCAACAGCTAGCTTTAGGGTATCTGTAAGTTGGCTTTGCTACTAGTTGGCTGTGTGCCTTTGTGCAAGACCCTTTCTCTCTGTCGCCCTGACACCTCTCCTGTCTACTTGTTTATTGGTTAGCCTCTGCATTGCTACAAATGGAGTCCCCTTTCAACAGGTGGTTATATTGCTGAAAAATGACAACACCGATCATACTAGGGCTGAATATGTGCGGCATTGTGTTAAGCACTTTTAACTCGTTAATTTCATCCTCACAAAAACTCCATCATTTTCCCCAGGAAGGAGAGGCACAGAGACATTAAGTAACTTGTTAACATTCACATAGCTAGTAAGGGTTTTGAACCCAGGCTGTCTGGCTTCAGAGTATTAGCTTTAATTGCTGCCTAATCATTCCAGGTAGCTCTGCTATACCCTCCACACTGATAGCCATCAGCCCCCAGCAAGGAGAACCATGGGGCCAGGGTTCTTTCAGAAAAGACCCAGGAAGAGAGGCATAGGGGTCTTAGGATGCCAGGATTCAAGGTACAGAAGGGGATACTAGTGTCTAAGAGGTGAATGACCTGGCCTGATTACAAACCAAGGATTCCAGTTTCCAGACTCCTGACCTCTCTCCGGTCTCAGCAGCTACACCTTCTCCCCAGGCGGACTTAACTGACCCCTGTCCTTTAAGCCACCTGGACACAGCCTCAGTCAACCAACATCTGGAAATGAGATATCAGCTTTACCACCCAGTGCTATGAAACACTGCCTAATTGAGACATTGCTGTGGAGATGTTTCCTCGGCCTTCCTGGTGGATCCCAGAACTCCTTTTTACTGCAATTGTGTAACGTACATCTCAATCCAAGTACACCTCACAGGGCTCTGCCCACATGGCTGCCCACATTGCCTGAAGCCTGCTCTGGGAATTGTCCCACTCCGTCTCTGCCAGGTCTGCATGACGAGATCATTAATAGAATGTCAGTTATTTTAGGAAGGCCCAGGGAACAGAATAAAGCTTTGCCAATCTCCCTTGATTCCCAAATCAGGGCTGCAGAGTGGAGGTGGGAAGAAAACAGAAAACGGTGTCATTTCTGGCATCTCCCCCAGGGGTCTCTACCACCCATCTGTGTGTGTAATCCCGACCTACTTTCTCCTTTTGTTGGTGCTACTTCCCCTGGCCTGCAGCTCAGGGGCTGATGTCCAGGCCGCTCAGCTGCAGTGGAGGGTGTAGTTCCTGCAACCCCAGTGTTGGAGGCAGAAGCTGCCTCCTCCTTCTCCACCAGCCCTCAGCCCCTCTCTACTGACTCACACTCTCCTCCCCATTTTGATACAGCAGCTGGCAGCTCCCACAACAAGGGTAGAAGGGAGGTCAGGGCTACAGCACATCTGGAGGGTAAGCAAAAAAGCTCAGCCACTCACCCAGATGCTCGCACAGCACAAATGCCCTACACCTGGGTGCCAACTGACCTCTGGATAGACAGTTCTGTGTTTCTCTTCATCCGTAAAGGCAATCTGTGCTTCTAAACCAGAAAGGGATTATAGCATGATGAGTCTAGGCAGCTCAACTGAGACAGGACTATGACAGTTTTTCTTAATACAACTACTAGTATCACTCTATTACTAACACCAACACTGTCAGTGGTAGATTGTGAAAATAGCCACAGTTAGCTCCCTTATCCATGCTCTTTGCAACGTGACTTAGCAGTTCTTCCCATCAAGAGATACAGTCTATTTCCTCACTGCTCAAATCTGGGCAGGCCTCTTGACTTGCATTGGCCAATAGGATGCAGCAAAATGGTGTGAACAAGCCCAGGCTGGCCTGCTGGAGGAGGTGGCACCACACACAGCAGGGATGAATGGTCCTAGCTGAGGCCACCCTAGATCAGCCCACAGTCCTGCCAAAGTCAGCAGAGTTGTTCACTTGAGCCACTGCAGATGCGTGAGGGAGTCCTGCCAAGACCAGAAGAACCGCTTAGCTGAACCCAGCCTAAATTGCTGAGTCACAGAATTGGGAACTAAATACACAGTTTGGTTTTGAGACATTAAGTTTTGGAGTATAATTTTCCCCCTTTATCCATGAGGGATGTGTTCCAAGACCCCCTGGATGCCTGAAACCACAGATAGTACTGAACCTCATATGTACTGTTTTTTCCTGTAAGTCCATGCCTATGATACAGTTTAATGTATAAATTAGGCACAGTAAGAGATGAATAACAATAATTAATAATAAGGTGGAACACCTATAACTATATTCTGTAATAAAAGTTATGTGATGTGGTCTCTCTCTCATAATCTCTTATGTCCTGTGCTCCCCCTTCTTCTTGTCATAATGTGAGATGATAAAGTACCTACAGGATGCGATGCAGTGAGATGAGGATGTAGGCATTGGGATGTAGCCTTAGGCTACTATTGACCTGACTATGTCAGAAGGAGGGTCCTCTGTTTCTGGACTGTGGTTGACCACGGATAACTGAAACCAATGCAAGTGAAACCACGGATAAGCGGGGACTACTGTAGATATGTATTAAAAGCTAACTGACAAAAAATGTTATTTTTTTGGGGGGGAAGAGGGCAGTAACAGGATCTAAAAAACACAATAAGCAAGGTGTTTTTTTGTCACATGAACATCATAGCTAAGTCAAAGAGAAACAACTTGCTCACTATCTGAACAGCCCAAAATATATCAGCAGGATTTAAAAATATGAATCACGAATCACGTTGCTCAACCTGTCCAGTACTTCTGCATCACCCCATGGATGCCGCGCCCTCTAGTGGAAGATGTGCCACTTACCAGAATCTTGGTGGTGTAGGCGCTGTTGATGGCGATGGCGTTGACCAGCAGCTCCATGGTCTTGGCGTTGACGGAGCTGGGGTCGGGGATCTCCTTGTAGTGGACATCACCGACGTAGACTTGCACCACCGTCATGCGATTGGTGGTCAGTGTGCCTGTCTTGTCCGAGCAGATGGCCGTGGCGTTGCCCATGGTCTCACAGGCATCCAGGTGGCGTACCAGGTTGTTATCCTTCATCATTTTCTGGGGGAAGGGGCAGGTGACAGGGCAGCAGTGAGGAAAGGGAGCTGGGGGCCAGGGTACCCATGGCACTGGGTAAACATGCAATCAATGAGGCAGAGCTGCCACATCTGCCCCTGCGCTTCCTGCACATGCAAAGGGTCTTGGTTGCTGCAGCCTCTGCCTGACACCTGGGCTCCTTTTGTGTGTGAAGCCCTTTTTCTTCTTTTTCATTATTTGAGCCACTTAAAAGATTTGATTAATTGACTTTATTAACTTGCATTACAGAAGTAATCTGTGTTCTTTAGGGAAAAGGATGATAAATTAGAGGTTGGGTCTCCTATAATTACTTCAAATGTTTTTTTCTTACACACTAATAGGAACAACCATTCCTTCTTTGGTTAAAGGTTTTTTCAACTGTGCCATCTTTCACTGGTGCCTGGTTTTCAACAGCCCTTTGATTTCACCAAGAGTAAATAAATTTAGGGCATATATGTTTACAGACATATGACAATATCTGGAGAAATATCAACATATTAGTGTCATTATTTCTGGGTGGTGGAATTATAGGAGACTTTTACTGGTTTCTTTTAGAAAAATCTATAGATTCTATTCTATTCTATACTATAACTTGCATAATAGAAGTCACAATTTCTTTTAAACATAGATACACCAAAAAGGAAACAAATTAGCTATCATGTTACCACCCAGAACTGATACATCTTCTATATCAATATCCTTTCTTTTTAAATTACAACAAAAATGAAGTTCTACTATACATACTATTAATTTTCTTGCCTCTCTTTCATCCCAGATCCACACTCCTCACTTCTTCTAGGCTCTTAAGCAAGTAATACAAATAGAGGAATTTTCAAGGAACCACCACTCTTAAGGTAGGCCCTCCTGACATAGTGACCCTATCTGGCAAGGAGGGACATGAAAAGTTGCTAAAGGCTGAATAAGACATAGTTCTAGTCTGTTCCTAGGAATTTTATTTCCTTTATTCTAGCTCTTCATTATACCTCTTTATAACATGGGTACAAAAAGGAGTACAATTAGAACAACTTTAATAGCAGTTCATGTTACTAAAAAAATGAGTATTAGTAGAATCATATGCTATTGCAGTTTCTTCTTCTTATAACCTAAATGTAAAATAGTATACACTTAGTAGTAACAACAATGACTGTATGTGGAATGTGTGATCAACAGCCATTTGAATTTGCAATACACTTTAGTTTGCAAAGTTCTTCCACACATATTTTCTTATCTGAGGTTATAAGAATCCTGTGAGACCTTCCAGGATTCTTGTAATCCATTTTGGCAGCTGAAGAAACCAAGGCATAGTGACTTAACCAGGATCACACCCCCAGTGAGGGTTAAAGCTGGGATATGAACCCAGCTCGGTTTAACCTCATGGCCTGGATCACTCCATCAGAACTCTGCCCATTGGGACTCTCTGAGGAGTGTTTGTCTGTTTGGCTTAAGAATGTACTGGCCTGAGTATAGCACAGAGAAGACAAGTAGTGATTCTACAGCATCTCACTACACTGATGGACAGTGACTGTAATGGGGTATGTCGGGGGGACTGGATAACGGGGGGAATCTAGTGACCACATGTTGCCCATGTGATTTTATACTAATGATACCTAAAAAAAAAGAACGTATAGGCCTGGGCTGCCCAATACGGTAGCCATGTGTGTCCACTGGACCCTGGAAATGTGGCTGGCCCGATGTGAAATGCGCTGTAAATGTAAAATACACATGGGATTTTCAAGACGTCTGATGAAAAGGGAAATGTAAAATATCTCACTAGTAATTTTTATGTTGACTACATGTTGGACTGGTAATAATTTGAATGTATTGGGTTAAGTAAATTATATTATTAAAATTAATTTCACCTGTTTCTTTTTACTTTACTAGGAAATTTTAAGTCACACACGCAGCTCACATTATCTCTGTTGTATAGTGCTGATCTAAGTGGTCATTTTAATTCTTTTAATGGTGGCTCCCAGAGAGGTAGGTCCAGGCTCAGAGAGTGGAGATTATGCCTCCTCTGGGGTGGGGTGCTATACTGTTGACCAAGTGACTGTATAAGAAACAGTCCCTAAGACAGCTGAAAGCACCAGGTGCCAGAGATACAAACTGTAGAAGGTGCAGAGGCCTGCAGATGTCTGTATGTGATTCCCCTGCACGAACTCTGTGTGACTTTCAAGGAGATCCTGAGCTCAGCTGGGTGGCTGTGGGGTTCCCAACTCATGGCCGTGTGTGAGTCTCCATCTCCAGGCCCAGGCTCCCAAGCAGCATTGTGGTGTGACCTGTTTGGGCTTGGTTTGTGGGATGGAGTTTCTTTGAGAACCCTAAAACAAGGAGGTGATAAGGGCCATATCCTTTACACAGAGTTGCCACTTTCTGGCACCTGCCTGGAGATCTCTTTCTGTATGAAATTACATCGGTGAGCCCAGCCCAAATTCCAGCTTGGAAACTGATGCTTGCCATGCTCTCAATGTCTAAGAATGGATGCATTGTGTATAATGTGGTCAGGACTCCACCCCTGCAGGGACATCCTGGCACTGAGGCCTTGGGAAAAATGAGCATAGGGCCCTGCCCTCTGAGGTGGGAAACCACAGGGCCCATGGAAGAGAATGCACCCAAGGTGTGAGCCAGGCTTTAAGTATCCCCAAGAGGGTCAGACACTCAGTGCCCATGGAGATGCCAGTCCACTCCGCCCAGCATTTGGGCTCTGCAGATGGCTATGTGCCTGGGAGCATATGGAGGTGGGGCTCTGCCATCAGGGTAGCACTTAGGAACTCCCCCACCAGACCCAAGTTCCAGAATTAGCATTCATGGGCCCACAGACCTTCACCGAACTGGTTTTAAAACCTCTTATATACTCTGCTCTCCTGAAAAGAGGGGGCTTCCATAGAATCAGACGTCCTTTTTGACTTAGGCATATTTCTCTCAAACTTAAGGGAGCAAACTCTGAGATTAGTGGTAGAAGTACTATGGGTACCATGGGGCTTGACTATGGAAGCCAGACTTCTGCTTATATTTGGTGGGACATGGATGGGTTTGGTTCTGCACATGCTGCTGCTTTTTATATATATTTTAGAAGTTGAGTTGATTGTCAATGTTTAAAAATCAAGAGAATTTATATTAAGTCCAGGTTTCTGGCTTCTCTTGGAAAAATGTGAAAATTCGGCAACGCTGGGCCTGCATCTCTGCAAGGCAACACCGGGCCGGGATGAGTGACGACCATCCCTTTAGCTGGGGTGTGGCTCTCTGGTTTGCCACAGGCCCCTGGACTCACTGAAGGCATGAGTTTTGGGTTCCTGCATGAATCCTCTCTCTTAGCTTGTAACGCGTCCATTCCTTTCTTTTTAGCTCTTCCCCCAACCCCACAGGCCCCACGGGCCACCCCACAGACCCCCCGCAGGGAGCAGCTGATCTCAGTCCTGCTCTGTCCTTCTCACCTTCACCGAGTAGGCCAGTGAGATGGTGACCGCCAGAGGGAGCCCCTCGGGCACAGCGACCACCAGCACCGTGACGCCAATGATGAAGAACTTGACGAAGTACTGCACGTAGACAGGCGTGCACTCGGGCAGCCATGGCTTCTTGTTGACCACGAAGGTGTCCACGGTGAAGTAGAGCACCAGGATGATCACTGTGATGGCAGACATCACCAGGCCTGCAACACGGGTGGGAGGAGACTGCTTAGGGGGCTTCCCTGGGGTGGGGGCCCCTGGGAAGTGAGATGTGGACCAAACCCTCAGCCAAAAGGGCTCTGGTGTCAGGTAGATGCCAGCTCTAACACTTACTTGATTTGTGGCCTGGAGCAAGTCCTTGATCCTCACAGAGCCTTAGTTTCCTTCTATGTACAATGAGAATGCATATCTATTTCATATGTTTTTGCAAAGATCAAGTGCAATGAATGCATGTACAGTGCCTAGCACAGTGGCAGACACTTAGTAGGTGCTCTAGACACGTGTGCTGAATGACTACATGAATAAATAGGAATGTGCATCATGCTCTCACACAGTAATGACATGAACTGGTACTATTTATTTCCTCATTCATTCAGATACATAGAAGTTCCTATTCCAGGCACTGGAGAGGACACAGTCCCTGCACTTGGGAAGCTGAGATTCTAGAGGGGGGTGCCAAATAAGAAACACACACATTACCCATATTCAGATATGGGTAATGCTGTGAAAAATAGCCCCAGGATGATGTGATAGAAAGTGACACAGGCTGAAGATAAGAAAAAAAACCACATGTGCATTGACAGATGAAGAGATAAAGGAAATGTGGGTCTCTATATTCAGTGGAATATTATACAGCCTGGAAAAGAAGGAAAAACCCTGCCATTTGCAATATCATGGATGGATCTGGAAGACATTATGCTAAGTGAAATCAGGCAGACATAGGACTCATATGAGGAATCTAAAATAGTCAAACTCATAAAAGCAGAGAATAGAAGGTGGTTGCCAGCAGTTCAGGGAGGGGGGAAAAAGGGGGTTGTTTTTCAGTGGGTATAAAGTTTCAGTTATGAAGATGAATTAACTTCTAGAGATCTGTTGAACAACAAGGTATTGTGTATTTGAAAATCTGTTAAGAGGATAGATTGTAGATAAGTGTTCTTACCTAAAAAGCAAAAAAGAAAAACACTACAAAAGAACACAAGGAAAATTTTTGGGGTGCTGGTATGTTTAAGACTATGGTTGTGGTAATAATATCATGGGTGTGTGCCTATGTCAAAACTTATGAAGACGTACACATTAAAAGTGGGCAATTTTTGGTATATAAATTACATCTCCACAAAGCAAAAAAAAAAAAATTTAAAGTACCATGGGCTGGTAGGGAGTGGCTGCTTTAGCGAGGTGGCCAAGGGAGACGTCCTGGAGGAGGTGCTATTTGAGCAGACAGAGGAATGATAAGAAGGAGCAGCTAGGTGATGACCTGCAGAAGAGTGGTCCAGACAGAGGAAACAGCAGGGAGCCCTTTTTTGGGTAAGGAAACTGAGGCTCAATGAGGCAAAGTGGCTTTCCCAAGGCCACAGGCCAGGGAGGCACTGTTGAGTTAGCGAATGCAGGGGGCTACCTGCCCGGATGCTTTGGGACCCTGCCTGCCCATTCAGATGGCCCAGCCCCACCTGCTGCAGGTGCTGTGCAGGGGCTGCTGAGACCAGCAGCCTCTGCCAGTGGAGGATGGCTCCTGGGTGATTGGAGCCTCTTGTCAGGAAGTGCCTGGGAGTGTGCCCCACCGCAATTTGATGGCCAATATCCAGTGGCTGATGTGGGGATCCAAAAGCCCAGCTCCCTTGCTGCAAGGTGGGACAGACCCTGCAAAGGTACTCATATTCCAGAGCTCCCATGGGAAAGGCTGGAAACAGGGATTCCTCCAGAAACCTCAGTGGTGTCTTCCCCAGCACTGGCTTCTTCCCCAGCCCTGTTGAGTCCCTTACCCTTTATAGATCTCACCTGAGATTATACCCCCCAAATCCTGTACCCACCCATCACAGGCTCTGCTTTCAGGGAATCAGCCCAAGAGAGAAGCAGAGGTGGGATGTAAACCCAGAAGTGCTTGACTGTGAACTCCGTTCTTGGCAGTGCACAGGAGCGGGAGGGAGAGGGGTGAGGATGCTTAGTTCCCTGCCCACGGTGCTACATTTTCATGGAGGCTTCTCCGTGGCGGGGATGGAGGAAATCCCTAGGCCCATCACTCCCCCACCCCCACTCCAGCTGTGGAGCCTCAGAGCTGGCTCTATCCCCATCTGACAGTCGCAGGGGCGGGAAGCCAAGTTCCCAGCAGCCGGGAGCTGTCACCAGGCCTCCCAGAGTTTAAATATAGACAGCCAAGCCTGTAATTTACCTCCCTTCTCCATGCTGTGGTGCCTATAATTAGAGCCGGGAGACAGCCACAGAGGAGCGAGCAGCCAGGTGGGGAGGCCTTGGCATGTGCCACATCTTTCCCCGGGAGGAGGGGCTAAGGCCATGTCAGACAGGCAGGGCTCACTCTGCAGCTGGGTTTAGCTTTCTGGGCCAGAGGGTCCATCACTAGCCATCACCTGCAGCTCCAAACTCTTTAGGGAAGCCGGATTGTTGGGCTGGGGCTCAGACAAGGGGTTTCTCACTGGACTCCTGGCACTGTCCTTAACCTCTTCAGTCTTCCTCTGTACTGCAGCTGGGCTGCTCATTAAAGAACTAAAATCCATCCTTGCCCTCCCCTGCTCAAACCTTTTCCATGGCTCCCACTATCCTCAGGATAAAAGCTGAGCTGCCAACTCCAGGCCCTGCAAGATCTGTCCCCTTTCCAGCCACCACACCTATTGAGTATTAAGTGCTCTGTGCAAAAAATCCCCTTTCCTCCTCATAGCAGCCGGTGAAGTAGGGACTACCAGTATCTCAATTTCACAGACCGAAGGCAGAGGCTCAGAACTAGGTAGAGTTACCTGACCAAGTTCTCACAGTCACAACTGGACAAGAACGCAGGCAGTCTGCCCCCAGAGCTCAGGCTTTTAACTTTACTCTTTTGCCTACATGCTAATTGAGTGCCTACTGTGTAAGGACTCAGACTGGTTGCTATGATAGACAAGGCTGGGTCTCAGGGACCATCTCATGCAAGCTCCGCCTTTGCAGATGAGGCAGTTGAGGCCCAGCTTAGGTCAGGGCCCTGCCTGGGGACCCGCCTTGTACCCCTCACGACATCCACTGTGGCCGAACACTCACCCGCCTTGCCGATCTGCACAGCCAGCTTGGTGAGCTTGCCCTGCAGCACAGATTTCTCCTTCTTGTGCATGTTGGCCTTCTTCTTGTCATCAGCGTCGCCACCCTCAGCACTCTTGAGGGGTTGCATCTCCATGGCGGCAGCCCCATCCTGCTGTTTGGCTGCAGAGGGCAGAGCATGGACATGCACGCACGCACACACACACACACACAGACACGCACACACACACACAGACACGCACACACACAGGTCAGCCTGCAGGGCGGGGGTACTGGCACCCACCCTGCCTGCCCAGGGGAGTGTGGTGAGGCACTCACTCCCCTGCCTGGGCTGCTGCATGGCTGGCACAGAAGCCCTGTGATGTGGGCTCTGTCTCTTCTAGCTGCAGACCCTGGTTCCAGGGCCACAGGCTGCCGCAGACCTGGAATCCAGGACACAGCAGGGAGTGATATAGCTCTACCCTGGCTTCCAGTGGGAGTGGGCTGGGGTCTCTTCTGAACAAGCCCACAGACATTTCCCCAAATGACCCTTTGGCTTTTCCCACACTCAGACAAGACATAGGCTTGGGCTTTACCCAGCTAGTCCTTGGGCCATGTTGTTGGGATACTAAGAAGTCAGCAAATGGGCTTAAGTGGTAAAAGAGAGTGTCCTGGTCCATGGATGCCAACCCTCTACCTCCAGTGTAGGACTGATGGGCCGGGGACCCTACCCCTTTGTCCCTATGGATCTCAAAGAACCAGCCTGAAGCCTTCAGCTAAGTTGGCAGCACAGCTCAAGGGCCTGGAGGGAGCTGGCTTGCAGGTGTCTCCTGTTCTCACTGGTGATGCCTTCATTTGGCCTGGCGCCATGAGAGTGACTTCCCAAAGACATCAGGCACCTGCAGGTGTGCTGTGTCTACCTCCAGTGTGGCACTCAGAGCCGGTGGGGAGGGGCTGCAGGGGCCACAGAAGCTGGTTAATACGACAGGGTTACCTTTGCTCTGACTGGCGTCCACATTGCCGTCCTGCATTTTACCTACACGACAAAGAATTTTAACAGACAACAGAGAACAGATAACACACGTCGGTCATCACGAAGACGCAACAGGGCCACGACGTTCATGTCACAGATAGAGGGAGGGCTGGGGTGATGGTGTCCCACCACGTGGGGATGCTGAGGAGGCCCCTGAGGCAGAGCAGACTTGCCACATTGGCTGCAGGGTCTGTCTTGATTGTCTGGGGGCTTGGAGAGAGCGCTTCTGTGGGAATTACTTTGTCCCTGACCATCCTACAACCTTCGAGGGTAAAAGGGACCAGGATCGGCTGGTAGGCAAAGGAGTGGAAGTTCTCAGGTCCTCAGTGAATGATTTGGTTGGTTTTACGGGCTGAGAGGAAGCAACAGGGAACAAGACTGAGGGAGAGAGTGATTGATTCTAGAATGGGCATTTGCAGTTTGGCCAACGTGTTCATGAGTTTCTGGCTCCAGGAGGGACGCGTCTATGTTCTCTTTTCCCTTCAGAAGAGCTGTGAAGCCACAGCATGGAGAGTGACGCATGCAAAGGCCCCTGTTGCTCTGTTGCAAAATTCTCTCTCCTGGATTAAAAGACAAAACAGAAGGGTGGGCTCCCCAGCGGTGGGCTCTGAGGTTCCCCAAGTGTGTCCAGAGGGCTTGGTGGGAGTGCCCTGGCTCTCAGAAGAAAGCTGCTGGCCCTCCCCTCCGTCTGGGTGTGTGCTCTCTACTCTGAAGCTGACCAGCGTGGGCCACAGAAGGCAGGGAAAGTCGGGTGGGGTGCCCTCCACTTGCCTCAAGCCCTGCATACCTAGTGCTGGAGAAGAGGCTGAGTCTGGGGTCTCTCCCCCCTATTCAGGGCTGCATGGGAGGCCCCCTACCCACTCTCAGCCAGAGGCTCGTGGGCTGGGATCGCAGGGTGGGAGGTACTGGTGGCCACTACCTGGCAGCTGAGACACCTGCCTTCACCGGCTGGCACTGTGGGGAGAGCATGCCCACCTGTCCGCTGAGCTCACCCAGGGCTCTGCCTGTAGGCCTTGCTGCCTCAGGAGGAGTCTGAGAAGATCTGCTACCCTTGGACACATGCTGTGAAGGTTATTCTCACAGCCCACATTCTGGGAGAAGCCACCATGTGCCAGGTGTATCCTTGACCTCTGCAATTTCATCTAATCCTCACCACATCCTTGCAAAAAGGGGCTCCTGTATTACACCCACTTATAGGTGATAAACTGAGGCTGAGAGAGGGAGACAGCCTGTCCTGGTCTCAGCGGGTAAGTGGAGAGCTGGCCCCAAAGTGCCTGCATGTTTTCATCCCAGTTGGGAAGAACGCAGTCACCTCTCAGCCCCTCTGCACCCAGGGGAGGGAATGGAGGCAGCCCTAGTGGGACTGGGCTCCCCAAACCCCTGTTTTGACACCAACTAGCTGTGTGGGTTTACCTCTGCCAGCCTCAGCTTCTGCCTCTGTAAAATGGGGATGCAACATTCAACTCCTGGGGCAGCTAAAAGTTGCCTTAATAATAACCACTTGCCCATTCGGCCTTTGCAGTTTACAAGTGTCATCTCTTTTCAGTCGTCCTGTTACCCTGCAAGGTGGGGTGGGAAGAAGTTTCATCACTCTCATTTTACAGAAGAGGAAACAAAGGCCAAGGGAGGTTCAGAGGCAGCTCTCATTCATGGAGCAGCCTGATGGTAACCCTGCGGCTGATTAATTCCATGAACACCATCGTCACCATGAGAGGTGACTCAGGGAAGAAGTGTCCTTCCTGGCTTGCAGACCTACACTCTCTCTTCTCACAGCAACTCACAGCAAAGGGACAGTGACCCACCCTGGGGTTTCAAGATAAAGGTGCCCATTGCTCTCCTGTAACATTCTCTCTATTGGATTAAAAAACAAAACAGAAAAAGTCTTTTTAGAGCAAACAAGAGTGAACTACACTATTAAAAAAAATGATTTTATGAGTTAGGCTGAAGGGTATCAGAGGACCCAACTTCAATAACTGGTTTTAAATGGTGCAGAGGTGCCTTTATTTGCATTGCATATTATCAGATGAGTGTGCCTACTAACCAAGCTAGCGATTTCCTCTACCATTTCCATAGTGACCATGTGGCCAGAAAAATAATCACCAATGCATATGTTGAGGAAGAGAGCAGTATTTTGGGGGTGCTTTAGTGCAGATGGCCTGGTTTCTCAGATGCAAGGGACTTATTTGGGGCTCTGCCCAGCCAAACTGGTGCTCACCTGGTCCAAAGTTGTGGGGCGGGGGACAACCAGCTCTAGCCTCATGTGGGACCTGGAGGACAGGCTGTGTTTCAGGGGAGCTGGGATGGAGGTCAGGACCCAAGATGGGAAACTAGGGGGGAGACTCAGAGGCCGCTCTGCAGGTGCCAGCTGCAGCTTCGCCAAATGGGTCTGTTTTCACACAGGTGTGAAAAGCATGGATGTGGGGGATTTGTGGTAAGGGGACCTAATAAACAAGCTTTGGGGAGACAGACCACTAACTAGGAGATCTGGGAGATGTCACTTCTCTTTCCTGAGCGTGTCCTTCTTCCTCCGTGAAATGTGACAAATTCAACCCAGGCAATGCTTATGAAAAGCACCACAAAGGAGTTGTGATGTTATGTCTGGAGTTAAGAGTAATGCATGATTAATTGTGATTATAGGTTATGTATCAAATAGCTATATGTTAATAAATGTAAAATAAATAGTAAAATAATACTGGCAATCATAGGCCTCCAGGATGGATGGAATGTCCCCAACTTTAAGTTGGGAGGGACTTGGGGGTGTGGGATCAGGAGAAATACTGCCCCCTGAGTTTGTTTTCTACATCCAAGTCATCCTGATTTGGCTCAGAGGAAAGAGGGGAAAGGAATGGCTCATTCTCTCACTTACCAAGGCCTGGCCTAGCGCCTCTCAACCTTTAATGCACTGCACCTGCAGCCTGGAGCTTCTGTTAGGGTACACATTCTCATTCAGTAGGTCTGGGGTGTTGCCTGAGATTCTGCATTTCTAACAAGCTTCTAGGAGATGCCCAGGGCATACCAATCCCATAAGATTCAGCCAGGAAAGGTCCTGCAGCCAAATCAGCCTGGGAAGTCCTGTTATGTAGAAAAGGCTTTAATTCTCCACTACAGCCCAGCACATTCAAAGCACTGCAAAGTCCTGTAATGAGGAAGAAACCAATTCTCTCCAGTGGTCCTTAAACATCTTTGACCACAGGAGCCTTTTCATGGGTGCACACCTCTTAATGCCCTTGTGAAGTTTACAAGATATACTTCATTGAGGAATCCCAGATCAGGAAGAGGGGCACACACTTTAGAGCAAGCCAGGCCTGGGTTCAAATCCCAGCTCTGCTTTCTTGCTCTGTGACCTTGGGCTAGTGTCTCAATCTCCCTGAACTACAGTTTCCTCATCCTTTAAAGTGGGGACAATAAACTCTGTATCATGTGGTTGTCATGAGGATGAAATGAGACGGAGACCATGAAATGCTTGCAAATGCCTGGCATATGGTAGGTGGTCAAGAAACAATATTTCTCATCTTTCCTGAATTTTTTTTCTCAGCATACTTGGAGTTTTCTGCTACAGTTCAGAAATGAAGCTGGCCCATTTTTGGGACCAGCCAGCCTGGATGCAGCCTGTATGTTCCCTGAGCCCAGCAGGCTCACTGCCCTGGGGGAAGCAGGGTGCCACCTCCTGTCTCCTTCTCCCCTAGCTGTGGGTTTGCCTGCACGGTTCTCCCTGTCGTCCCTTGCCACCTCCCCTGATGCATGACACCTCCCACACCCCAAGCTGTCCTCTTTTCTACTCCTGTGCCTGAAATAGACCCACACCCGAATTAGCCCTTCTTGGCAAGATGCTGCTTACAGAAGTGTCTTTCTTAGCTCCTGACATCTACTAGGTGTTTCCATGACTGGTCACTTGGAATCCAGTGGCTTGGCCAGAGGCCTGGAACAGGGGATGGGAGGATGAGGTGGGACAAGGTCTCCATGTTTTCTAGGAGGGGGAAGGAGTAAATGATGTAATGGATGAGGAACCCCGGGCCTGGTGCCTGTTATGCAGCAATCAAGAGAAAAGGCTTTTCTCTTCCCTTTTATTCTCTGGGGTGACTGTTTCACAACTGAGCCCCAGCAGGTCTCAGCAGTTCAGGAGCAGCCTGGGTGACTATTATGTTACCTAAATTGAGTCCAGGGGACATGACATAGCTGAGTAAACAGAAGATCCTTGCTCTGAAGATGGGAGGCTGTAGATTAAGAAATCTTCTAAAGGCTTGGAGGCAAGTGAAGCAAGTGAATTGAATTTCTTCCTGACTGTGTGTAAGGAGGTTAAGATGTAGACCCCAGATCCAGTGGCAGCCCCTTGCCCCCCTGCCATCCCTGAGGGGGTCAGTAAGAATGCAGAGACTCAAGACGAATGCCCCAGCACAGGCAACAGCAGAAAACACCAGTCCACACCTGAGGGACAGAACTAGGCCTGAGCCCAAGCAAACCCCGTGAAAGAGAAGAAATGTCTGTCGGTGGCTCAGCCATGCTATGGGGTAGGGCCGAGGAACTGAACCTGGTCTGGGTCCTCCTACCTTGAGGGAGTTTTAGAATCAAGTACTGGAGCCTTCAATGGGGACACAGATGCCAGTTTCAGCCCAGGTCCTGACCCCAGGCCTTTTTCCCAAAGCTGGGGCCAGGAATGTGCTTAGGAGAGGGCCACACCGGGTGGGATGCTGCTTCTTGGGAGCCAAATCGGAAGCCAAGGCCACATCCCTCTTCTGGGCTCCACCAGGAGTCAAGGGCCCAGCAGCAGCCCGCACCATCTTGGCAGCCGCGAGTGGGTGCTGATCTGGTTCCCCAGGGTGGCCTCTCTCTTAAGTGCCTGCCCACGTGAGAGGATGGCTGTCCCAGAGCTGCCCATGCACAGCGAAGATCTGTGCATCCAGATCAGGGAGAGGCAAGCCCAGAGTTGGGAGTGGGGGAGAGAGACGCTCATCCAACCGAGACGGGGGGCTCGCCATCGGAGACATACCATTGACTAGGCTGGTGTTGGCGCTATCGGCAGCATTTGAACCTGCTGCACCATCGGCTGCTGTGGGGGTGGGAAGGATGGAAAACGCAGGGTGTCACAATGGGGCAAAGCAACAACGCAGAACAGCAATGACAATAAAGACATGAACCAACTCGTGGGAAATAACAGGGCTATATTCTTAAAAAAAAACTTGTAAATCAGGAAATTCAAATTTGGGGGTGGGGGTGAAATGTTCCCATAGAGATACCACAGAAGCTGGGGGGAAAAACTCAGACATGGAGGGTCTTAGAAATAAAACATGGATGAAATAAAACATGTGATCAACACACTTAGGCGAATGGAATTGTTCTGTGGTGAGGTCTGAGCCTATGTGCCCCGCCAGGCCAACCAACCATGTCAGAGAAAGTTCTGAGAGGACAGGGCATCTGGCTGCCCACCAGGGCCCGAGGGGCCGATGGCCAGGAGTCAATTCAAAATATTCAACAGTTGATATGGCACAGGCACCAGCCATTCCAAGTGGGTATTTGCTATGACCATCATTGCTGAGTCCCAGGAACATCTCTTGATGGTGGTGACTTAGGATACATGTCCTCAATCAGGCCACCTCCTCTTTCCTAACCAGCATTCAAAAGATTGCCTTGGTAACCCCCATCTGCGATGCCCCACCATTTAAAAGGTGACATCAAGCAGGTTGCATTTTGTGCATGGGACAGAGAGGGTATCAGTGAGTTTTCCTTAATTTAGAAATTAAAACTGGTATGACATAGTCAAAATTCACTCTTGTTCTTTCTTGAGGTAGGGAAATGGGTTCTATGGGAAGGAGAAGGGAAAAACACTACTGGGTGAGGTGGTCATGCCGCGTGGTGAGGGGATTCTGGGACAGACTCTGTGCCGTGCTGGTGTCGGGAGAGAGGGCTGTGGGGACACGTGGTGGCATATGCGGGGCTGAGGGTTATGTGGAGGTGGTGGTGGTGCCATTTACGCTGGATGGCAGGGTGAAGTGTGGAAGGGCAGATAGGCAGGGAGGGGTGCTGGCTCATCCCGTGGGGCTGGCCTGACATGGGTGCACAGTGGAGGGTCTGGAGGGGCGGAGCCCCAGCTGTCATGTGACCTTCTCCACCGGTGTGCTGGTGCTGTAGGGCCAGGGCTCAGAGGTCAAAGGCTGTTGCTATTTCTAAAAGCCCCATCTACCCTGAGGATATCTTACTGTACCTGGTAGCTGAAGGCCATCGCCCTTCTTCACACCTGTGTGATGATTTTTGAGACATGTTAATGATGGAGAAGCACACCCAGCCTCATCTGCATGTGTGCACATGCACACACACACACACATGCATACACACACGTAGCCACACACACCTGGGGTTAACTTGAAATGGGGACCTGTGGTTGGTGGGCTCTAAGCAATGTGGAAGTGATGGGAAGGGAATACTTGGGGGGCCGAGTCCTGGCTGTGCTGCTCACAGAGGGGCTGAGAGCTTAGGCTGCCCGCTGATCTCCTCTGCCATGTTCCCTCTGCATCCCACCTCTTCCCTCTACACTAGCAGCCCCATCTCACTGGAGTGCAGGTGTGCATTCAGTGAGGGACCCTGACTTGTGCTCTTGGGCAGGAGAGGCCTGTCTTCCTAGTAGCATTTTCAAAAACACAGGTCTGGCCCAAGGGAGCTTTTCGGTGCTTCTGCCCCTCACCCAGGCCCCAGTGAGGCAAAAAAAAAAAAAAATATATATATATATATATATATATATATATATATATAAGGGAAAAGCCTGCCACATCCTGGCCAACTGCCCATATTTGTCCATCTGTCCACCCTGGGGCCACAGCTTCTGTGTCATTGCGTGGACACTGTCCTGACACCCTCAGGGCCTCTTGGCCAGGACTCCATCCTCAGTTTTGACTGTAGCTCTCCCTTTGCTCTCTCTAGCCTCTAGATTTCCCACATCACAGCTTAGCTCCATCACTCTTGATGGTGGGGTTGCCATCATCTTAGGGGTACCCCACTAGAAAATGGGTTTTGCCCTCAGGAACAAGTAACCTTTAATCATGACCCAGGCTCTGTGCCTGGCTGGCCTCTGAGACCTGGAAGTTGCAGGGCTGTCCCTAAGACTCAAGGAGAGGCCAAGTGCTATCTCATCTCCTTCCCCTGTACTCCAGATGGTACCGGTGTTGGGGCTCCTCCTCTGGAGCTTAGATAAGGCAAAGGACTAAAGATGTGAAAGGGGGCTGTCCCCAAGACCAAGTGTAGCCTGGGCTTTTGGATTTGCTTGCAGAGGCACTTATGACGTGGGGTGTCAGCCCACTGCACTGAGGGGGATCCCGGGGGATAAGGAATCTCATTTCCAAGGGCAAGGGGAAGCCAGAATTCAGGTGAAGTGGCAGCTGTGGGGGAATGGGAGAGGAGACTTGTAGCAGTTGACTTGGAGCCACATGTTTGGCCACCTTTCCCAGAATCTCCTCTGCCCACATCTGGGGAAAGTCTGCGCTGGGTGGATTTGTAGCTCTGCTCAGTGGAGTTGGGAAGAGTGGCAGAAATATGCTGGAGTGGAGATTTCCGCTAGGTATCGGGGGTGATGATGGGACCAGGTCACATTTGAGGCTGGAGACCCAACGAAGTGCTAAGCACCCTTGACCTGACTCAGGATGAAGAAAAGGCCTTTGTGACATGACTGAACAAGACAGAGACTAGGACAAGACCCTGGAGATGGAACAGACAGAGCCCTCCTGGCTTCAGCAGGGCCTCAAGCATGTAGAAGGCAACTGCTAGCACAGGGCATGGACATAAAAGGCACTGAGTAACTATTTTGTTGAGTGAGTAAATAAAAAAATGTGGTTTTAAAGCTCCTCTCCTGGTCTGAAAGGGGGTTTGGGCTTACCTTTCTTGTCTTTCTTCTCTTCTTCTTCACCGCCAGCCCCCAGCAGGGTGAAGATGATGCCGGTCTGAGAGTTCACACCCACGGCAGTCACCACCATACGTCCAGAGCCCTCCATCACGTGGGTCCCTGGGGAGGGGATGACAACCAAGTCACCATTGCATGGGCCCAATCCCCCTCCCCAAAGGAGTGGAAGGAACTGGGTCCTAGTCAGCTACCAGCTCTTTGCCTGATGAAGTCCTGGCTGTTGCCCATGGTCAATGTTCAAACTGTGCATATACGGTCAGTCTTTTGAAGATGATTTCGCCTCAGGACAATGCTGTGATGGGCCTGGGCTGAGACGGTGCTGTGCCTCAGTTCTCAGGCCCCCAAACAGCTCGGACCTATCATTTACTCCTCCCTCCTGGAGGGTTTCTTCCTCCCTCTCTCCTTCCTCCTCTCCCACTGTTAGAGCCACACAGGGACCACTCTCTTTTCCTTATTGATAGTATCTAGAACCAGGCCTCATTCTGCTTAATTCTGCAACCAGCAAAGAAATGCCACCTAGGTCCTAGACAGGTCTGCTTAAAATGGGTTCCACCCACTTCCCAAATATTTGGGGAAAGAAGTCAGGGCTCTGTGAGCTTGGATAAAAAAACCATGGCATCTTTATTTTCACAAATGTGTAACTGAAATTAAGCATTTCTCCCCATTATGAACATCGGCAAAAAATCCCAAGAGTGTTAGTGGTGCCCATGACGCCATTACACGTGCATTACCAGAACCGCAGGTTTTTTCATATTACTTTACAGTCGTTGTGATCATTATGCTCATCCTTATTTTACAACTAAGGCTGTTAATAGACTGCCGGATATGCTAATAAAGGAGCACACAGTTACTATATCACACATTTTAAAAATTCAATTATTTCAACATAATTGGCTTCCTTAATGATCCAATGTGTTTTATTTTATGCATTTCAGAGCTTTATTCCAAGTAGGGGTAGCACAGGGCTCCAAAGTGCAAGACAACTTAAGAACCCCTTTGCTAGAATTCTAGATTTTTCAAACTGGGTTCCAAAGGGCCCTGGAATTCTTCTGAGGGGCAGGAGGGAAAGCTGTGGGGGGGCCTTTGGTCAAGTGGCTCCATTTTTATTCTTCTTTGGGGTTCTGTGTCAGCCTGAGAGTCTTAACAAGTTGCTCCTGTTAGGCAGGCCCCTTCACCATGCAGGCTTAGAGAGCAGCTTGTCCAAGATTCACACAGGGAATTTGTGGCTGAGTGAGGATAAAATATAAAGGTAAAACCCCTGACAAATGTGCTATGTACATGCAATGGAATATCATTCAGCTGTAAAATAAGGAAATCCTGACACAGGCTATAACATGGATGAGCCTCGAGGACATTGTGCCCGGTGAAATAAACAAGTCACAAAAGAACAAAAACTGTATGATTCCACTTGCATGAGGTCCCTGGTTGTCAAATTCCCGGAGACAGGGAGGGAGTAGGATGGTGGGTGCCAGCGGCTGGGGAGGGGGTGCAGTGGGATGCCTATTGTTCAGTGACTATAGAGTTTCAGTTTTGCAATATGAAAAGAGTTCTGTAGGTGGATGGGGGAGACGGTTGTAAAACAACATGAATGTACTTAACGCTGCTGAACTGCACACTTAAAAATGATCAAAATGGGAAATCTTATGTGTATTTTACCATGATTAAAAAGACACACACACACACACACAAAAGGGAAACCATACTGAAGCCGTGGCCTCACTGGGAGAACCAAGGGGACCCCAGGGAGGGCATCTGGGGCACAGCCCAGGAAGCGGACGGCAGCTACACCAGCCCAGTTCTGACAGCAGGAGTCACGGCACTCTCGGCTCTTAATCCTCTGGCTGATGCAGGATATGCATCACTGTGTCCTAGCAGCTTCCACGTAACTGAAGGGCTACCCACAGCCTGAAGGGTGTTACCTGCAGAAGGCTCAGGGCACACCCAGGGAGGCCCCCTCAGTGGTTAGTCTATTTAGTAAAAAATCTAGATAGACTCTAGGTAAGTGAGGTTTGGCTCTTCAGGCACCCATTTTTTCTGATTTAATTGTTACCAGTCTGGGTAGAAAGCTCTGTACAATGAAGCACCTACTTCCACCTTCCGCAGAGTGGTAGGAGCCCAGGCCTGGCCTGGTGCAGCATCTCAGGCCATCCTTGGGCTGCATGGTAAGGACTCCACTGGGTTTACCAGACAGGGTCTGAGGGACCCGATGCCCATGGACACTGACCCCTGATACTAAGTTGCCAGTGACTTGCTTCTTGGACTCAGTTCTGCTTTTTAGAGTTTTATTTCTTTCCCCACAAGATTGATTGACACTTCTCCTGTTTTTAGGGTGACTTACCACTAGCTACCTTCTCTTTGTTTTCCAATTTGCTTTGGACTTGAAGTCTAGGTCAATGAACTCATTAGAATGTTTCTAACATAAGAGTCAAGAGGTTCTAAATCAGTGCCTTAAGCAAGGAATCTATTTTCACTTTTCAAGAAGTTCCACCCACTTCTTCCCTTTCCTACTGGGATCTGAGTGATATTATGAGATCATGTGTGTTTATGTGGGTGGCACCTGTCTGTGTGTGGATGCCTGTGCATGTGTATGGTGTTCTAGCTTCACGGCCTCCAGGATCTCATGATCTTAAAGTGCTTTACAGGGACAGACAAACACTCTTCAGTGAGTTCCTTCAAGGCAGGTAAAGTCTATCCACCAAGTCATGAAGGTTTCCAGAGGGGGCATAAAACCCAGTGAGCTGTTAACAACACCCAGATTCTCAGATGGCAAGCTCTTCAGCTGGCTCTTTGTTCACTCCCAGGACAGAAGGACAGTGTTATTTTGTCTCTGGGGCAGGGAATAGTGGGCACCACAGGATAAGCTCAGACACTGACTCCAGGCCGAGCAGCTCAGGCAGAGCTTGGAGCCCACCTATACCCCCAAGAAGCACAAACAGGGAGAACCAGGGCCCAGTAACGGGACCTTCATAATTACAGCTTGCTGACAAAACGATTTCTTGTGCACTTGCTCAGCTTGTGGGGGGCTGGGAGGCAGACTCTTAAATATCAGCAATATTAGACAGATGAGGAAACCGAGGCCCAGAGAGGCCATGTGGGCATGAGAGTGGGTCACTGCCAATCTTTAAAGGGGAGGATGAACACAACGTGCTGCATTCACAGAGTGCAGACAGCAGCCGCTGCCAGTGCTAACTTGGATTCTGTGCCAGGCATGGTGCTAAGCCCTTCACACACAATCATCTCTGTAGTCCTCACACTGGCCCTCGGTTTATGGGGGAGGAAACTGCACTCCCCAGCTGCAGGATCCCCTGCAGAGAGCAAGTAGATGTGGCTTGCCCTAGGTCTCTAGCTGGTGAGGGGCAGGGCCAGGGTTTGAATTCTCCCGTTTCTTGAGCCTGTCTCCTTTTACACACGCCAGTGCCCTTCTCCACCCATTCCCTCAACAGGCCCTCACACTGTCTCAAACACATTTGTGAAAAAGCTCTTTCACCTGGGTGGCAATGGAGAGGCTGCTCCCCACCTTCCCAGCCCTAGTCGGGGTGGAAAAATACACAGGTGGCCGGTTTCCACAGGACATAATCAGAACCCAAATCACCTAATCAAATCACTCCCATCACAGCAGGGGCTCGCTGCTCTGTAGGGAGGCAGGGAGGAGAGAGGAGGAAGCTGGAGAGGTAGCCTCTGGTCACAACATGGGAGAGGGGAACACAGGGTGAAGGCACAGCATGCCCCCTCCCCGGCCATGGATGAGCCCCAGGGTGGTCCTCCAGAGTCCAGCACTAGATGAGCCAACCCCCCCATCCTCCCTCCCTCTATGCCTCAGCAGCCCCCTAGCACCAGCTCACACATCCATCCTCATTAGCTCCCCGAAGTCTAAATACTTCAGTAGCGCCCCCTGGACGAGACCCCAGCTTTCTTCTGACACTTGACCACTGGTTCCTACCCCATGGCCTCTGCCCTGGGAGAACGAACAGCTTGCCAGGCCTCTGTGTCCAGCACCCTCACCCCCACCTTACTCACGGTTACCACCACCCCAATGCCCTTCCCCACCACTTGTTCATAAACCTCCTCCTCTAGGTTCAGGATGAATGTGCCCCTGACCCCCACAAGAAGACTTCATCCCCCTCCTCTGAACTGCCCCATTGCAGTTACGCCAGAGGGTGCTTCCAGGCCTGGCTTCCCCACTAGACTGTGGGTCCCTCGCGGGCAGACTCTGAGTGCAAGTCTCCTCTTAGCAGAGCCTGGTTTGTAGGGGGAACGCTAGCACCTCTGTCACTACTATTTCCTTTTTTTGTATTTTCCATGGGGGGCATGTGTTACATTTATAATGGAGAATCTCCACACCCCCAAGAAGCTGCCTTTATGCTTTTACAAAGGGTCAAATTCATTCTAGCCTTATCGTCCTCTCCACATTTCACTGGGCCATCCCTCTCCCCTACCAGGACTTTGGAGCCCAGCTGCTCCTCCTGCCAGAGGAAGAACTGAACAGACCAGGTCACCCCCCAGATGCCAGATCCCGTGCAGAGAGCAATGCTCAACCCCAGGGGCTGTGGCTCTCATTGGGGGATCCACAGACATCCAAGTCAAAGGTTGGCTGATTAAATCTCTCAAAGGAAAACTGCAGGGATTTTGGGTAGAAGCAGAGGTGAGTACCATTTGGGTGTGCGGACCTGGCAAGGCCTTGCACCAGGGCTTCACTGCCCATGGCTCCTTGGCCCCATCCTGTAGCCACCACCTCCTCTGGGCTCTCATGGAGCCCCTCAGAGTTCGCAAGTGTGGCAGGGGGCAGCGGCCGAGTTTAGTGGTCCCTGGGCTGAGATGAGGGGACCTGGGAACCAGTTTTGTGTCTACTTCTCATTTGCTGTGTGACCTGAGGCTAGCCTTTCCTCTCCCAGCCTCATTTCTGTTCTCTGTAAAATGGGGAGGCCTGGCTTAGGTCACCAGCTCTCAGTGATGAAGCCTGGGTATCCTGGGTGTCCCAAGGAAACAAAGCCGCTCCTGGGTGGGGTAGGGCAGCCTCATTCAAAGTCTGCATCTTGGGGAGCTGGGATCCTGGTCTGGATGGGGCCGGCAGAGACTGTGTGGGCAGACTGACCGAATGTGGAGCTCTGTGTCTGAGTCACACTCATTCATCTGATAGACAGACGCAGTGGAGTGCCAACTGGGTCAGACTCTTGGGCCTGAGGCGGGGGTCCCCTGTGGTCCCTGCCCACCAGGAGCTCACAGTCTAGTTGGGGTTGAGGGGAGCAGGCAGGTCACAGACAGACAACAACACAAGACTATGGAGATCCACAGGCCCAGCAGACTGGCGGGGTCCAAAGCCCAGACAAAGATGGGAAGGTGGGACGGTGCGATGGCAACAGGTCAGCTGAGCTGAAGCCCAGGGCTCATGAAGGGAGGAGTGGGAGAGATGCTGGATCACCGAGTGGCCTGAGTAGAGAGTTGGGTCTTTGCTTGGTATTCAACAGGGGTTCCCTGAAGGCATTTTTGGGGGGAGGAGGAAGAGAACTGATATTTACTGAGTGTTCACCACGTGCCAAGTACTCTCCAAGCTGCATTTTCCACTTGGCTGTCACAACCACTCTGGGTGGACATCGTCATCATGCCCACTTCACAGGCAGGGACGCAGCCCAGACGGGTCATCCCCCATACAGCCTGTCAGGGCAGAGCTGCGATACAGCCCCATGCATTCCTTGCGGGCGAAGTCCGAGGCTGAGCTGTTTGGGGCAGCCCCCAGGAGTGAGATGGCAGCAGAGAGGGGCAGGGGTGGGATGGGGGGGCTGTGTCTGTGTCCAGCTTTAGTCCACTCATAAGAGAAAAGAAGCTCAGGCCCAGGGGAGCTCCTGCTTAAAACTTCCTGTTCTGTCCCACCGGACTCTTCATCCCCTCCCCTTGGAGGGGATTCTGAGGCCTTTCTTGGCAGCTGAGGCTGGGCCAGAACCTTCCCTACTGCAGGCTCAAAGCCCATCTCTGCCTCAGAACAGCAGGAAGTGGCCTGACCCAGCCTGGTCCAGATGTTGGGGTCTCAGGGCCAAAGCCCTCATGCAGTGGCAAGTTGAATGCACTGACCTCCTGGTGGCAGAACTGGGGTGGGGTGGTGGGGCTAGTTTTACATGATGAGGCTTCTGACCCCAGAGAGGGAAACGGCTAAGATAGCACAGCACATCGGGTACAGGCGAGTGCTTGAACCCAGGGCTCCTGGCTCTCCTGGGTTTGACTTTTCAGGCCTCTATCTAGACAGGGAGAGGCGCGAGGTCATACCTTCTAAAAGGTCTCTTTCTGTGGGTAGACATATGAAGGAGGGAAGGAGGCCATTTCTAGGCACAAGCACCAAGCACAGGCAATATGATTCCCAGATCAGATGCAGACCTTTCATCATTATTGTTATCAACGCAGTTAATAACAGTAATAACATGCTTGCAGAGCACTAGACAGTTGGCAAAGCGTTTCAGCGCCCATGAGCCTGTCCCCCTCACAACAGCCCTGTGAGGTAGGTTTTGGAGCAACTGCAAACCCCAAGCCCCTCCACCCAGTGGTGGCCTCTCTGGTTCAGAGAGGTTGAGTGATGGCCCAGGGTCACCCAGCTGTGAGCGGAGGAGCCGGGACTTGAACCCGTGCTCTATCCACTACACCCCGCTGCCTCTCATGGAGAAGAGGCAGGGTAGTGTAATGGAGAGAGCGCGGGCCGAGCGGCAGATGGGGCCTTCCTGCAGTCACGGTGTCGTCCTAGGTTCCCTGGAGGCAGCAGCACTGGTGGCAGGTCCGGCTTTCCGTGCCTGGCCTTCTGCGTAGTGGGCAGGGTAGGCCCCAGGCCCAAGAAGGTTTGCCGAGGTCCTGGGCAACCTCGAGTTGTTACCACTCTGGCTCCAAGATGATGGAGGAGGGTGGGGGCTCTGTAGGGGACCAGGCCCTGATGCTTTTGAGGACAGTCCCCACATTGGCCCTTTGGTCCCAGTCCCTTCCATGCCACATCAGTGGTGCCTATTCTATTCTTTCCCAGTGGAATTTACTGGAAGATGCTTCAAATAGGCCATGCTGCTGGGTAATAAAGTCACAGCGTCCTTGGAGGTGAGCTGGTGCATGGGGGCTGCAGGAAGAGCATGGGGCTGGGAGGCCAGAAGGCTGTGGTCTTGCTCTGACCCTGCCCTCTGTGGGGCTTTACACTTCTGCTGTGGACCTCAGTTTCCTCAGCTGCAAATCGAGATAAGATAGGGTTCTCTAGGGTCTGTGAGTTTCCTGAAAGGCTGTAAAGTCACAAGCCTGGGCATTTATTTCTCCTAAGAGGGGTCATTGCTTCCATGGGACTCTTACTCATGACCCAGAGGGTTCAAAACTATTGGCCTCCCATGAAAAGCAAAGTGAAGCTGAGGAGCTGCTCTGTGTTGAAGGAGGCCGAAGAGGCAGGACATCTGGCTGCCACCCAGGGCCCTGCACTGGGCCTCAGCCTGAAGGATGCTGTGGGACAGCTGGTGGACGTAAACATATACGGCAAATTAGGTAAGAGTATTGCATCAATGTTGACTTTCCTGAACTGGAGGCTGCAGTTGCACATGAGAATGTCCTTTTCTGAGGAGACACACCTGAAATGTGAAGGGGCACAGGGCCATCATGTCTGCGTGACCAGCGAGAGAGAAGACTCCTGAGAGAGCAAATGTGCAAAATGGTGACAACAGCTGAGTCAGAGGGAAGGGCACACAGGAATTCCTTGTACTATTTTGGCAACTTTTTGGAAAGTTTGAAATTATTTTAAAATATAGAACTAAAAAAAAAAAAACTTGGGCCCAGGTCAGATTTGTACTCCAGGGCCCACTCTTACATTGCTTAACTCACATAGGGTTTAAAAAATTGGAATTTTTCACCAAACACATCAATGTCAGGAGATGGTACACGCAAATCTGGGTTTCCGGCTCCCCCTGCAAAAGGACCACTGCAGCCTTCCTGGGGGTGGAGGCGTTTCTGCAGGCAGCCGAGGGGAACACTGCGCTCCTGCTTTGGTGGCCACGCTCTCCCAGCCCGGACCCGTGGAGGTGGGGACCTGTGATTCCTGAACATTTCCACTCTGTCTGGTTTGAAGATACTTCACATGGGCCTGTGTCTGCCTGACTGCCCAGGCAGAAGAGCTCCAAGCGTTTAGGATTTTCTTTGTGCCTGAGCACTGGGGACATGTGAGTCTGTCTGAAGGCTGGTCTGCCCCAATTTGTGAGATGGGGAGACTGAGGTCCAGCGGAGGCTGATGGAGAGCTGGAACCTGGATGTTCTGCCTCCAAACTCTGGGCTTATTCCACCCCACACAGCATCTCACACCAATACCATTCACAAAGGACAGTCACATCGTCCCTTCATGCAGTCCCCACAACAGCCCTGTGGGGTAGGCAGTGGGGAAGAGCCCCCCCACAGCTTCCCCAATGCATAGACACAGCTGTGGAGGCTCAGAGGTGAAGGGACCTGTCCAAGGTCACAGGCCATGCATGGCTGGGCCAAGTAACCCAGAACCAGAGGGTTCTTTGCCTTCCTCTAGGCTGAACCAATGTGTTAGATGCCAGGAGGGGGTTTCTGAACAACAGTGAGGACTCTGAAGCCTCCCCGAGCCTGGTCCCTCTGTGTTGCTTCCCTGAGGGTCATCCGATTGGCAGGCCCAGCAAGGCCTGCTGGCAGATAAAAGGGTTCGAGGTGTCTGGTCATGTGTAAAAATAAGCATCCAAATGGCAGTTATCCAGAGTTCAGAGCAGTGGGGAAGAAAGCAATCAAGGAAACTCCCCTGGAGGAGGTGGGCTCATGCAGTCTGAAGATGGGGAGGAGCTGGATGGTGGAGAGGAGTGGGGCATCCCAGGGAGTGGGGATCGGGGAGACATTCAGTGTGAAGGAAGGGAGAGAAACGGACATTCCGACACAACCTCATGAGCTGGGGCCATGCTCCTGTTTTACAGGCGAGGAAAATGGAGGCTAGAAAGGATAAGAGGCTTGTCCAGGGTCTTCCAGCCAGTGAGGGGCAGTTGGGATTTGAACCCAGCTTATTTCACTCCCAAGCCCAGGCTCCACCCAAGGAATAGGGAAGGGAATGGACCTGTGTGGACGTCCCTCTGCCAGCACTGTGCTAGGGAGGGGCTTCACCTACCTCACACACCAGGACATCACTATGTTGGCAAAGAGAAACACCACCATCCATCCAAGACCACACAGCATGCTCATTCTAAAGCCTGGGTCTGGCTCAGCCTGGCCCAATTCTGCTCCTTCTACAGCATGCCAAAGGCAGCCTTTCTCCTCACTCTGGTAGACAGTGCCTGAGCCCCTGCAGTGTGCAGGGCCCAGTGATGGAGCTGGGCATGACCTTCTGGTAGCCTCAGGCTCTGGGTTCCCAGCTGTTTAAACCTTTCTTGGTGAGAGGGTCCATGCAGAAGTGCATCGTGGTGGTGTCTGTCCATCTGCATGTGGCCAAGGATGGAAGGGGCGCATACAAGTGAGACCCATCAGATCTGTTTGGGTGGCAGGATGATGGGTTTTGCTCTTTATTTTATTTGAAATGTTTGCATGGCGCAAAACTCAATCAACATTATGAGGCTGTGCCCACATGAGCCAAGCACAGTGTGGGCTGAAATGTGAGTCCCAGGTGGTATAGGGTTGAGTGCCCAAGGACAGTGGTGGTCAGCGAAGGCTTTGTGGAGGAGGTGGCGAATGAGCAGATGAGGAGGAGTTAAATGTGCAACAAGGAAGGGAGAGGGCCTTCTAGTTGAAGAGAATAGCTTCAGCCAAGGCATGAAGGAGGGAACAAGAAGGTGGGTCTGTAGCAGAGGTACAGGGTGAGGATAGGTATGGTGAATCTATGACTCCCACAGCTGGGAGGTCACTAAATGCTATGCTCATTCAGTGCTTGGGCCCATTCTACAACACCCCAACCCACAGCCTGTTCAAGTCCTGCTTACATACAATCAGTGATGGGGAACTCACTACCTTTCAGTGAGCCTCTTTTATCCTAGAATGGTTCTGACTGTTACAGAATTCTTCTCTTTCCAGTTAGGCTACTTTCTATGGGGCTGATTACGCCCTTTGTCTCTCTTTTCCCCATGAGCCTGGGCTAAGCTACTCCCCACTCCCAGCCCCACACAATTGTTTCTGAATGTCACCACTGCAGCCCACGGTCAAGTGTCATTTTCTTCCGTCTGGTTTGCCCTGCACTCTGGCGATCCCGACTCATGTTTTCTTTTTGCCATCTTCCCTGTGCTCATGGTTTCTGTGAACTTAAAGGGCACACTTCCATACTGCAACAGGAGACAGCTCCAGGGAAGGCCACTAGTGGCCTTCCACCGGCCTACCAGCAATCCAAACATCAGTACAAAGCAACCAAAATCTGGCCTTTGGCATCTCCATGTCGCCCACAAGGACATCTTGGGAGACCTTTGCTCCTGCCTCCTGACATCTAGAGGCTTCCAGCCAGATGTATAGGTCAAGACCAAAGTTGGTTCAACCTGGGCTGCCCAGCTGACTTCCCATCCATGTCTGCCCTTCCCTGTCTTTTCCAGAGCGTCTCTACACCTGTGCTCACCTCCTGGGCTGGTTTGTGATGCACTGGGTCAGGGACTCTGAACATTTTTCTCCCCAGCGTCCTGCCAGGCAACTACCCTTCCCCTCCCTTTCCCAAACTGTCTGGAACCTTGATCACTTACCCATGTAGGTCTGGTGCCTCCTCTTGACTTTGACTGACCTAAATGACCCACCAGGCTCCTTCCCCCAAGGATGACTGCCCATCCCTCAATCACTTCAGCCTAGAGGTTGGAACCAGGGCCACAGGGCCATGACTATTTACCAAGCTCTCATGTGGCTCTAAGTTCCAAGAGGATACCTGAGGCTTTCCAGAATTTCTCAGTCAGATCCCAGGGCCTTTGCACTTACTGTCCCTCTACCTGGAATGTGCTTTCTTCTCATTGTTCTGGTTTCAGTTCAAATGCAAACTTCTCAGACAGGCCTTCCCTGACCAACAAAGATTCCTGTCCCTTTCCTCAGGGTCTCTATCTCATTACAATTGTATAATGTCTTCACTTGATTTACCACTATTTGAAATCATCTTACATACTTGCTTACTTGTTCCTTTACCATCTGTCTCTGATTCTAAGCTTCAGGAGGTCAGAGACCTTGTTTGTCCCATTAACCATTGATACACAGTCGGTGCTTAATAAATGTTAGTTGAATAAGTTCTGGATGCATAAATGCCCCAGCCCTGATTCTCATTCCTTTTTACCATTCTACCCTGCAGACCTGTAGATCTTCTTTGTATTTCTAAGACATCCTATACTCCTTCAGACCTCTGTGCTTTTGCACATGTTTGCCTCTGCTAGGAGGGCCCTTTCTCTACAACTCTGCTTGGTAAGCTCCTACTTATCCTTTAAAACCCAGCTCAATTCCACCTTGTCTGTTCTGTTCCCCTCTTGGCTTTCTCACAGCTTCTTTACTCCTCTACTGTGGACTTTGCTGTTTCCAGGCTAATCGGGCTGGGGGTTCTCAAAGCCAAGGGGAAGGTCTGAATCCTAGGGCAGGGGTTCCCAGTGTTCAGCCTAGGGACTGGCTACGAGCAGCTACTCAGATGTTTGATGAGCACTGCTGGACAATGAGGCCTTTTGATGTCTCTAGTGGGGGTTTTCTCATGTGGCTGGTGCCTCACCCCTGCAGGGTCCCCCAACCTCCTCTTTTGCCCTGTGTAGCAGCCAGAATGAGATTTTTTAAAATATAAATGTGATCAGCTCACTGCTTAAAATTATTTCAGAGAATTCTCATTACACGTAGAAAATTTCCAAACTCCTGACTATGGCCCACGAGGCCTGACATGTGGCCCTCCACTCTCTCCTTCTTGTGCACAATCCTCCTACCTCAGGGCCTTTCTGTCTGGTATATATTTCCCCCAAATAGTCACAAGGCCCCGTGCCTGGCACACAGCAGGTATCCAAAAGGCTTGTCACCTGACTGATCCTTTCTCGTCCCTGATGAGAACAGGCTTCGGCGTGCAACTGCTCAGGAAACCAAGTCACTAGAAGGTAAAATACGTGAAGGCAAGGATTCTTTTTTGATTTTACTCACTCAGCAGTGCTGGGTAAGCAGTAGGCTCAGTGTGTGTTTTTTGGAGAAAAGGAAAGGCGTTCTCATTTGGGCCTGAGCCGGTCAGGGATTTGGAGCCAAGGACCAAAGTCTCAGCCCTCCAGCCTCATGAATGGGACACAGGCACCCCCTTGCCACGGGGGCAGAAACGGACAGTGGGAATGGACCCACCACTGGGCCGCATCTCACCTGACAGCAGCATGGGGTCCTTATCCACGGACTTGCGCACTTGGTCAGACTCCCCTGTCAGGGAGCTTTCATCGATCTTGAGGTCATTGCCCTGGATGAAGAGGCCATCGGCAGGGAGGAGGTCACCTGATGGAAGGGCAAGGGAGTCAGCAGGGTCTTGGATAGCTGGAGAGGCTGGAACGTTCCTCAACAGTGTGATTGCAAGGGAAGGCTCACCACTGGGGGCGGCCACCTAGAGCTCCCAGGAACCAAGATGGTGCCCACCACAGGCCAGGCCAACAGGCAGTTGAAGACTGGGGCTGAGGTGAATGGTGCAAAGCCAGAAGGGCTGAGGCTGACCCAGCAACAATCCTAGCTTGAGGGGGAATGTACTTCAGTTTATAAAGTACTTCTGTTGGCCTGGTGTGGATTTGGGGCCCAGATTGCTCAATGATTCATTCTTCTCTGGTCTCAACATGGTTTGAGGAAATTCTTTTATAATGCGCTAGCCTGTCTTGGCTAGGGTGAGGAGACCTGAAGACAGGTACATTATTAGAGAAAACCGAGCCCCTAGGGAGGAGGGACACTCCAATCTCTTCCCCATCTTCTGCCTCTACTTACTAAAGACATATAAATCCCCTTTGGTCCTGACATCTTTCTCCATGGCAGTATCATAGACCTAGAACGTCCACTCATCCATGTCCACTCCCTGTAACACCTTCTCTGGCCCCCAAACTATCTATCAACAGCCAAATCATAGATGGGAAATGGGTTTCATTTCCTAAGCCCACTCTGAGGGCTAGTGGTCCTTGGAGTGTTTTGTTGAGAGGCCTTCTGAGGCTGTATCTAAGCTCTAACATGTGATCGATTAGTAATGTCTGGTATGGGTAGAAGTTCTGAGAGTGATGACACATGTGTCATGTATTTGTCATTTCTGATTTAAATGGATTCTGGAATCCTACCTCCCCCAGGAAGTAGCCTTCCACCTCCCAAAGGATCTTAGAATCAGGATCCTTGGGATCAGCCTTCAGGAACCCACTCCGTTCCCTGGGCCAGCCTTTCTGGGTCTGCCCCACCTCTGCCCAGACTCCAGCTCTAACACCTGGCTCTGTGGTTGGGACACTTACCATATTTGACTTGGGCAATGTCCCCAACCACAATCTCGGCCACAGGGATCTGGACCACCTGGCCAGCCCGGACCACGGTAAACTTCTGCTCCTGTTCAATGCGGCTCTGCAGGCCCCGGAACTGTTTCTCTTTGCTCCAGTCATTGAAGGCTGTGACCAGGACCACGCAGATGACCGAGAGGAGGATGGCAGCCCCCTCGATCCAGCCTGCCTCCGCCTCTCCTTCATCCTCTGCCCCACCCTGGGCTGTTGCACATCCTGCAGAGAGCAGAAAGAAGCAGGTGGGATGGGGATTGGGTCAGCTAGGCAGGAGGGACCTGATTTAAATCCCAGCTTGGCCAAGTGAAAAATGCTGATGATCAGATGATCACAATCCAGTTTATTCAGTGTGTCTGGGTGCCGAGCCCTCTGTAAAGGGCTTCACACGGACCATCTGAGCACTCAAGAGTACTCGTTTCACAGATATGGAGACTGAGGCTCCTCAGAACAGGCCACATGACTTGCCCAACCTAGGAAGGGCAAGTGGAAGCTAGGGTGTCTGCCTTCAGAGCCCACCAGTCAGTCACTTTGGTTTTCTGCCTTTGTTTTAGCTGTGAGTAAACGACTTCACTTCTTTGAACACTAGTTTTCTCATCTGTAAAATGGGATGAATAGTCTTTATTTCTGGAACCTATTGTGAGGACTGAAATCCAGTGAGGAGGTCCATGGTGTCTCTAGCACAGACTTGGCACAGAGGAGAGGCCTGGTTCATGAGAAGAGAGAAAAAGCGAGGCGGTAACAGATGAAGACAATCAGTACTGCCTGTGCTTTAGGGTCTAAAATGCAGTTTTGCTGATGGCTTTTCCTTCCATTCTTCCAAGAGCCATGAGGCAGCAGCTGGAGGGCAGGAACTGCAGCTCTGGACCTGCCCTCCAAGGAACTGGTCCTAATGCCACCAGTGCCCCTGCTTGATCCAGGCTGACTCACTGCCCTCCCTGAGCTGCAACATCCTCATCTGCCAATGGGGGTCACTGTGACCAACTTCCAGGCTCAAGGAAAGGAAGGTGAAAACTAGCCCGTGCCCAACACACAAGATGCTCTTACTCAGCCTAGGACACCCCCACCCTGAGCTGTAGGCCCCTTCTCTGACCTCCTGTGACCCTGCATCTCACACCCCTGAACCATTGAACCTCCCAGTCTGGGTCCCCAAACTGCTTGAGGCCCGCCAGGATCGTCATGTGACAGAAAAAGACAAATACCAGATACACCAGATTCAAAGACCATTCCTGCCTATTGGTGCTGAGCCCTGGGGCCTTTCCACACCCATCCACACATCCTATTTCTTACATCTGCACAGGACCCAGAGAATGAGAGTTATTACCCCCATTTACAGATGGGGAAACAGGCTCAGAGAGGTGAGGCGACACAGCCAAGGTGAGTGCTATAGCCAGGACTAGCCCAGGCCCTTTTTTCCACTGGGGGGTGGTGAATGGCCCTCTCCGTGGGACGTAACGCTCAGCAGGATCTAACCATCCATTCCTGGAAACCTCAGAGACGTTCCCTTCTACAGGGGCTAAGCAGGGGACTGGGCCATTCATAAGATACGTGTGCCAAACATTCACTTTAATTCTCAAGCTGGCTGAGAGAAGGGAAATGGCTCAGAGAGGGGTAGCATCCCACCTAGGGGCATACAGAAGATCTGGAGTTTGGGTCTAGGCCTGGAGTCTGACACTGGAACTGGCCTGTCCACTGCCCCTGGGCCCAATGGACCCCCTCTGACATGTGCTGGCCTCATGTTGCCAAAGACCCATGGTCAACCATCTAGAAGTCCAAGTTGGTCCAAAGAAGAGAGAATAGCAGTTTCAAGAGATCTCAGCAGGAGTTTCTGGGAAGCCAGGGATCAGAAGCAACATGACAAGAGGGCCAAGTGGTACCAGGGAATGTTTTCTGGTTCCTGGGAAGGTCGAGGTTCAGCTGGTGGGCTCAAACTCAGGATGGTATGGAACCCTAGCAGCGTGTCACTGGAGAAATTCCACCTTTTACTGAACCAGCTGCTCCCTGCAGGCTAGTACACTGCATTGTCCCATGAGGTTCTCAATGTCACTTATTTTTACCTTTGGGAATTTCAGATGTTTCTAATAATTTTAAACTGTTTAACTGGACCAGCCTTTGGTGGTCATGATAATCATAATTGTGCTAATGATAACTGGCATTGGGTCAGCCCTGAGTTTGAATCCCAGCTACTTAATTGCTGTGTGCTCAGGAGCTAGCCACTTAACCACTGTGCCTCGGTTTTCTCATCCACAAAATGGGGGCAATGACAGGCACTCCCTCCTAGGTGGCTGAGAGGACTGAGGGAGAGCCGTTACGCGAAGCACTCACTCGCTGCAGGGAGGACAAGCACACTCAGCGAAAGCCGCTGTTTCTTGTCCAGGGTGTGTTTGCACTTTGCCTTCGAATTCCACAACCTTCAGGGGAGCCTTGGGCCCCACTTTACAGAGGGAGCCAGCTGGACTTCAGTACCACATGACACTAGGAGGAGGGGAGTGTGGGTGCTTCTCTACCACCATGAACGACACAGTAGAGACCCCAAAGACTGTAGAGAACCTTGCTACAAAGAAGCCCAGTATACAGAAATGCAAGCTCTTGCTCCCCAGGGAAGTGACTCGAGGTACAGAGCCCCAGTGCTTTGCTGTACGGGACTTTGTTATCTCTGCCCCACTACATGTTCTGTAAAGGTAGGAGGGTCTTCCCTGCGGTGTGCTTCACCAATGGGCTCCCCATCAGACTAGTTACTGGAACATTTAGGATACTTAGAGACAGCCTAGGACAATGGAAAGCCTTTGAGCTCTGGAATTGAACCTGATTTCAAATCCAGGCTCTGCTGTGTGACCTTGGGTGACTGACTTAGCCTCTCTGAGCCTGTTTGGATAGATGCAATATGGGATGATTCCATGGACTTTGTGAGCTCAGGGCCTAGTGAGGACCTACCACATAGTGGGTACATGATAAACATGGATGCTCTCTCTCTTTTCATGAACTACACTCCTTGGACTGGCTTCTGGAAGCCAAGGGCACGTGGCTGAGTGGGATTTCCACCGTGGTCTCTTGACTCCCAGCCCTGCCTGGTGCCTTTGCTGATTCAACACCAAGGATCCTTCTGGGCCTTTGAGGGCACTCAGCCAGCAAAAGCCCATTAGTTTTTATTTCCTTCTGTTAACTGTCTGATGGTCACACAGTGCCTTGCGGTGGCCAGAAAGTGGGAGCATGGATGGCTGGGCTAGGCCTTCGGCTGGTAGCCACCGGATCCTGGACACAACTACTGCTGCCATTGGCGTAACAGGGGAAAGAGATGAAGAAGAAGAAGGAAGAGGGGAGTGGGCAGGCCCTGCTGAGGTCTCCTCTGGGGCCCCTCAGACTGGGGCAGGGAGAAGTTCTAGAGATGGTCACCACAGGGTCTGGGGAACCTGTAGCTGCTCTCACAGGATGTGGGTTTTATAGGGTGTGGCCTCTCACTGTCAGTGTGACCTTGGGGAACCTGCTTGGCCTCTCTGGACCTTCCCTACACGTACATCAGTAAAATGTGGAAGCTACTTCCTAGATGGTTACCAGGGCCTGGCATCAAATAAGGGCCCTCAAAACTGGAAGAGCTGCAAACATTTTCTAAGCACCTACTATGTGCCTGTCACTCTGCTGACACCTGGCATTAGGGCAGCTGTTATAGGCAAGGAGTTGGAAGCACGGGGTACGCCAATCCTGGCCCTGCCACAAACGTGCTGTGTGACCTCTGACAAGTGTCTGGAGGTATCTGAGCCAAGAAAGTAAACAGCGAAGGGCTGTGGGATCCACAAGACACTCTATAGCCTGTTAGTCTATCACCAGCATAGTTTTATATATGACTGGTGAAGCCTGCGTGACCTGGCAGAGGGTAGCCTGGCTACATGAGAGGTCCAGAGTTCAGAGCTCAGGATGGGGCCTGGGTGTTGGGGGGAGCATAGCCACAAAGTACAGGAACTTCACCGTGTGGGCCTGGAGTATATGCAGCTACCCTGGTCAACTCAGAGCAAGGCCTGAGTGAGTGTTTCAGATGGAGGCAGGGAGAGGTGGTGGAAAGAACCATAAGACTTGGATTTAAAATCCAGCCCTATCACTATAAGCTATGTGACCTTAGGCAAATCCTTTCCCTCTCTGGGCCTTGGTTTCCAGCTCTCTAAGATGGAAGTGATGGCAGCCATCTGTCTGGAGGGCTGTTTATGGGGAGGTTCCTCCTGGCACACACTGGGAGCTCGTTCTGTGCTACCACTGCTCCCCCCCAACCACTCCCATATACCCTCTGAATGGTAAGTTTGCACAAAATTGGGTCACATAAGGCCACTTACCCAGGTGGCAGTGACTCAAGCCCACCCCTTTCTGAGGAAATGCAACCAAGAGATAGGAGCAAGGGAGAGTTCAGAAGCCAAAAAGTCCTAGTCTGAGTCATGGTCGTGCTGCTTCTCAGAGTGTGACCTCTCAAGTCACTTACTATCTCAAGGCCTTGGTTTCCTGGGTGATGGCAGTGCCTCCCCACAGGGTTACTGTGAGGACCGAGAAAGAATCAAATGGACAACCACAGAAGCTATAGAAATAGTAAGAATTATCACTGTCATTATGCTTTTGTGTCGCACCCTTAGCTTTGTGCCAGGCTCACTGAAGTAGCCGTGTACAATCTTCTACACGTTTTCTAAAAGTTCTCCTGCATCTCTTACAATGTCATGTGAGAATTCATCTCAGAATTCACTGTCAGGGGACATGCTATCTTCCTAAAGAACTGGTTTTCCTCCTGGTTGATAAGTTGGCTGTGCAACTCATCCTAATTCTGTTGCTGCCTTGGCGGCCAGGGAGCTCAAAGTCAAATTGAAATCTCAATCAGCGTAGCAAATATAGTTGAGTTATTTGCTTCCATTCCTTTCCTGGCTTTCTATTAGACCTCATTTTGTGAGATATATCCTTCTTGCATCTTAACTCTCTTTGGAAGTAGCTCATGCAGAAAAAAATCAACTTTGTAATATTATATATAAAACTGAGGTAGTTGACTGGTAGACTTGATGGTTATCCAGTTTCTCAGGCAACTCTGGCTTGGGAGGTGGTGGGGGACAGATGCTCAAGGAATCTCAGAGACTACCTCCGCTGGAGAAAATGATGTCTGTAATAGGTATTTCTTAGATGCTTTCAGTTTTTATTTGCTTGCCTAAAAAAGTGAACATAGTAGGTTCATGTATTTATGCAGCACATTCATTGGGAAATGTCTAATCACAAATAAGAAAGAAAAGTTGCTTATAATATCCTACTAATGAAGAATAAGATTTTAAAAATCTAATAACAAAACAACATATCGCATGTGATGTCATATATCCCATAGTATGTGTGTGTATATCTATCTACCCATCTACCCACCCACCCATCCATCTAGCTACACATCATGTGATAAAGGTTTAGAAAACTTTGCTATCATAAAGGAAAGCAGTCACAGAGTGGGTGAAGCCCTGGCCCTTGGCAGGTACTTAGTTTCTGGAATGAAAGGATGAGTGGGGGTCAAGGTTTTCCATTAGGAATCCTAAGTCCTGACTTTCAGAAGAGTGGGTTTGCTCCAGAACCTTCCCTGGGTGGGTGGGACAGTGCTCTCAGCCCATGGAGCAGTGTCACCATTCAGAACCTGGGGACAAATTTTGGGGTGCCTTCTCAAGACAGATACCTCCCATGGGAAAACACTGAGCATCACCCCCACAAATGTGCATTACACTGAACCAACCCTGGGACAAGGACATGAAAGGGGAGGGGGGGCACAGGGACTGAAAGACCCTCTCACACAGAGCCCAGAGGATGAAGTCCAAGAGGAAGATGCAGAGAAGGACGCCTGGGGCAGCCACATCCATGGTGGCAGCAGGCCCTGCACCCACTCGGTGACCTCGGGCAAGTGAATGCACTTCTCTGCACCTTGGTTTCCTTATCTCTAAAATGGGCATAACCATGACCCCTACCTCATGGGGTTGGCAGGAGGACATCTCAACCCAGACACGGTGCACTGTAAGGGCTCAATAAATGCTCACTGTAATTATTTCTACTGTTGGTCCAACTCTTGCATTTCACACATGGAAAGATGGGGGGTAGGGGACTTGGGGCGTGGCCCACCTGCCCTTGGCCTTGGCTTCTTCACCTGCAGGGAGTCGTAGCTGTGAGCCCTGCCTGTTGCCGGGTGGGGAGGGGGGCTTAGCAGCCCCCTCTTACCTTCATTGCTCTCCCCAGGCGGGTGGTAGAAGGAGAGCCCCAGGGAGATGATGGCCGCGATTTCCAGGATGATCAGCGTCACGTCTTGCAGCGCTTCCCACACCAGCTGCAGGAAGGTTTTTGGCTTCTTTGGAGGTATAAAGTTTTGCCCAAAAATCTGCTTTCTCTTTTCCAGGTCTGGCGCGGTGCCTGGCAAACCTGTGGACAGGGTGCAGAAGGGTTGGCCTCGGGGGCCAGGGAGAGACACATGCATTCCAGGGAATACCTCTGAGCGGGCCAGGCCCACGGCAGAGGGCCGAGGGGCAAAAACCAATCAGGAAACTCACAGGACAAACCAGGAGCCCAGGGCCCAATGCTGAGTGGGCTCTTGTGAGATGCCAGAGACACGGTGTGTGCAGTGAAAGTGGCCCTCCAAAGTGATATGTCCATATCCTAATTGCCGGAACCTGTGAATGTGACCTTTTCGGGGAGATGGTCTTTGCTGATGTAATTAAGTTAAGGATCTTGAGGTGAGATCACCCTGGATTATTCTGATGGGCTGTAAACCAAGGACAAGCATCCATAAGAGAGACAGAAGGAGAGCAGGCCAGACACAGAGGGAAGAAGGCCTTGTGGAGTCAGAGCAGAGACCGGAGTGACACAGTCGAAGCCTAGGGACAGCTAGAGCCATGAAGATGCTGGAAGAGGCAAGAAAGCCAGTGTCCCCTAGAGCCTTTAAAGGGAGCATGGCCCTGCTGACGCTGGACTCTCGGCTTATGGCCCCCAGAACTGTGAGAAAACAGGTTTCTCTTGCTTGAAGCCCTCTCGCTGTGGCCTCCCATTATGGCAGTCTCGAGGTGAATACACACCAGCGCACCCACACACTTGCTCCAGCTTTGCATGTCTGCCTGCACTTCGCGTTGAGCCCAGCCTCAGAGACCTCTGCCTGGGGTTGAATCCCAGCCTGCATCCCTTGCTCTCTGGGCCTCAGAGTCCCCTCTGCAATGGGGATGGCAATTGTACTTAAACCACGAGTGTTGTGAGCATCTTGGGTTGTCAGCAAGTGTTTGCTGAGTACCCACTGCGTGCCAGGCCCTGCTTCAAACACTGGGATGGAGCAGAGAACAAGGTGGACAGAGACCCCGCCTGAGGAGCTGACCTCCCAGCAGACTATTCCCTATGCTGACAGGGTGCCAGTTGGGTGGTAGACACTCAAGCCATGCCGGTGGTCACAGCCTGCCTTATGGACCAGGGGAGCGAGTGCGGTCCTCTTGTGGGCCCACTTCCAACTCACCATTTTCTTTACTTCCAGAAATTCTTCCAGACTAGCCAATATGACCCTCATTCTCCTTCAGAGGCTCCTCATTACTTTCAGAATAAAATCCATGTTTCTCAGCCTGGACCTCTGGCCTCTTGATCTGACTCCCAAGCTACATTTGTTTGCAGCCACATTTTCACTATTTGGTTCCACCCCTGCCAAACTAGGCCAGTCTTTTCCCAGCATGGCCTGTGTTTTTCTCCCACCACACATTTGCTCAGGGTGCCCTTCCACTTCCCTCTTCTCCGGTCTGTTCACCTGTCTGTAAGTCCCCTCCCAATCTAATTTGCACCAAGGTGTGGATGACCTGAAAGAGAAACTTCCCAGGTAGAATTGTCCCAGGGCAGAACTCTCTGTCAGGTATGTGACAAAGGCCGGCTTCATTATCTACCACCAGCCCCTTTGGAGGCCAGAGCTTCCCCTTGCTTCTTTCCCTTCTTCAATGAGGGAGACCCTGTGTCACCCCAAGTCACTGGTTTGTCATTGGGTTTTTCCGTAACAAGCACCCTGGCACACTTCATGCCTTGCTTCTGTTGTTGGATAAGCAAGGAAGAGCGTTTCCCCCCATCCACACTGGTGGGCCCACTCTCTGGGTGCCTCTGTGAGCAGCCTTACGCTCCACTCCAGGTAGAGAGCAGCTCTCTGCCCTTACGTTGAGACAGCCTTCACCATACAGGGCTTCTCTGCTTGCTGGACCTGCAACCCATCTGGGCCTTGGTACCTTGAGGACAAAAACTGGTCTCATTCTTGTCCCTCAGGGCCAGGCACTGAGGCCACCAATCATTTTAGATCCTCCCACCCACTGAACACAGGCAACCTGTCCAGGTGTTACGACCATGGCCTGGAGTGGGTGTCCTGGGGTGTCATCACGGGGAACACAGCACAAACGGGCCCTTGCACTGTCAGTTCTGTCCCTGAGACCAGCCCAACTCTGACTCACCTGTGGCTTAAAGAGGAACAGCTGGGGGTGGGCATAGAGGGGAGGGAGTAGGGAACATCCCTCCTTGGACCTCTGGTGTTTGTCCACTCCTGAGAATGAGGAATCTGGGGGATCCCCGAAACAGCACCACTAGCATGCGGGGGCTGGAGCACTGGAACACTATGCTGTTAGTTTTGGGGGTCTAGTGGTCTAATAACATACGATTCTAGGATTCTAAGTCTGTTGTTCACTGGCTCATTCATTCACTCTTTCAAACAACCCATGTTCCTTGGGCCTCCATTGCGATCCCAGCCTCAGTTTCACCATCTTGATAACAGAGGAGTTTGATGAGATGGGTGGTGTCTGAGGATCCCAGGGTTTTGAAGGTCTGCAGGCTCTGAAGTGGTCCTGCTGGGGTCTGCTCACATTTTTGGGCTCCTCCTAAGGTTTGTCGTAAATAAAGGGTTTCACTAAGAGGAAGCTTAGCAGAGGTGGGGCCAGCCCATCTCCTGGGCTCCTCCTGATTGATTCAGAGAAAGGTGAGTCTCTGAATTTTCTGAGGGCCTGTGATTCAAATGTTCTGAAGTCTATGGTGTGACCAGATGAAAATGTGGGTGTTCTCGAGTTCTGGGATCGGGCCATGGCTCAGGAGTTCTGTCATCTGGGGATTCACGGGCCTGGCATTGGGAGCCTGGGTCCTGAGGCAGAGCCCATGGCAGAGGTTGCAAATTCGAATAGCTGTGGGGCTGTGCAGGTTTTGTGAACGAGTGAAGTAAGGGATGGGAGTCAACAGGGAGTGCTGGGGACTGAGGCAAAGTGAAGAATCTCAGCCCTTCTAAATGGGGCAGATACTTTTTAGCATCTGTGGGAGACCATGGGCCCAGGGTACTAGCAGATCTTCCAGTTCATTAAGAGAAGCTGGGCACCTAGAATCTGATATAAGATCTCCCCATTAAAAACATTTCAGGGCCAAATACAACATATCTGTGAGCTGGATTCAGCCCCCACGTTGCTAGTTGGAGATCCCCAAGGCTATGGGTTGGGGTAAACTAAGCCAGAGGTTAGAAGGGGGGGGGGGGCGAGAGAACAGTTTCTTTGTCCTTTCTCCTCTTTCCTGAGCTGCTGTCTGCCCAGCACCAGGCCCTGCCCTGCTCCCCACAGGTTTATGAGGTCCCCTCTCTTTTTCAGAAATAATAGCTCACAAAATAAAAATATCTGTGAATTCTGCTAGGGCTTTTCCCACGGCAGAAACTGCTAGGCAGTTTTCACAACAATAGTCAACCTGGTATATAAGCCTAAGAAGGGAACCTCAGGTGTGGAAGCTCAGACGGTGTGGCTGAGATGGCAGAAGGTGGCCACAACATCTCATCCTCTCTCTTCCTTTCAGGGTGGTGGGCTGAGCTGGAGCTGGGGATATCAACTCCCAAGAACTCAGATGTCATGGGTTCAAATCCTAGCTCTGAATGACTCTGGGTAAGTGACTTCACCTCTCAGTGCCTCAGTTTACCCATTTATAAAATGTGGGTAACAGCAGGGCCTACTTCACAGGATTGAGATGGGCTTCAGCAGGATGTTTCGTGTAAGGCACAGACTGCTGCTGTACCTGGCATCAGGTGAGGATATCGTGTTATTATTGTTCAGTGCTAGGGGGCTGGAGTGATCATTCATGACCTCCTGAAGGAGGAAGACTTTGGACAGGTGGAATTTCAATGAGATGGGGAGGTGAGCAGTCAATGTGAGGACAGGCACAACGGAAGGGCCATGTAACTTACACAAGCCACTTCTCCTCTCTGGGTCTCAGTCTCCCCCCATGTGACATGAAGGACTGTCCTGGCTGAAGGCTGGGGCTGGTGGCTCTGATACTTTGTATCCAAAGACAGTAGTTTTGAGGACCTACACTGGGACAACCCATTTGGTACAATCCACCTATCACACCCTTCCCAGGAAATCTCCCTGCCTTCTGGCTAAAAATGAACACTTCTGTTTTGGTGAGTAGAAACAACAGAAGCTGGTGTGAGAGACAAATGGTGTTAGAGAGGCAATTTAGATTAAGAGCATCTCACCACTTGGCATGTAAAAAATTAATATACTGTATCAAATATCACTGGAAAAAGCCAGCAAGGCCCTGAAAATTCAGACACAGAAATGTCTGGCAATTGATGTCAGATGCTGCATGGGGTTGTGGGTTTTCAAACACAAGTTTCTTTTTGTATGAGAGGCAAGGACAGGGTGAGGAGTCAGGGTTGTGGATGAACCTGAGCCAGTTACTTCATTCCTTGGAGGCTCAGTTTTCTCATCAATAAAATGGGAGCAAAGTAACCCTCCTGGAGTTGAGCCACACGAGGAGGAATGTGTGTGAAAGTTCCCTGCAATCGTGTCTCTTCACTAGCACTTGTTCAAACTCTTCTATTAGAATAGAATTTATGTGTTCTATTAATGATGTAAAAGAAGGAAGCTAAGGGCACCAGGGGGGACTTTGGGTATACAGAACTTATTTGTTGTAATGGCTGTTTGCTGTCATTGGTATTTGAGGAATCTCTGCCCCACAGTTCATCTCTATCCAGCTGTCCTAGACACAAACTGGGTTTCTACCAGCCCCTAAGTCTTTGCCTCGCCAGTCACCATTCCTCTGCTTGAAATGCTTTCTTTGACCCAGCCCTGAGTGTTACAAATGGCAGCCTCAGGCTATCAGAGGCATCTTGTTTGGTTTGCACCGTGTTTATAAAAATGGAAATTTGCTGCAAACATTAAAAACTCAGGTGCTTCCCCCAAATCCTGATTCTGGCTCAGCCAGGGCATGTGCATAGACCTCAGGAGTTGTGACTGAGAGCTCTCTGACCCAAACACTGGCCCCTCCTTGGCTCTGGGAACATGTTTCTTGTTAAGGAAAGCTCAGGGGGACAGTGAGCGCCAGCTTAAGTCATTTGGAGGCAGAAGGAGCCTTGACTTTATCTGGCCCCAGAGCACAGATCTGGAGACCAGGAAGAGAAGGCAAAGCAAGTTCTGGCTTTCTTAGAGTGAAGGATTTCTTCAGAGGTAAGCGAAAAGTGGATGGATGATCTAGGACGGAAGGGAAGGGAGAGTGCACACAGAGGCTGGATAACCCTGTCACAAGATGCCAGGCGCCCAGAGACTCAGGATCTTCCTATTTAAAGAGACCTGATTTGTTCCCCCAGGCCTTCTGCTCCCTCCACCCCCACCTCATCCAGCTCCTCTCAAGGTAATGAAAGTAGTTAGGGTCATATTATATGTGTGCACCCAATCATTCACTTGATCATTTAATCGACACTTATTAGGTACCTACTATAAGCCAAATACTGTTCTTTATGTTGGGGATGCTGCAGTGAAGACAGGGGTGCCAGAAAGGGTTACCTGGAGGCAGTGTAACTGGGTGAGCTCAGAAGGGTTGGGGATTAATCAGGTGAAAGGGTTGGTGTGGGGAGAGGTCTGTGAAGGCAGAAGAAACCCCAAAGGACTTGGAAGGAGCCAATGTGGCTGGAACACCCCTGCTTTGCCCCTCAGGAGAGGGGGCAAATGGTCCCCACAGAAGGAGACACATCTACTCTGTGCCACCCAGGACCATCATTATGCAGGCCTTAAGGTGAGGCTGAGGAATCACCTAATGGAGACTCTGGCTCATGGAACTCATCTTGTTGCCATCTTCCCCCTGCCTGCCTGGTAGCTCAGCACTGAATTTGCAGATCCTCTCTGGGAGGGGCACTGGAGGACTCAGTGGTGTGTGTTGTGCCTGTATAGCACCATCTTATTTTTCCTTTCTTTCCTTTGTCTGAATTTCCTCACTTAAGTCATTTGAAATCTTTTTGCATGAGACAAGCTTTTATAAGCTGCTTTGGAGGTAGGACATGCATAATTCATCAGAATTAAAAGAGGTTATTGAGATCAATAAAGGCTGGGTTAGAGGTCAGAATGAAGGGGTGAGACAAGGGGTGGGGACATAAAATGCAATGTACTTTCTGCCCTGGTAACTGGAGACAGGACTCTGTTCTTCCTGTGTGTGGGGCATTGAGACAAAGCACCTTGTGACAACAGCCTGGGCTCTATCAAAAAAGTGGTGCCTCTGGCCACTGGGAAGGGCTCAGGCTGAGTGTTCCAGATCATCAGACGACCTCTGACCTCTTCTCAACTGCTTTGAGACATCATAAGCATCACTATTTCCAGCAAAGAGACCCCAGAGAAGTTTTTTAACTGCTGGTGGGAGCCAGAGTGAACTCTGCCCAGTGAAGCTGGCTGATGTTCAGGGTACATTGTCTGGCTTGGTGGGCCTGCCTGCTGCCTGAGCAAACGATTTCAAGTAAAATGTAACCACAGTACTCACATCCCTCAGACTCTCCATCTGCTGCTCAGTACTTGTGCAAAAACAAACTGCTCCCCAGGTGCTGGAGACAGTGGTGGGGGTGTGGGTAGAAGGGAGCCGTGAGTGGGGCTGTTTCCAGAGGTGGGTGGGAGGGAGCCAGGCCCCAGAGACCTCAGACATGGGTTCAAATCCCAGCTGCTCTCTGGTTCAGAGCTGGTGCTGTGGGCAAGTCATTTTCCCTCTCTGACCCTCAGTTTCCATTTCTGTGATTTCTGTAACATGGGGCTAAAAATACAACTGTCTTGCAGGCTCAATGGAGGATCTGGAGTATCATGGTGTAAATAGTGCCTGGCACATACTGGCCCTCATAAGTGAAGGATGCCACTGTTACTACTAACTACCACCACTACTGCTAACTACTACCACTACTGCTGTTACTCTGGGTCTGGCATGCACCCCCTGGATATTTCTGTCAGTATGGCCATTGTCTCAGGTTGTGCCAGAACTCACCACGGAAGCTGCGACACACCCCTAATTAGATCCCAAGACCTGGTTTGGGTGCATCTTGCTGTGTGACCTTGAGTAGATCATTCCCCCTCTCTGGGAGGCCCTCAGGCAGCTTCACTTGAGGATCACACAACACCAAGGCTCTGACAGCACTGTGTAAACTGTGAGGTTCTTGTGCTATGATTGCCCCATCATGTGGGTGTGTAAGTGAGGTGCAGGGTTCTTCTATTGGGAAGACAGCAAGTCAGGCCTCTTGCCACAGAGCCAGGTGATCACACCTGCCTTGCTCCAGCCTGGTCTAGACAGAGGTGGCCATGTCTGCTGGGATCAAATACCCCGCAGTGACCCTGCCTGACTAAGCCGACATGAGACATTGATTCACACCAGCCTGATCCTGTCAACTCTGGGGCAGTTGGGAAATTTTGTATGGAACGAATCGAACATGCTTTCCCAGGACAAGCAAAGTAGCTTCATGGCTGTGCTACACGTATTTAAAAAACAGAAAGGGGCTTTGGACCAGACGATGCCTACAAGACACCCAGAAGGCAGGTGTGTGACTTAATGTGTGTGCGAGGCTGTCTGTGCAGTCGCACGTGCTCTCAGGGCACATGTGGGCGTGTGGCACAGGGCTTTGTGTGTGTGGTAGGGGCAGCCGTGTACTTGCACCCTGTCAGAGGCTAGGGAGAGTGCGTGGCTTACAAAGACCTCCCAGCTGGGATGTTTTGGGAATTCACGATGCTCCAGACAAAACAATGAAGTGGGAGGAAAGACCAAGGTCTGACCTTGCCTGAGACTTCTTCCCAGCTCTGTTACCTTGGGAGGTGACTTTGACTGTATCAGCCTCAGTTCCCTCATGTGCAACTTGGGAATGACCACAGTGCCTGCCTCACTGGTCACTGTGAGGAGGGAGTACATCTGATGTGCATGGAAGGGTACCCGGCACATGGCAAGGGCTTGAGAAGTGTTAGCTGCTACTATTGATATTATTGAGCGACACTCAAGTCACAAGCTCCTAAGTTGGTAGTACGCTGGGATCGCCAGGGAGCTTTAAAAAGTCGAGGCCGCAAACCTAGAGATTCTGATTGAACTGGGCTGGGGCGTGGCTGGGCCTCAGGAGTGCCAGGGTTGAGGAATCACTGGTTTAGGGACCAGCAGCTTCAACCTTACCTGGAAACATGTTAGAAATGCAAATTCTGGAGCCCACCCAGACCTACTGACTCAGACACTCTAGGGAGGGGCCCAGACATGTGCCTTGTGACAGCCCTCCTCTGGGGGCAGAGATGTGGTTCAGGTTGAAGAACCACTATCTGGGTGGAGGAGGGAGGAGGGGAGGGAGGGAAGAAGGAGGGGAAAGAGAGAGGGGAGAGGGAAGGGGAGGAGGGAGGGGGGTAGGAGGGTAGGAGGGGGAGGGGAAGTGCTGCAGGCACATTCCCGCTTCTGAGTCTCACCAAGCCTGGCACATGGCGTTAGTGTGTGGTGCGTCAGGATGGCAGCGGCTGGTTCAGGTCACACAGCAGGTGAGGGGCAGAGGCTGGACCCAGCCTAGTCACCTGTCCTTCTTTCTGCGGGGTTACCAGCTCCCTCAGGGCTGGTCTCTCTTCCTGAAAGCTGCCCACTATCAGGCTTACAACCGGCCTTGGGGCGGCAGAGGAGGGAGTAAGTGCTGTGGTTTGAAAAGCTGACAAACCCAGACTTGGGACCAAGGAGGATGAGACACTGCACTTGGACCCTCCATCCTGCTGGTGGCTGAAGAAATAAAACTAGAAATAAGGTGGGGAGAGAAAGGAGACCAGAAGAGGAGATCAGGCACAATGGGGCCCAGAGCTCAAGTTCAAGGTTGTTCTGACAGTGGCCCTGCCCTGCTGTATAACTTTCTCTAGCTCCCCATTCACAACTGCATCCAACTTCTGGACTCCCGGTGGCCTCTCTGAGGTTGTCTCAAAGGATTCCTCCTCCCTCACTCTCAGTCCTATTCTGCTGCCAAGCCACATGCCCCATAACATGCCTGGCATTTGCTGACATTTGTCTTCCTCTGTCTTGGCTCATCTGGTTCCTAGCACAGAACGCCCTCCTCTTCCCTTTGTTGAGCTATTTAGTCATCTGAGATACAGATGAAAGTTTACCACCACCTCCTGGAAGCTTTCCTTGATTTACCTAGCAAAAGCAATCCATCCTTCCTGTCCTTCCTTGAGAGCATTTGTCACCTAGGTCATTCATTCACTAACACACTTACTGGACATATCTCTAGTGCCAGTTTTGGCCCTGGAGGTCAAATGCCAACTGAGACCCACTCTTTGCTACCACTATCTTCTGGATGCTGATACCACCATATCCTAGAGGAGGCTGTTTGTGCCCGTGCACAGTAGGCCCTCAGGAAACCTCCTCCCGTCCCTCCTGCCTCTCTGGGGACAAGACATGGGGTTGTGGGTGCTGAGACCATCCAGAAGCCCCTGAACACAGGGGTGGAGTTGTGCCACCTGGAAGAGCCACTTAACAAGCCTTGGTTCAACAACCTTCTCTGCAGGAAAACAGCCCGTGCCGTGGGCATCCCTGTGGTCTGCATCTGCATCCATCAGGGCAGTCGCTGTAAGTTTAGGACACATTTGGTGGCTATTGTCCAGTGTGCCTGGAGTTTACAATCACATCATGGTGTTGATTGTTCCTGATGGATGGGGTGCAGGGTGAGGGGTGACTTTGTGATACATTATGGCTCCAGATGGGGTTTTCTATGGATCCAGGGTCTCTACTAATTATGGGTGGAGGTAGCGTTTGCCAGTTCACAGGCCCACTCACAAACCCAGCATCCAGCCACACAGATGCGGCACACGGCTGTGGGCACGGCTTTGGGCGGCTGGTGTGAATGTGCATAGCCATGGCACTGGCTGGCTCCTCTGCAGCATGTGGATATGGGGCCCACTAGGTTATGTGCACATGTGTGGGCACGACATGGAATGGGACCAGCGCTTGTGAGCACCACAGACACTATGTCCCTCTAACCATCTTACACACATGTGGACACAAATTTCTCCACTGGTTTAAATGCAACACTTGTCTTTCCCCCAAGTCAGGCTGTTACCACCCCTCTCTCCACTGTACGAATTCTCAGACCTGTAAAACTTCGCAGCTCATGACTCCAGAATTTCTACATGGGCAGTGGGTTGGGGGGAATGTGGGAGTGGGTGGTGGGGATTTGGTTGGAAGATGGGTGGCCAAGGGCTCATCTTGAAGCTGTGAAAATATCAATTACCTATACCAAAGGATGGGGGGGTCCAGTGGAGCTGGGGGCCCTGAATAAGGTTGCCATATAAAATACAGGACACCAGTTAAAAGTGCATTTCAGATAAATAGCAAATAATTTTGAAGGATAAGCTATATGCCATACAATATTTGGGATGTACTAATACAGTTATTTTTTGTTTATCTGAAATTCAAATTTAACTGGATGTCCTATCTTTTTTTTGTTGTTAAATCTGGCAATGCTACCCCTAAAGTTCCCGAGTCACCTGTTCTTGGTCCTCCCCCTGTTGGAGCAGAATAAGTCCTGTGGCCGGCCAGTTTCCCCCTTCCACTTGACAGGTGGGAAAAATTAAGGCTCATAGGCGAGAATGTGACCTGGGCCAGATGCAGGGTGACTCAGCTGCAGAGCCGGGTTGAATTCCTGACTCCAGGCCTTTTTCATGGGAGGCGACATTCATCTTCGTCAAACGAACAGTGAGCTTTAAAGAATTGAGCCTTATTGTACACACAAAAATACAGCCACTTCATATTCTCTCTCTGTCAATATCATTTAAGAGATGATTCAGACTGTCCTGAGGTGACCTCTGAGAAGCCTTTGTCTCATCCTCTTGGAAAAATGGAGGCCAGAAAAAGCCATTTTTTTCCTTCTTCTGTGAAGGGGTCTTGAGGGTTGAACACAGACTTCTGCGAGGTCCTCATGAGAGGAGCTTCTCTATCCCTCCAGATGGGGGCGTTCTGCAGAGCTGCTGCCTGCAGCCTTCCGGGTGGGCTTGCAGAAGCCCAGGGCAGAGACGGCTGCTCTGGACCCTGCCACTTACGGAGACCTCAGCAAGTGGCTTCCCCCTCAGTTTCCTCATCTACAGACTGGAGCAGAGGAGCAACCTAACAGCCCACTGGGGTGAAGATGAAAGGAGATGCAGTATGGGAGAGTGCCCGGAACCTGAGCAGAATATCCCTTTCTTCCCTTTGAATTCAAATGCCACCCTCAAAAGGCATCTCCAGCACTGGCAAAGTATTCATGTCCTCTCATTGTTCTGTGGCCTTGAGCGACCCCTTCAGTGATGAAGAACCAACACCCACCCCTCAAGGTCCCCCCCTTGTTCCTATTCCCTCCACTACACTGGGATCGCAGGCAGACGGGTGCTAAATGTGCACATATGTGCTCTTACATGACCATCCCTTTACACGTGTGCCTTGCGTTTAATTCTCCTGGCCACTTTATAACAAGGGGATTATAAATTCCACTTTATGGATGGACAAACTGAAGATCAGAGAGGTAAAGTAACTTGCCCAGGACCACACAGCTAAAGCTGGGATTTGAATCCTTGAGGTTCCATAGCTGTACTCTCACGACACTGTGCCGGGTTGCCTGCTCCAGGACCCAGCACCGAATTCAAAACCAGCGACTCCACCATTCTCCTTGTTGCTCTCAAGATAGGCTTTTGCTATAAACAATGACTTGGCAATAGACAAGAGCTAGCTCCCAGGGATGCCAAAGACCTGAAGGAAATGGGAAAACTGAGTCACCAGGCTGGGTGCTGCTAAATATTTGTGTTGTCATTGTGGTGTGGGTTCCTCCTTTAACATAAATAAAAGTCTTATATCTTGAAAGAAAAATACAGTCCACAAGCCCTTCAAGAGCTACAGCATTTATAGAAAAATGCATTTCTTTCTTTGGAAAATGAGTGGGCTAAATAAACTGCAGTCCATCTAGTCTGTAAAATACTATGCAGCAGTTTAAAAAAATGAGATCCATTTACATGTACCAAAACATCAGGCTCTCCCAAGACAACTGTTGAGTGAAAAAAGAAAGTTGTAGAGCAATATGTATAACTTGATTCCATTTATGTGAAACAGAAAACTCTAAAAAACAATAGTTCATATTTTCTATGGGCACACACATATATATAAATGTGTACTAAAAGGTCTGTAAGGATCTGCTCCAAACTCATGAAGGTGGAACCTGTGGGGAGGAGAAAGGGCACTGTGGCTGCAGTGGTCAAGGGGACCCTAGTTTTGACTGAAATATTTTAACTTAAACCAGATATGTGTTTATGCTTTATTTAAATAATTCAAAATTTAATTTAAAGGGGAAAGTAATACGTAGTGTAAGAAAATATAGGTCTGTCTCGATAAAACCTTTGGATGGACTGGACTTGGGGGCAAATATTCCAGGGTTAAAATCTTGTCTTCATTACTTGCTATCTGTGTGTTGTTGAATGAATAACTCCACCTCCTCTGTTGCATGGGCCATGGTGCCCAGCCCAGAGCCTGGTTGTGAAGATTAAAATGACTTAGCAAGTGTGACATGCCAGACACACACGCAGGTGCTCCATGTAAAACCCCCTTCATCTCCTCTTTCTCTCTGAGCCCTGGCCTCAGCTCCTATCAGGGTCCTCTCCTGTCCCTGACCCTGTTACACCATCCAGCAAAACTCCTGCATCCAAAGAAATACTTATCTCAGATCTGACCACTCCCCTCTCCTGCCTGCATGTTGCTTGCCCAGATGGCTTCAGTAGACACCTCACTGGCTCTCATGCTCCCACCCTCAATATTCTTCACCCGCAGCCAGAGGGATCCATGCTCCTTGCCAAGATCTGGAAGGCCATGTACAGTATCGCTCCTGCTTTTTTCTGGTCTCACTGTCCCCTCCCCACCACTATGCTGCAGTGACACTAGCTTCTTTTCTGTGGCTTCAACTCAAGCGCTTTCCTGCCTCAGGGCTTTTGCATGTGCTGTTCCCTCTGCCTGGAATGCTCTTCCCCCTTTGCACCTAACTCAGCACTCCTTCGGCTGAACCACCCCTCTGCCCCCTTTTTGAATGTTCTTATAGCTGCCTGAAATCCTTTTCATTTTAATCCTTATTTCGGTAATTAATAAGTAACTGGCTTTTCTTAATGTTTGACTTTCCTTTTAATCCTTATTTTGATAATTAATAATGTAACTGGTTTTTCTTAATGTTTGACTCCCCTGCTGACTCTGGTCCATGAGAGCAGGGACCACATCTCTCTTGGTCTGATTCACAGGGGATGCTCAGTAAATATGTGGCCTCTCCTAGACACATTTCTTTCCTACATAGGAAGAAAGGAGGGAAGGAGGGGGCAATGTTTAACTCCAACATAATGCTGGGTTGAGACATTTTCATGCTGAAGACTGGGGGGAAAGGGAGATACTTGGGGTCAACTCAAGTCACTCCTCAGGTCCAAGGCCATACAGCAATCATCTCAGTGGCTTCCTCTTTCCTTGTTGAAGAGGAAAGGGATGGAGGAGCCTCCAGCCAGACCCCCACAAGAGGACCTGTTGGCGAAACACACATCACATGTCCAGCCTCATCCTGGGGCACCCTTGTACTTTCCACTTAGGGACCTGAAGTCACTACTGGGAAAAACTGTAAGATCCAGTTTTGGACATAAACACAAGAAAGGTAGAGACCTGCGTTTCTACCACACTAGCTTCTCCCCACTCTTAAAAAGGGCAGCTTCTTTGAGGACCAGGAGGTGTTTTCCTGGAAACAGATTCTTCCTCAGGATGAAAGGATTCTGGGGAAGATAGGAGAGTGCAGAGCGGGGATGAGGTTTGTGGTGTGACACTTAAGGAGCAAATCAGAAAACCCACAAAGACCCCAGAAAGCTGAGAGTAACTCCCTTGTGAAAGTTGTTTTAGGAGCCACTTCCACATCCATTGCCATGTTTGGCTTGCATGACTCTACAAGGTGTGTGTTTAGAGTTTCACGTTAAAGATGAGGAAACTGGTCCAGAGAAGTCTGGGGACTAACCCAAGGTCGCATGCACAACTGAATGACGATGACACTCCTGGTGCCCAGGAGCACTGACTCTGTGCTTGGTGCTATGTGGGGTTTATTTCATTAACTTCTCATGGCTTCCCTGTGACTTCATTTTGTCACCCCCACTTTACAGATGGGGAAACTGAGGCATGGAGCTGTTAAAGAAACAAACCCATCCTCTGGATTTTGATTCCAGGTCTGCCTGAATCTAGAGATTAAGTCATAACCCACTGTGTCATGCCCCCTAGAACGTGATCTTGAGTCTCTCCCACTGTATATCATCTTCACACGCTCTTCCAACCAGGCCGATCCCATGGAGGAGGCCAGAAAGGCATTATGAGAAGCCCCATTTTATAGATGAGGAAACTGAGGCACAGAGAGGGGAGAAAGTGACTCTCCCTAAGGCAAATCATGGAGGGTGTGGGTCTGTACTCCGGTTGTCCATACCAGCATGCTGCCTCCTTTGAATAGGAATGTTTCAGAGCCTTGAACCCTGACGTGCTCCTCACGCCTGGGCCACCTGGAAGGTTCTGAGCATGTGAGAGGCAGTATGGCTGGGAGTGTAAGGAGGGATGTGGAGCCTGAATCCTGGCTCTGACATTTTCCAGTTGTATGACTTAAACAAGTTACATAAACAGCTCTGGGCCTCCAGTTTCCTCATCTGTACAGTGGGGACCACTGGTGTGTACCTCCTAAGTTGGTTATGTGTATTACGTGAGGTAATGTACACAAGACCCTCAGCACAGCTCTCGGTGCAGGGAAATACCTTAATTAATGGAAGCCATTAATGTACTATTGCATTTCCTAAGAAGCTGTGACACTTGCTTTCTGGGCCCAGGGCCACAGCCCCTTGGTCCTCTGTGACTCCAAGATGCAGCTGTGGTAGTAGCTCCTGAGCACGCTGACTACACCCACCTCATGTGCCCACTGACTGTCTTCTGCTTCGGGGCTTTTCCTACGGCTGGGAGTTCACTAGGTGCCCCAAGCAGGGTGCCCAGAAGAGCTGGCAGTTACCAAGTCCTTGCCAGTGGGAGCCAGGAGTCCCAGCCTTGCACCCTGCAGGGGTAATTCTGAGGCTCAGCCCACACGACCCCTGCAGGGTCCTGGTGGGTCAGAGCCCCAGACACCCATGGCAGTGACCAGCTCAATGGCTTACCTCCCACTGGCATTTCTCCTCACGCCCTCACTCCTGAGACTCCCAAATATGCCACCTGACGCTGTCCTCCACTGCTGCTCTGCTCTGGGGGAGCTCAAAAGGAGACAGGCCAGTGAGTGAGCCTTGTGTGAGCGAGTGTGTGAGGAAGCCCCTGGGGTCCGGCTTCCCGGGTTGACCTTCCTCCAATCACTGGCTGCCTGACCTTGCTGGGCCTCTGCTTCCTCTCCCCTGAGGGGTTTGGATTCCCTCTTAAGGGCACTTCTTGCTCAAAAATTCCGAGATCCTCCCACAAACTTCTCTCGTAACCATATCATTTACTCATGAAGCCATAAACCTTTCATAAGGGGCCTTCCAAGGCTGCTGGGTCAGTGCGGTGGCTCCTCACCGGACCGAGGGAGGGGACGAGCCTGCACTGCCTGTGGGGCACACAGAGGGAGGGAACCCCTCAAGCGTCAGGGTGCCCCGCTGACAATGTCACTTTGGTGGCAAACTTCCTATGTCCTTGCTCTGCCTCCAGCGTGCCTGCTCTTTCTCTGCTTGGCCGTTCGCCTGCCTGGCTGCCCTTCGGCCCCCATCCTGTGGGCATGGCTCACAGCACCTTCTTCAGGAAGCCACTCCTTCCCGATGGTCCCTGTTTGCTGCCTCCTTCCCCCAAAGAAGTTAAGTGGTGGTATTTTAACAGACTCTTTTGATGACTGAATTTTGAACTCTTGAAAGGCAAGGCCTGTGTCATTTCATTTTGTGTCCTTGGTTATGGCTGCGCACAGTCAATACTCACTTTGTGCTTGTGGAGGGACAGGGAGGGAGGGCGAGGGGAAGGGAGGGAGACTATTGGCGGTGACATTTGGGGCAATAGCTATAATGCTCCATTACAATGTATATGGGAAACCCTCTGGTTAAATCACTCGTCCTCATAATCGTCACAAACAACACTTAGCGTTTCCTCTGTGCCAGACTCTATGCTAACTGCTCCTCTGTGTATAAACCCATTTAATCCTTGAAATGACCCGTGGGGTGGGGTAGTATTATCATTCCACTTTGCACCCAACTAATACATGGCAGACCTGGGACTGAACCAAGGGAAGCTGGCTGGAGTCCAGTTCTGAACTACAGCGTTTGGCCTCATTCATTCATTCAATACACTGTGACTGTGTGTCTCTCTATGCCAGCACTCCACCAAGCACTGGTCATACACTGGTGAGCAGAAACATCAGTTCCCACTTCCCTGGATTTTCTGCACCCACTTGGAAGCCTAATTGTGTTATGCTGTTACCATACACTGTTTCAAAATCTTTCGGGAGCAAGTGGGACATAGACTTAATTTTGATCCTCCAGGCTTTGAACTGTGCAGTCAGAGCATCCAGTGATTAACTGTGGCTCTAGGTATACCACTTTCTGGCTGTGTGACCTGAGACAAGTCACTCACCTTCTCTGAGCCTCTTGGGCTATAAAATGGGAGATACTGCAGCCCCGGAGGGCTGGTGAGAGGGTTATATGAGACACTGCACAGCACACAGTGCTTGGCATAGAGTGGGCATTGATAAATGTTCCCTAAAGTCACCAGTTAAACAACTTCAATTACATGAGGCCAACAGCCATGTTTAGACTGTATGGAGGAGGAAACTGAGGCTCAGGGAGGTGAAATGAGCTCACAAATCTTGAGCTCACACAGCTTTTAGTGGCATGGCCAGGATTACAACCCATGTCTTGAGACGCTGAGTCCCCCTACTCTTGTTCCATGTCACTGGCATGTGTGTGTGTCTCTTTTGGAAATGGCTAAACATTTTTATCCCATGTCTATCATTCACGTTGTTGCTTAACTGCACACTGTTGGGTGTTCTTTTGTAATTTAAGTGTTTTGTGTGCCTCTCCAATAATTGGACAAAGGCTACCTCTGTTGCTGCCCATGCAACAGAGAAGGGTTAGCACCTTTTCATTTCATGGGCCAGGCACTTCCTGCCCAGCAGGAAGCTGGCACCTCCCCCACCCCAGGGGGCCTAGGGTGGTGGTGAGCATAAAGTGGGGTTTGATAAAGATGCTGGGCTGGCCAAGGTTCCCACTAGAATGAGAGCCATGGTCACACCGCAGAAACATACTCAGTGAATCCCATTGGAACGGCCATTGTCATCACCACTTCCATCTACTGGTTTGTGGCAAGACCCACTAAGGCCTCTATCTGGAAACCTACCTTATTTTCCCTTTAGGTGTCACTTAGTCCGTTGTTTTGGAAGAAAGTGTGCTTCCTTCAACAAACTGTTTCTGAAGTTTTGCTAACTCTAAACATTTGAGAAGCTGTTATGTCTGGTTTTGGGAATCCAGTTTCTGTGACACCTGAGGACCCACAGGTCCCTGGTCAACCCCTTGGTGACCTCTCTGTTGGGAGGCGAGTCTACATGCCTCTGGGAGAGAAGGGACAGTTACTATGCTGACCAGCCATGCCCCTGCTCTAGCCAGACTGAAAGCAGGGACATTGGAAGGACAGCTCTGATGCTTTCTTGATAATTAGAAGACTGAGGACATTCTTTTCCAGTTGTTAAGCTGACAGTCTGTGGAGAAAGAAAGGTTGCTGGGCCTGGCCACTGGTGAAACCACACACGGCTCTGAGGCTGGCTCGTGCCCTACTTTGCCAGACTGTGAGATCTGTGGAGAGGCTGGTCAAGACTGTCCTTTTACCTGCAACAGAGTCCAGCACATAGGAGGTGCTCAATAAACAAGTATGGGCAGAATGAGTGGCTATCTGGCTACAGACCCCACAGTAGGAGAAAAGCTTGCTCCTTAAAGTCTTCACCAAATAATTAAACTGAAATCATTTGAGAACAAGTTTATCAGGAAAGCTATCAAACTGTGCTCTCTGAATATTATTATTCATAAGAATGAATGCTTTTTCACTAATTGGAATGAATGTATAATAATAGCTGAGTGATTTTGCTTAAAAAAAGAGTTCTTTAAAAAAAACTCTTAAAGAATTTAACTGTTTAAATTCTGCAAGCCTTTAAACTCTTTCTTTAAAAAAAAGGAGAGTTTAAAGGCTTATAGAAGAAAAATGGTTCTGACTTTTTGACTTCAGGTGGTTTACACCCTGACCTTAACTTTGAGGGCTCACTGCTCCCACCTCTGCTCTTTCACTGCACCTTTCCCTCTTTTATTCTAGCTGTCAGAGTGATGGAGTGCGAAGGCTCCCCCTGCTGCCTGTAGGACAGGAGCAACAAATAAGTTTCATCTTTCATGTCAGACTGATTAGTAGGGACTACCTGGAGTTGAGCTTGAGGAATCTGAGCTTTGGGATTGATTAGTGATGTCTGCCACAGAGGTGGGTTCAGGAAGTGGGGACATGTGTTTCAGATGTTTGGTATGTTTCTAATCCTGTTTTCTTTGGATCCTTCGGACAGGATTTCAAAGGTTCCACAAAGTGGCCTGCTTGGTTGTTTTGTTCATGTCTCCAACTCAGCAAGTCTAAGAGCATTCCCATTGTTTCCCTCAAATCTATTCCTCTTTCAGATCATACCAACCAGCTTCCTTGGTATTTCTTAGATTTGGCCTTTCTCCTTCACTCTTAAGATCATCATCTGAATTCAGGTTCCCAGCATCTCCTAGCAGGCCATTCCTGCAAAGGTGCTTTAGTGGGTGTCCCTCTGCCCAGCTCCAGCGCCTTCTGACCCACGGGACATGCTGATATGACTTCCCCTAAGTGCCTGTTTTGGACTTTCAATTCACCACTTCAGACTTGCAATGGCTCTCAATGCTCAACAAATGGTGTCTAATATCTCCTGTTCAATGTTAAGATCAATTTTCTCATTCATTCATTCATACATTTTCCTTTACTTCTTTGTTCACATATTTGTTAAATAAACATTTTGTGACTGATGCCATCAAAAAATGTCACATATGTGTTGTCTCCTAAGGATACAAATATAAATAATGTATGACCTCTGCTTTGAGGAACACATAGTCTGGGTTGGAGAAAGACACCTAAAAAATGAATTCCAATCCAAGGTGATAAAATGCCACCTGTAACACCTCTCCTTCCACCTTTGATTCCTTTTCCAGGCCTGGGTCTGTCACCTCTCCTTTGGGGATATGCCTCAGTGTCATCCTCTCCCAGCTTCTTTTTCTTCCCTTTTACAGCATCTACTATGCCTTGGTAAATACTATGATGGCCAGTTTGAGTTTATCTGCTTCTATTCCCTTTCCACCAACTTGAGCTCATTGGCTTATTTCTGTACAAGGCAAATTGTCCAGCACACATTAAGGCTCCAATTAGAGTTGAATTGATTCAACTCCAGTTTTTGGGTAAATTTCTTGTATGTTTTATATCTCCTCCCCAACCCTGATCTGATCTCTCAAATGGGCCAACCATCCATTTGCTTAGATTCTAGGCTTAGTGCCAGACTGCCTGGTCCTGCTACTTACAAATTGGGCATGTTAACCCCTACATGCCTCAGTTTTCCCATCTTTAAAATGGGGATTATGATAGCACCTCATAGGGATGTTGTGAAATAAGATGACTTAATAATATATGTTAATGTGCTTAGAATAGTATTTGGCACCTAGTAAAAGTATAGGTCACTATTCTGGTCATAAAGGTCTTTCCTTGCATTTTGGAAATAGTCCCTTCTTTCTATTTTCCTTTGGGGCTGAACGCATTCAGTGTCTGTTTGAAATTTTCATCCTCTCCTGCTTGCATCTGCCTTATATTTTGTCCCTTTCCTTGTGGTTCCTTGAGGTTCTCCAGCCTGGCTGGGAGGTTCTAGGTCTTGGGAGAAGGAAGGGTGCGTGGACCAGCCACTTCTGTCTCAGAAGAATCATTGCCCCACTGCTCTGGGTCACACCTGGTTGCCTAGCAATGAGGAATGCACATCTCTGTAGTGGCTTGCAATTTTCTGGGGAACAAAATGTTTCCAATGAATGACCCTCAAATCACATTCCATTGAGTTCTGTTCAGCCTGAGGCCCAGCAACAAAACCAACATGAACAGAACCAAGCACCATGACATTTGCAGGCAGGGCACTGCACTAGGAGACTGGGGCTGGGGATTCTGGCCAGGCCTGTTCCTGGCTGGCAGGGCCATGGAGAGCCTGTCATCCAGGTCCAGGTCCAAAAATTGCCCTTGTCACCTCCTCACTAGGTGAGCCACCTCTCGAGTCCTCACTTGCTAGAGTGGTGATTTAATCCTGCTTTTCAGGGCCTTGGTGAGAATGACCTGGGGTAAGCATCATGTACTCCTCTGTTCTCAGCCCCCAGAGGCTGCCTCACCGTAGAGGAAAAACCCCTGTTCCTCCCACAGGACGTGCCAAGCTTGTCCAACCCCTGCTCACTCCCCTGGCTTTACCTTTGCCAAATGCCCCCTCAAGTCCCACCTCCCAGCCTTTGTCCATGTCCCCACCCCATTCTACATGCAGCCTCTCTTTCATTCTCCAGGTCTTCTCTGCTTCCTGATCCCAGGGTCCCCGAGGACCCAGGCTTATTCCTGACTGCAGCCCACAGCTTCTCTCCCCTTGAACGCTTCCTATGTGAACAATCTCAATTACTCTTCCCCTAACATGGCTTTTTGCTTGCTACCTACACTGGAATGCAAACCCCTCAAGAGCAGTGATGTTGTTTCGTTCATTGCAGTATCTATCTCCAGGCCTAGAACTATGCCTAGCACAAAGTAAGTGCTCAAGAAACATCCAAGGAATAATGAATGAAGAGATAAAAGAGGTTTCCCAATGCCGGGCACTTCCTAGGTGTTCATGAGCGTTTGTGACCTTTACTTTAGGATTTTCTTTTCTGCAAAGGAGGGCAGGCTGACACCCTTAAGTCTCGTGCTGCTTGGCCCACCATCTACTGTAGGCAATTCTTTTTCAGGTATTTACAACAAAAGATAAAAATACCTAGCTAACAGAAAATCATCATCCTTGGCACTTTTTAGGGACAAAACTTTAGGATGGAGCTGGCATGATGCATCCCAAAAGGCTCTGAAATTTAAATACACAAAATATCTAAGATCTGAGGAACACATTGAAAGAGCAGAAGCCAGGGCTAGGCAGGTCTGGGTTTGGATTTTGCCCATGCAACCTGCTGGTGAATGACCTCGGGCATACTGTGCCTCAGTTTCCTCATCTGTAAAATAGTGACAATACTGAAATGAGGTATGGTATACAAAGGACAAGTCCTCCCCACCTAGTGCTCAGAATTAAACCCCAGGGCTTGGGACCCGACCTTTCCCTCACCCCAAGCAGGGTTTGCACCAGCTTTCCTACATTGTGGCTGCACTTTTATCGTTACTGTGCTAGGGCCTGAAGTGTGGCTGGCTTTCCTGGATGGCGATCATCAGAACAATTTAGGAGAGCCTTTGGGGGGTGACAGAAAAGCTGGCAGTTCCAGATCAAACAGCCAGCCATCTCAGGAGCCCAACATCAGAACATCAGAGGGACAGTTTTGCAAGCTGGCCTTACATTAACTGCAGCAGTCAAAAACCTGATTATTCCAAACCCCAGTGCTCACTTGCTCAATACTTTTTCCTTGTCTGGGTAATTAGATCTCCCAGGACTTCAAGAGGACACCGGCAGCTTCGTGCCAGCTCATGCGTCCTTGAGGCTGGCAAGGGGGCGGCAGGAGGTGCGGCTCTGCTAGTCAGATCACAGCCCCTCCCTGGCTGGACCCTCTCCCAGGGACTGACCTCTAGGTGGGGATGAAAGGGACATACCCTTCCACATCAGACACAGAGGGAATGCAGGGAAGCCGGGCCAGGGAGTGTAGAGGAAGGTGGTGGCCTTGGCCAGTGGATTTGGCCAGGGTTAGATTTCGGTGGTCCCCAAGCTGAGCTGGCCTGTGAGTTCTGGTCTGAGGGCAGTGGACTGGAAGCCCTCAGCATGAACACATGCATGCTATCAGCACTCATGTTTTCTTTTCCTTAGAACCCCTGCTAAGTGCTGGGGTTTCAGGAACAAATGAAACTGCCCTTGTCATCAGGAAGAATAAAATCCAAAGTTTGGGATGGTGTCTAACTATCCACCATATGCTACCACTGCCTCTCTCAAGTGGAAAAAATGCTTTAGTCCTTTAGGCTTTGAACCAAAGTGTGGTAATTTACAAAGTTACTCTAAGCATTCTATAGTTTGCCTCTGCAGGGATTTCTTTTTTTTTTCCTGCAGTGGGGTTTGCCCAGGATTGTTCCCACATGCCTATTCCTCTGGATTTGGCCACAATTTTGTGATCCCTTTTTCTCCCTGAACACCAATGGCCTCTTGGGACTTGGCCTCTCCCAGTTGATAGCTTCAAGTTCTAACAGACTAGGGGGCTCTTTTTCCAACACTGTGATTTCTCCAAACCCATCTCAGCAAGGAAATCGATGGCAGAAGGGACACAGGACTGGGAAAGTCAGGAGACCCAAAGACAATTCCTAACTTTGTCATCCATTGCTGTGTGACCCTGCACAAGTCCTCTCTGAGCGTCAAGTCCTCTCTGAGTGTCGGTTTCTTTATTATAAAATGGGAGGCTAAAAATGCTTCTCTCTCAGTGTAGCCATGATATAAAAAGAGATCAGAAAGTTATAAGGCCTGGCTGAGTGCTTGGCAGAGCCCAAGAAATGTACACAGGGGATCTGAATACACTGAAGAGCAGTAGTCCCATCAGAACTCACCCTTAGTCAACCATGGAAAGCAGTTCTGAGGCATCCAGTATGTTAGCTGAGGCTTAGGTTAAGTATTACCTCCACAGGGAAGCCCTCCTTGACTGCCTATTTAAGCTACCCCTCTCCCTCATCACCCTCCAAGCCCTTATCTGTTTGATATTTTCTTGTTCACTTATTTGTTTCTGTATTTTTTTTGCTGGACTCCTGTAAGCTTTGCGAGGATGGGGATCTTTGTTTACTGCTGTGTCCCCAGCACCTAGGACAGCATCTATCATCAAGTAGGTGATCAATAAATGCTTCTTCCAAGGATACACAAATTAAAGGAATGCAGTGACTTTCAGCCACAGGGTGGGGCATATCCCACCAGAAGATGTGTCAAAATCTGGTTGGGGTAATAAGGGTCAGGGCACCTATGGTCTCAACATTATAATTACTATCATTTACTTTTAGTTATAATCTTTAATTTATTCTGGAATCCCAAATGGCATCAATGGTGGGGGCAAGCTCTGCAGTTGTAAAGAAAATTCTGGGACTCTGATCTCCTGTGGGCCTGGCAGCCCATGTTTGGGGACCTTGCAACAGGGTGGTTGCAAAGCCAGGCCTGCCGGCCACAGTGAGTTTAGATTTCATTCTAAGAGCAGTGGGAGCCATTGTGTTTTGAGCAGGTGGTGGTACAAGTTGATTCATATTTAAGTTTACTCTGGCCACTGGGAGAGGATAGAAAAGGGAGGGGCTTGTAAATACATTACACTCATTTAATTTTCCTAGTAATTCTGAAGATGACCATATATAAACCCAGTGTTCAGATGAGGAAACTGAGGCACAGAGAGGGAGAGTGATTCACTTGAGGTCACACAGCAAATGAGAAGAGTTGCAGAAACTGGCCTCAGTTGTGCTCCATGCCCTGCCAAATGGCTCCAGAGCCAATGGCCTCCAACCCCTGAGTCTGGGATTCTGGGCTCATCTTTGATAGCCCATGAGGCACAGGCTTGGAGGCCCTTGAGAATGTAGCTGGCCAGAAGGAGGAAGATGAGAGAGTGAGACCTGGAAATTGGGATCAAGTTTTTGGCTGCCCCAAAGGCAGATCAGGTGTCTGCCATCCCCAACCCAGGTCCCTCTGTCTTATATTTGGGCCTGACCTCCAGTGTATGTTTTAGCAACTGAAAACTCCCAGGCTTCTGGGTAAGAGTCCCAGCACCACTCTGTGGGGAGCATGGAGTCCTGGGGGTATCCCCACCCCTTCCGACAAACGTTTAAAAGCAAAGAGGGTGGCCTCATCCAGGCCTGGGATTTTACTCCCACTTGGGCAAGTCACCCCTTTTGTGCCTCAGTTTCCTCATCTGAAAAATGGGGACAATACTGTCATCTTGGTATATGCTTGGTGCCAGGTGGTCACCAATTTGGTTATTACTGGAGGACAGGGCAGGACTGCCTCTCTGGTCCCTTCTAAATCGGTCTCCTGGCCTGCCCCAGGCTGAGGCTTCTGCTGGCCACTAGATGATTCTTGATAAGGGGGCCACCAGAGGAGCTTCTTGGGTGGGGATGTGGTTCTTCACATTGGCCATCTGTGGCCATGAGCCAAGGACATGCAGCCCTAAGAGAGATCTAGCATCTTCCTGGAGGGTCAGTAGGGCTCTGTAGTAATCAGATTCACTAGGCTTAGGATGCCCACTCTGCCTACAGTTTTGAGATTGGGTCTAAGTCCTCAGGGGTACTTGCCCCATATCTGGGCCACTCCTGAGACCTGAGGGTCCATATTCACCCATCCACCCTAGGGGTACTTGAAAAGACTCTTCAGCTGTGAGTGTCTGTGTTCCTTTGGGGAACACAGACACTCTGGCAGTGTGACAGGAGGTTGCCTGCTTTACCTCCCCCCTGGGAGAAGGTGGGGATAGGCTGGGCTGGGGGTGTGGGCTGATGTGGTTGTCCTGAGCCCTGTATCTCTCCTGGCTCGGTTTGCTGTTCTCAGGATTAAGCCCTGGATTCTTTTCAGAGACTCTGGAACTTCCAACAATTGATGAATTTTTAAACAAAGAGAAAAAAATATATAAGGACAAAATGCAACTTAACGAAATCATCAAAATGAGAAACAAACACAGGTGTTGGGTTTGGCCATCTTCTTTCCTTTTTGGAAATTAGGTCTCCCCCCACCCCCCTGGGAGAAGCCTTGGTGGCTGTCAATCGAGATGTCCTCTCACCTCCCTCCTGGTCTAAGGGTGGGCACGTGGCGCAGCCAGGCCCCTCACATGCTGTCTCCCTAGACCTGGAATCAGTGATGTGCAGGAGCTAGCTCACTTCAGCTCAAGAGGGTCAACTGTGAACCAGCCATCACTAGAATTACATTATATAAACTTATAACTTATGTTATATTTAAAAAGGCCACCAATACCTCACACTCATCCCTTCCTAAATATTTTACCACATGTCACTATGATCTACTCTCCTGAATAGACAGTCCACTGGATCTTCATGGTAGAAACTGTACATAACACTGTGGTACTGTGCATCTTTTTCCAGCTCTGTGTGGATGCCACTGCATTGGTGATGTGGTGGGAGTATTCACACCATGGAAATCAGTGCACAATGCGAACAAGGGCTCCCTGACAACCCAGCGACCTGGGTGTTACACATTTACCAACACACCACTGCCTGGAATCCTGAGTGCCATGAGGACCCAAGTAGCTGGAGCAGATTTTTCCCCACATCAAAGGGACGTTTGCTCTGTCCGTCCTGCCACTGATGCTGCACGCCCCAATTTTCCTCCAGAAAACGGAGTTGCGTTTCCCAGCCCTTGTCCCAACTTGGAGCATTCTGCCCACAGAGCTTCATTACGCTCCCCAGACGGCTTCTGTTGCTTATCAGCAGTGTGCCTTAGCGGACCCACCTTCGAATGACAATTGCAGAAAGAGATGAGAGGTAAACCATCACCCCTAATCTCAACCTGCAACCCTATGACTGGCATATTTGGGACGCTTCCTTTCAGCCTCTTTCCCCTCGTTTTCATGAACTTGTCATGTACAATGCTAAACCCTGCCATTTTCACATCACCTATTCCAAGATCCTCATGTATGTTGCTTCATGTTCCCTGGAACAACCATTTTCTGTAATGTTCCATCAGGCACAAGGAGAAGCTGAAAGGGGCTTGATTGCTCTCCTAATGTTGGGCATTTAGGAATTACTTAAAAAAAATCACACAGGGGTGTGGTTAAAAAAGCTGGGTCTGTGGGTCGGGAGACTTGAGTTCCCATTTTGTGTTGTGTGAGCTGTGTGAGCTTGGGCAAGATCTCTTTCTCTCTGGGCCTCAGCTTCTTAAACCTATGATATATTAGTGGTGATGGTAATGAGAATAATAGTTATCATAGTGGCAGTTTCCATTCCCTGTGGATTTCCTGCACTGTGCTATGTGTTCTTACTCATACCATCATCTTTATTCCTTACAATGGCCCAGGAATAATTATTAATTCACAGATGAGTAAAACTGGTTCTGAGAGGCAAAGTCATTTGCTTGGCACAACACAGCAGGCAAGCAAGTGGCACAGCCGGGATTCAGACCCAGGACACCTGCTATTTAACACTTAGGCTGCACTGCTCCTTCCTAAGGCCCACTGTGTGACAGGCTCTCAGAGACATACACATCCACACAGCAGGGAGCTCACCTGCCCTCACCACAGTCCCCATCTGTTCCCATTTATGTCTGCACTTTATAGGAGGAAAACTGTGGCTCCAAGTGCAGAGGTCATTATTTCAACTGAGAATGTTCTGGGGTGAAGTGTGTTCCCCCACATCCATCTGCCGAAGTCCTAAGCCCCAGTACTTCAGCATGTGACCATGTTTGGAGCTAGGGCCATAGCAGAGGGGGGTAGATACTAAGCTGAGGTCATTAGGGTGGCCCTAACCATACAGGACTGGTGTCCCTATACAGAGGAAATTTGGACACAGACAGATACACATGGGAAGACAGTGTGAAGAAACGGAGAAGAAGGCCATCCACAAGGCAGGGAGGAAGGCCTGGAACAGATCCTTCCCTCACAGCCCTCAGAAGGCACCAACTGGCTAACACCTTGGTCTCAGACTTCCAGCCTCCACGTCTGTAAGACAATACATTTCTGTTGTGAAGCCACCCAGTCTGTGGTCTTTTGTTATGGGCCCCTGGAAATGAATACAGAGGCAGGGCAGGGACGGATGAGAGATCCAAGATCCTATGGGGAGGAGGCGAGGCTGCAGTGGGGCAAGGAGGAAGGACTCTGCCCCCTTCAACCCATATAGGGACGAATCAGGGGTCCCAGGCCTTGGTGCTGTGCACTTGGGCAGGCCCCTTCCTGCCTGGGCCTCAGTGTCCCCATGTGCACCCTGGATTGCTGGATGAGTTGGTCTCTGAGAGCCGTTCCAGACCTGTGGTGCTGTGGGTTCGTGCATTCCTCAGGCCCCTGTCCCATTTATTCTGACCAGACTGCACTGGTCTGGTGGAGGGGCACAGACCCAGGGAATGTTCCAATCTGCTGTTTTGTCCAGCAGATGTTTCCCAGAGGCTTATCCACAAGCCTGCCCTTGACGTTATCATTCCTTCCTGTCCTCTTGGAGACCCCCTGGCCACCCCTAAGCCTAACTGACTGCCTATCCAGTGTCAGACACCCTGATCATACTCTGCCTGAAGGTGACCCTCTCCCGCATCTGACTTCTCCTGCTTTGCCTGCTGCCTGCTCCTTTAGCAGTAGGTGCTCCCTAAGGACCTGTGCTTGACAAATGCCCCAGGTGAATTCATGCCTGGGCATTTGTAAAGTGTACTCTGTGCTGGGCACTCTTCTAGGTGCTATGATACAACAGTGAACAACACAGGCCCAAATCTCTGCCCTTCTGTAGCTGGCCTTCCTCTCCCTGCCAAGTGTGGGGCTTGTTAGCAAAGGACTTCTCTATGGCCATCTCCGTCATCTGTATGTTCTGTTCCCAGGCCCAGCTTCCCTCCAGGGTTCCAGGCCTGCAAACCTATCCCCAAGGTCCTGAGAACGCACAGTACCCATTACAAACCTTCTATCTTGCCCACAACTTTGCTCCTTTCCTGTTGGCCCATCTCCACCATAAGCAACCAGTTGCTGTCTTGAAAACTGAGTTTGTGTCAACACCTCACTCTTGCTTGACCACCTATCACAGGCTGAGTCCTTCCACTTTGGGCTCCCTCCTCTCTATCACCACCACCTTGGCCTGGATGCAGCCAGTTCCTCCCTCCGCACTGGCTTTATCACCTAAGGTATCTCCCTATTCCAGACCAATTGTCTTGGCCACACTGCCTTTCTGCTCAAGAACATTCAGGGTCTTCCTCTTCTTTCTTAATATAAGCCCAAACCTTTTGGCTTGACATTCAGATCTCTTTAGAGGTTCCTAGTATGATTCTGGAGTTGTCTGCCTGCATCTGAATCCCAGTTCTTGTGCACGGTTGTTGTGTGATCAGGGGCAAGTGATTTAACTTTTCTGTGCCTTAGTTTCTTCATTTGTAAAAATGGGAATAATACCAGTGCCTACCTTACAGGATTGCTGGTAGGATTAAATGAGGTCATGATGTATGTAAAGCTCTTGGAATGGTGTCTGAAACATCTTATAGTGCTCAGTTACTCATAGCTATTCCCACTATTTCTAGCTACTTTCTCCCCCAAGCCTCAGCCAAACAGAATGACTGGCTCTTTCTTCTCTTCTTTGCCTCTGTGCTTTTGTCCATACTCTTCCCTCTACCTGAAGTGCACATCCCCCTTGCAAATCCTGCCTATCCTTCAACATCTTGTTCAAATACCACTTCCTCCATGCAGCCCTCCCAGATCCTTCAGCTGGAAGGGCTTGCTTCTGCCTCTCAACTCCAGGGCATCTTGTCCCAAACTATCCCACAGAAGAGTAGAGGCTTCACCACTCAGAAATAGTCCCTGCGATCATTTGCTGGGACCACAAAAATTTCCAGGGGGCCTCCCTTTGGGTTGGAGACTGATGCTGGCAGGTGGGTACTAGGGAGCCATCAGCTGAGGCACTAATTTCCACTGACTATAAATAACTCTGTCTCTGAAACCACAGCAGGGGCCTGGATTGTGCCAGGAGGAGTAAGATAATCGTTGTGAGGTGAGGGGGCCCTGCAGAGATAACTTACCTGCCCTGTCGGGGCCTCTCGTGTGACAGGCAGGTCTGGAGGGAGAGGCTGCTTCAGTTCTCTCGAGCTTTGCAGGATCCAAACTGGGTGGACAACTGACGTTCCCTTAATGCTAGAGACGGTCCCGTCTGCAGTTACTGAGCAACATCTCTCATGCCTCAGCCCACTTGACAGATGAGGAAACTGAGACTCAGCGAGGCAAAGTAATCAGAAACTGGTATTCAGGCCCTTGGGCTTCTGGAAGCCAGAGAACTGTCACCAGGGAATTCCCATGGGCCTTTGGAAGCCAGCCTGGGTAGGGCTCTGAAGCTGTCTGATAGTGAAGGGCCAGTGGGCTGGGGCCTGGGGTGAGGGGCCAGTGAACAGCTGTGGAAGGGCTGTGATGGAGTCTCACACACATGCCAAGGATTTGAGGTCACAGTCTTCCAAGGGAAGTGGGATCTAGGGTCTGGTTGTCAGTCAGCCAACCTTTGGCCAGCCTGATGTCTGCACTGCTGGGGGGCAAGAAGAGAGTGAGTCTAGATTTCAAGAGTGTCAAAGTCTACCAGATTCACCCTCTTTATTTTCCAGATGGGAAAAGTGAGGCACAGAACTTGCAGGGCGGGGGAGCCTGAGGGGTCTCAGTCAGTAAGGGCTGAAGTCAGCTGGTCTCTACCTGAGTCTTCCCAGCCCAGTGTGTCTTCTACCACAGGTGGGTGGGCCCAGTGCCCTTTTCTTGCACCCCCTGGGGGCCCAGCAAGTAAGGCTAGAGCATGGCTGGGGTGCAACAGCTGTAAGACAAACTTCCCGAGGCCCAGCTGTATGCCAGGTACTCTGTGTGTTCTCTCGTTTAATTCGCAGACCAGTAAGTATGGACCCTGGGAGCTGGAGCTGGATATTACCTGATCCATTTTATAGAAGTAAAAATCGAGGCATGGAGAACTTATATAAGGTGGGCCCTACCTCAGGCTTTTAGATACTCTAGTTCTATACCTTTCTCCAGTATCAGAGGTTTTCAATTTTTTTCTTTTCTTTTTTTAAAACTCTTTGTTATAAAAAAGAATTTTGCCAGATGTTTCATTGTGCAAAACAGATTACAAAAAGGAAATGCTCTAGTACATGGTGGGGTGGGAAGCCCAGAGCCCCACCCACTTATCTCTCTGTGCTCTAGGGTATCTCTGCGGAACCCCAAGGAACCCCATATGAAAACCACCTCCCCAGACCCTGCTTCCCTGTGTTCAGCAAGTTCCTTGGCTCACCTGGCCCATGAAGACAAGCTGTCCTCAGACCTTCCCCTCACAGAACTCATGCCAATTTCACATAAACACCTATTACCCAAGTGGGTGGTCTGCACACACAGCATGAACAAACTGCCTAAAAGTCAGAGTCTACAACAATCAATCCCTAGTCTGTGGGCTGGAGTCCTCTGCCCTTTGAGAAACATCCTAGGCTCTAGGCACGACCATTCCTCAGTTCTGCCCATGCTTGCCCAGGGTCTCACCTCAGGAATTTTGCTCAGGCCCCTTCACCCACTAAGAGTGGCTTTCATCTTCATCTTTCTGTAATCAACCCCCCATCCTTCAGACCTAGTTCAGAGGAAGCCTCTCCCGATTTTGTCTCCAATCAGACAGTGATCGCCCCCTCTCTCCACCTTCAGCACACTCCCTCTTGCGGTAGAGTTATTTTTGTCAACAAGAGGCAGTCGATGAAGGGACTATGTGTACTGGATGCCAGTCCTGGCTGGGCCCTTGTCAGTGGTGGCGCCCTGAGCTTCAGTTTCCTCGTCTGTAAGCTGGGGATGTGAACAAGTCCTGTTTCACAGGGGTTTGTGAAGATTAAGTGAGATAATGCCGTGATGCTCTCACCAGAGAGCCTGGTCTGCTGCAAGCACTCAGTGTGTGTTAATGGGTCTCTAGTATCTCTGCTGTAACCGTATCACAGACTGAGAGAGTCTTCAGGGCAGGGCAGTTCACAACCCAGCTCTGCACCCTCCTTTCCTGGGAATCTTTAGGCAGTTCTGGAGGGGAAAGAGGTCAGGAGGGTCTCCCCCTTCCTCCTCTCTGGCCCTGGCCCCTGCCCATGGCTGCATCTTTCCCACTGGTTCCTGAATTCCTCTGTGCTCCTAGAGTTGTCCCCTGACACCCCCCTTTCTGCACCCCCACTCCTTGATGGCAAGGGAATATCCTGGAAGGCTGTTCCTGTTTCAGCCTTCCCACCTGCCCGTGTATAGCCACATCACACAAACACTGCTCCTAAAGAGCATATGGAATGTCTCTTCCCAGAAGAGCAATGTGGCCCGACACTGGATGTAGTAGGTGCACAATATATATTTGTTCACCAAATGACTACGTGTCTGCCTACATCTCCACTTGGCACAACAGAAGCAGGGGGAAGCAAGGGGATATTCATTGAATACCTGCATCGATTGGTTCTGGGAGGTAGGTATTATTACCATTCCATTTACAGATGAAGAAACTGAGGCTCACAGGGTTGGAGTGACTTGCTCAAGAGCTCAATGGTGGAGTTGGGACTCTAAGTCAGTGCTCTTTTCAGTCATTCTCTTTTCTGAGCACACACTAGGCAGTTAGTGTTTAGTGCATATTTATTCTGCAGAGCAAAGATGTCTTCAGAATAAGGATCAGGGTCGCCTTCCTCACCAAGCCTGTTTCCTACTCAAGGGGCCGCTGTGAGGACCATGTGAAACAATCCATTGGGAGGGCCTGGTCCTGATAAGTTTGCACACAGTAAGGGCCTGGCCCTGAAAGTTTGCATACAATAAATTAGATATGCTATGCAGCTTTTGGACTCAGGCTTTTTGCATGGGGGATCTGCACAGTGCAAGGCTCACCTGTAAATGCTTCTCCCACCACCTGTATCCTCCACTCCCCATCTGGGTGCCTGATTGCAAATCACCTCCCAGGCCAAGTAGCATAGCTCATGGAACATGGTTCTCATAGTCCTGCCTGAGTCTGCCCAGAAGCCCTTTGGTCAGTGGCAGATCAGGCCCTTTCTCTAACTGTTCTGCACTCCCCTGGCCACTCCAAGGCCTGCAGAACTGCTTGCCTAGCACAGACTCTGCTGCCCCAGCCTGGGAAAACAGAGAGCATTTATCAATCAACATGTGGGCTTACTTTATTGATGATTCAGAAAGATGTGTGGGTGGGATTCTGGAAAGCATCCACATGTGATTCATCAGACTTTCACAGAAAGCTGTGCTTTTAAGGGATGTATTTTTCCTGTGCTGGTTGGGGTCGGTGGGTGTATAAGCATACTGTAAATCAAATACGGGCTGACTTTTTTTTTTAACTCATAGACTCACATACATTTCTTGAGCCCACTGATCTGCCCAGAGAAGCTGTATTTCTCTTTTTTACTTATTTAAACCCAATTTGTCCTTTAAAGTAACACAGAGAATCCCTAGTGCCGAATAATACAATAGTGATGTGGATACAGCACCTCCCGTATGCCAGGCACTAAGCATTTTACACACATCACACATACTTTGATCCTCACAGCACATGAGGAAATGGGTGCACAGAGAGGTTAGAGAAGTGGTCCAATGTTCCACACCTGGGTAGAGGGTGGAGCCAGGATTTGACCATGACACTGAGTTGGCCACTTCATTGCTGGGACACTAGTCGTATACCTACTACACATGGCAGTCCCATCTTATGCCTGCTACCCTGGTATACAAATCAACAGTGCCATGGTTTGGCTATGATCACTCAGTATTTGGTACTCCTGCATCCTGCCTTTACTCCTCGGCTGCCTCCTCAATTCCATCCTTTTCCCCATCTGGACTAAGCACCCCTCAAGAGCACAGAGCATGCCTGCTCTTCCTCTGTGCGCTCCCAGCCCCCAGAGGGGCCTTCCATGCAGTAGGCCCATACGCCATGTGGGTTTGTGCCTCCATTCCCCTCCCTTCCCACAATCCCAGGTCTGGGTGCACTGACCTGTACCCTTCTGGAGTATGTAAGCATGAGACCCAGGTCTGACCTGCCAGCCTATTCCATCCTCCAGCCACAGGGAGAGTGGCCACGACTCCAGGTGGCTCAGTGAGGATCTGCTCTGGGACTTACGGAGGGGAGACCATGAGGAAAGAGGTGCCTGAAGCTGTTGGGGCCCCTTCATGGTGAGGGCCTGCCTGAGAAGGAAACCAACATAGAGGACAGTGGGGGTGGAAGACAGCAGGGGAGGGGTGGGCACAGCCCTCTGCGGCACTGGGGAGGGTCCACCCATGTATGAGGCTGGGATGGTCCCTGGACTTCTCAGTTACACAAGCCAGAAAACCCTTTTCTTATGTAAGCCAGTTTGAAATAGTTTCTATCAAACAGAATCCTAATGGATAGAAATTTCTCTGTGAAGAATGGAAGATGATGAATCTTTTGTTGAAAACTTTCAAAGTACTTTCAACTCACTGTTTCCAAATGGCAGAGTGAAGTAGCCCAATTCCCACTTTACAGATAAGAAAACTGATGTCTTGAGACCCTGAGTATCTTGCCTGAGGTCATGAGCTTACTTGGTAACAGGCGAGGCCGGAACACCTCCTCAGTCTTCATGCCTTCCCCTCCTCCATCCTGCATGGATTTGAGAAGGTGGCTTTAGTTCCTCAGCTTCTTAAATACTCCGATTTCTCCTCCAGTCCTCACACATGACAGGGTCCTGGGTCTTAAAATGGAGTACAATGACCCCAGGAGAGGTGTTCTCATTCATCTCTGGCCAGGCAGTACACTCCCCACGTGGACCCTGTCTCTGAGTGGCCCCCAGCTTCACCCTGCCTGGGACACTGCTGAAGCTGGGGCTGCCTCAGTTTCCTCACTGACCCTTTAGTATCCCAGCGATCCTTGGGGGGAGGGAGCACACAGAGAAATAGAGTGTCACAATGACAAAGAGAAGATCCCACTTGCTGCCTTCCCAGCCTCCCCTGTGCCAGGCTGGTGGCAGCTCCATGAATGAGAGGGCCCTGCCGGATCTGGGAGTGGTGTCCTGGTTTAATACCGCATTGACGCAACACGAGGCACCATCCCCCTCGAGCTGCTCTCCACTCCTCTCTCAGACCCACTCTCTCCTCCGCTTGGGCACATTCATACAAAATTAACCAGAGGTTCTGTTTCACAACACTCTGAAGTATCCAGTTGCCACCCCACCTTCCTGCTTCCCCATCTGCTTTGTCCCCCTTCTTCCCTGAGTCACGCAATGCAGGGAGCACCCAGTGGGACCTGTCTGAACTGCCCCTTCTGACAGTCCGAGGTGCGGGCGTCAGGAGGGAGCAGGAGGGCAGTGCGTGCCAGTGGCTCAGGGCAGTGCCATCTGGGCTTGGGGAACTGAAGCCAACTGTTCTGTGGGTGACGCAGGGTGTCCTGTGCCCTGTCCCCAGGCCGCAGCTTTCCATCTCACACAGGGAGGGGCACAGGCTACCTCCCACTCCTTCTTTCCCTCTCTCTTCCTTCTGTCCATGAATATTTCTCAGTCCTCCAGGCACTGCACCAAGTGTTGGGGACACAGTGGAAAATGACAAGCAGCCCTGATCCCAGGGCCTCATAGGCCACCCCAACACCCATCATCCATCTTCTCAGACTCATCAAAAAGCCATATAATCTGAGGAGCCCCCTCTGATAGCACATTAATCTTTGTTGTGCACTGTCTTATTTAATTGCCTAATTCATTCATGGGGATGGGGCCCATGCATGGTGTTTTTTATAAGAAATATTTGGATATAATAATAGCAATAATAATGAACATCATTTTGTGAGTGCCTAGGGTCTGCCATACACAGCATTAAACCCTTCATGTGGATTATCCAACTTAATAGAACATCCCATGAAGTAGGTAGTGTCATGATCCCCTTTTCACAGATAAGGCAACTGAGGCTCTGAGAGATTAAACTGAACCTCCCCCTGCTCCCACCCCACAGCCCAGTGTCATCTGAAGAGGAAGCCAGTCAGGATTTGAACCCAGGTCTCTACTGTCCATTCCGGAAGGGTGTAGAATGAAAGGAAGTAGAATCTTACAAGTGCCAGATTTGCCCAACAGTTGTCACCAGAGTCAGGCCTTCAGGTGGAGAATCTACCACTGCCAGGCCGCAGGAGCTGAGCCCATGGCCTGTGCTGGCAGCAGGTGGGGCCCTGGGTGAGCTGATTTCTCCTCTCATGGTGTCAAACACCCTCCATCACTTGCAGAGATCTTTTTACCTAAAATTAGCTGGATGTGCACGGGAAGGCTAATTTATGCATGGCCCAGAGCAGTTCCTCTAGCGTGACTCAGACGTTGGCTCCTTGTTCACATCAGCAGATTAGGGGCAGGGAGTGTAGGGAATGGCCAAATGGAGTCCCTGTCTGGAGTTGGTACAGCCCCAGTTCATGTGGCTTTTAAGCTGGAGGCTGGGGCTGGAGGCCAAGCACTTCGCTAAGTTGGAAGAAGGCCAAACAGGGCAATAAATGCTGAACGTGAGAGAGAATGAAGTTCCTTGTCGGCCCCACGTACTCAGCCATGGTCAGGCAGAAGGGCTTTAGAGCTGGTTCTGGGCTGAGGGCACACCTGGGCCCAGTGTCTGATGGAGCTGTGTTCAGTCTGGTCTGCCGTGAACAACGGCGGTAACCTCCAGCCCTCATACTCCCCATCTGTAAAATGGGATAACAATACCTCCTTCCAGAAACACACATGGTAAGGATGCAGAGTGGCCTAGTTAGAAGTGTTGCCCCATGTGCGGACACTGATTAGTATTCTGGAACAGTCAGATTCCACCCTTTGTGGAGAATGTGACTGCTTCTTCCAGAGTAATGATAGTCATAATGAAAACAACAAGGGCTGACATGTACTGAGCACTTAGATATGGGGCACTTGGCCTAATCTCTCTCAATGTTCACAACCCATTTTATAGATGGGCACAGGGAGATGTTCAGTCTCTGGGACTGAATCCTAACACATAATGTCACCCATGTGCCAGGTGTTGTTCTGAGCTACTTCATCTGTCCTCAACACAACCCTATTAGTCACTATTATTATCCCATTTTACAAGTGAGGAAACTGAGGCCCAGAGGGGTTGAGTTATCCCACAGCTGGAGAGCTGGGATTTGAACCCAGGTTGCTCAAGTCTGGCGTCTATAGCATGATGCTCTTCCAATTCTCCCCAAACCTCCTGGACCCACCTGCCCCCTGGAAGAACCTTCTAGGGACCAATACAGCAGGGGCCCTGGTTAATCCCAGTACAGGCTTTCCTCCTTCTCAGGGATCTTTCTCATTTGGTCATGAAAAATTAGGAAACCAAGGCCTGGCCCAAAGAGATACACACAACTGAGAGGTGCAAAGCAATATTCAGAGCTGTCCTTATCCTTCCCATTTTGCAGATGAGAAAACTGAGTCTCCTTTATTTTTTACATTATGCCTAACTTCTTGCAGGATACCAGTATTAAGTGGAACTCCATCTAAGAAATGCTGCTCTATGCCACACTACATGCTTTTCCTTCTCTTTGTTCCACAGCCAGGTTCAAATACCTCTTCCTCCAGGAAGCCTTCACTGCCCACCCGCCTCACCTCTCCTTTGAGCTCTGGCGCCCTGGCTGTACTCTGGATCAGCTGATGTTTTGGCTGCTCAACTGTCTGAGCTACTCCCTATGGGCTAGGGACTAAGTGCCCATATCTCAATTTTACTGGGCAGTTATCCTCCCTTCTCTGTGCCAGGCACCAGGCTGGCACTGGATATACAGAAAGGAATGGGCAGGATGCCTGCCCTCAGGCATGTTCATGCTTCTCCAGTGGCACGCGGTGGGGGACACAATGAACCAACTGGTAATAGCCCTGCACGGTGCTAGGGCTTGGCCATAGACCATTCAGTTTCCCAGGGTCTGAGAGCCTGTCAGGTGGGAGGGGAGGGTGGATTTCTTAACCCAGGGTCCATGGCCTGGCTGTGAGAGGCTCTGAACATGCTGAGAGCATGAGCCCCATCTGTTGTATGTGGTTGGCCATTTTTCTGAGGAGAAGGGCCACAGCTTCCCTCAGGTGCTCCACAGGGGCAACCCTGCCCCCTAGCAGGCCAGGTGTGTCAACCTGACAACAGGGGTGACCACAGGCCATTCTGCCACAGGTAAGCATTCACATGAGGCTGAGGCCCAGGAGCTGTGAGCAGGGTCTGATCCCATCTCAGGGCCACACATGGCCATTCTCAAGTTCTGAGCTAGAATCACACAGTGAAGAAGGGATGCTTCCTCTATTTCCATTCTCCCCACTAAAACAAAGAAGAAAAGGTGTTTCTAAGCTTCTGCCGGCTCAGCACATGCACAAAACGTCGGAGACAACAGCCAGTTTGGGAAGAAGAGCCAGTCTTAGCTTTTCCTCCTGTCCCAAGAGAGGAGGGCCCAGATGAAGAGGGACAGACACCCAGAGCCACTGGGTGCAGTGGGGTGTAGGCATGGCAGCCTGGTCCCAGCTCAGCAGTGAGGTCCGCGGCAGCCTCTATAGGAGCCAGGCACAGGGCAGCGTCCAGCAGCCCCAGGACAGGGGGCTTGGAGTTGGGAGATGGTGTGGCAGGGACCTCCAGCTTCAGACTTCTCATCTGTCCTATGAGGATAAGAATTCGGCTGCTTGCTGCTTGCCTCCCAGATTGTGGTCTATACCTGGGGGAGGGATTGTCATCCACTATTTGAAATTATAATGCTGCCATTTATTGAGCACCTACTGCATGCCTAGGCTTCTATTAGGCACTGTGAGGCAGGCATGGCCCCATTTTCCAGAGGAAGAAACTGAGGCTCAGTGCAGCCTCTGCACAAAGTTGCAGGATTGCGGAATGCCAGGGCAGAGCCTCATACCCATACTTTTGGGATTTATGTAGGTAACTCTTCTCCCTCATGGAGAGGGGAAGTAACTGTGGGGATGGGAACCCTAACGCTGAGCTCTGGGGCTCCAGCTGGGTTGGTTTCCCTCCTCTCTGCCCCATGGCACATGACCTGGCTTTGGTCCCCTTCAGAGGGCCCTCCAGGAAGCTGAAACCCTCTCTCATTGGAGAGCCTGGGCCTGCTTATTTTGACAGTTGCATGAAAGCCCCACACCCTGCTCCAGGGCAAGACATCCATGAGCGTCTGTCTCCTTTCCTATGACAGCTCATCGTCCTGCCTGCCCTGTCTTCCCAGCAGCCCAGAAACCCAGAGATCCCCAATCAGAACTTGCTTTTGGACAGACATTATCCAGCCCAGTGACAGGGGTTGGGGAGCTGGAATTGGCTGCATGGCGACAATGCTCAAGCCCAGATTGGGGGTTTCCTGGAACCTCGGAAAGCCAGGGGCTCGGTGGCTGAATCCCCAAATCCAACCACACCTACCTTCAATGGGTGAGGTTTTGAGGTGTCTGCAGATGGCTTCAGTGTCCCCATAAGTCTCCTTGATCTTGACCACAGCCTCGGTGCCCCGCAGCTCCATGAGGGAGCGGAGGTCCTCCATCGTGCACCCAAACTCACCCCCATGGCTCGACTCATTTCTTTGGTTTTTGGAGTAAAAGTCGCTGTTGGTCATGTCACCCATCTTTGCCACTGTCCCTGCTCAGGGTTGGCCCGAGGGTCAGCACTGGACGAGAGGCTGCTGGGCGATGGCTCTGTATGGCTGTCCTCAGTACAACCTCACTGGACAGCTGTGGCACCTGGTGGCCGACTCCAGGTCTCAGGGAGAGGGGGTGGCTGAGGTGGGCTGCTGACAGCGGTGGCGAGCTCCAAGGGGTGTCCCCAGGTGTGGGGCAAGGTCCAGGGACCGGAGGGGCTCAGGGCTGTAGACCCAGGAGTCTCCATTCAGTGGGGCCCATGCTGCTCCCTGGAGCTGGCGTCTACATGGTCAGGGGTGGTAGCTCCTGTAGGGGCAAGCAGAGTGGTGACAAGGGTCAGGCACTGGAGACCTCAGAGGACAGGTGCTTAGGGAAGCCAGCTTGCACACACACAACCTGTCCCCCAAAATAAGATCCACTACACATGCACATACCCTAACGTGGGTGTTTCATACAATACCCATAACACACACTACAAATCCAAACGTACCAGCGCCCACAATGAAACACATCCTAACCCCCTAATTGTCCACTGCGCTATGGAACACACTGGCTTCACAACATATACCCTGGTGTATACACACCCACTGACACACACAGCCAGGATGCCCTGCAACACCCAACCCACTCACTTTTAGAGCCTACCCCGCCGCCATATATACATGGCCCCTGCTTCACACACACCCTGGTGGACAACCCTCTCTCTACCGTGCACAGTCTCACACAACCACATTTCTGGGTGTACATATTAACATCCTTACCTTCTTTCCTAAAAAATACCTGTGCTCACAGCCTTGTTTACAAACATGATATACCCACAACAATCTGGTGCATACATGCTCCTCCAAGTACGTAGCCTCCAGGCCCACCTATATCCTATTAATACACTCAGGTCTCATGGGCATGGGGATGGGAGAAGGCCCCCCACCTCCACACAGAGCCCCCAAGCACATTAATCAAGGCCCTCGGCTTGACCAGAGAAGCCAGCTCATGCATATTCACCAGGATGTCACTGAGCCCACAGCTTGACCCGAGGAGCAGCTGGGGTCCGTGGAGTCCTCACCTGGGGGCCCCCACAGCCCAGCACCACTGACAGCAGCCACCAAGTCCCTGGGGGAGCCCAGCAGGAGGAGGGAGCTTTGGCTTCTTCCTGCCCGCCTTGCCACCCTTGCAGGAGTGCAGCATCTGTGGGACTGCCAGGAGAGAATCCAATCCACCTGGACACCCAACACCAGTGGCCAAGGTCCCGGCAAGCGTTGGGTGACAAAGGGCCTCTGCTGAGCTCGGCTGGGCCTGGCACAGGGACTGGCCCTGCCTGGCAGCCGTGGACAGCTGGCCATCCTAAGTCCAGGACAGTGAGAGAGAAGGGGTGGGGAGAGGAGGATGGGACTGAGCCCCCATCCCAGCCCCAATATCTCCCTCTTGTCTCTTCTCCCCTGCCCCATCTCTTTTCTTTACAATCCTCTTCTCTTATACAGAATTTTAGAGCTGGAGGCATTTCGGAGTTAATCTCATTTTCTTAGTAAGGAACCTGAAGCTCAGAGAGGTAAAGGAATTTGTTCAGAGCTACGCAGAACAAGAGTGGAGGGAGCCCAGAGGTGGGCTGGTCTCCTGACTCCCAGCCGGTTGCTCTTTCCCCTTCCCTTAGGGGGCGCTCCCTGCTTTCTCTCTGAAGAGCAGAGGAAGGTGGGTGGACTGTGCCTAGAGATGGTGAGGAACACAGTATCTGGAATCAGAGCAACCCAGTTTACAGCTGAGCTTTCTCAGACAGTGGCTATGGGACCATGGGCAAGTTCCTTCACTATGCCAAGGCTTGGTTTCCTCATCTGTAAACCAATAATCATTCTCTCCTGTCTCACACTATCCCCCAGTTTTCTGGAAACTAATTATAAACCATGTTCAAATCTGGTGTGTTTCCACCTGGGATGCAGGTCTTGTCCGCCATGCACCAGGGGTATCATGCCTCACAGGAGGGCTTTTCCTAAAGGATAAAGTAGGAAACCTTATTTTTACACTGGGACCAACAGGTGTCTTCGGGAGAAGAACATACCATTGAGGCATCCGCCTGATGCCTCAGCAGAGACACAGGACACCAAAGAAAGTGAGTGCTTGGGGCTCCCACCCTGAGTCCCTGCAGGAACACTAACGTTCTTGGCCAGCTGAGCACGCACCACCCCCAGAGGCCATGCGTTTGGCCTTGGTGATGATTCGCTGGGAGGGGCAGATGACGCAGGGACCAGGCATACCTGTGTGCAGAGATGCAGCGGAGGTTAACTGGAAGGGCTCTGAAAGCCAGTTTATGAATTCAAATTCTAGCTCCTCCAGCTCTCAGCAGAATGGGATGCAAATTAACTTTAGTTTCATTATTTTAAGTGTACACATATGACATACACAGCTCAGGGTGCCCTGCTATACCTAAGAACCTTAAAAAAAGGGAGGGGAATAATAGTATCTACTTCATAGGTATTATGAGGCTTAAATGAGTTATTTCATATAAAATATTTAGAACTGAGCTAAAGACAGAGTAAGTACTTGGTAATTATAATTATATATGTGATTATTATCAGTCCATACAAGTGCTTTATGAGATAGGCAGTCCTGTTATTCTCATAGAACACATGAGGAAACTGAGGGCAGCAGAAGTGAAGTGACCTGCCTAAGGTCACACAGCTAGTGAGTGGCAGAGCCAAGACTGGAATTCTGGCAGTCTGGATCCAGAGACACTCTGAAACCAGACACTTTGTTGCCTCTGCTGGTAAATTTCCCTCATGGGGTTTGTATGATCCTTAGATGAAGTACAGTATGTGAACTGAAAATGCTTTGCAAACCACAAGGGACTTTCTAAACGCAAGGTGCTGTTTTCTACCTGTCCCCCTGCTACCTGCGGCATGGCTACAGGCACTGATAATTACATCTCTGACAGCACTGCTGTGAGAATTGTTAGCAGTAATTATATTTGTGATGATAATAGTAGGCATGAGTTTGTGTGTTACTGGAGATTTTAATGACTATCATATTAGGATGAACAATGATCTTCAACTACCCATCCATCCATCCATCCATCCATCCATCCAACTATCCATCCATCCATCTGACCATCCATTCAGTAATTATATTTTGGGCACCTACTTCTTGCTAGGCCCTGGAAAATCCAGACATGGTCCCTGCCCTCCTGACAGTGGGGAAGAGAAACAATGAAATGAATGACTCCTATAACATGATGGGTTTGCCATGATACGGAGTTCCCTGCTGTGGATGTCCAGAGCAGGAAGGTCTGAGCTGGCCCAAGGTGTCAGGGAAGATTTTTCCTCTCAATATGAGTAGAAAATATTCTCCCCCTACAGGTTAAGTAAGACTTAACAAAAGATGGACATAAAGAGAAACTGAAACACATAACTGTCTGTTAGTAAAAGGCTGGAGGGATGTAGTAAAAAAGGTCAAGGAAGGGACCAGTGTGAACATTTATGGAGGCTGAAACTCTGGTATAACAAAATGAGTTGAAATCAGAACTCTGCCCCTGTAGGTGACTTATCTCAAACTCCCTTCTTTGCGATTTTCCACTGCAGCTACCTTTTCTGATGTGGCTCTTCCCCAGCCCCCCTCACCCTTGGCTTCTGCATCTCACAGGGGCATGCGTGAGACCCCCCTGTTCTGGGCATCTTTGTTTGTCCTTCTAGGTTGCAGAGCTCACTCTGGTACTTGATCTGACTGTGGGATTTGCTTGATTTTGAGAGTGTGAAGTCCACTGGCACAGAAGCACTTATATGATGCCACACAAATGATCTTCTGACAGACAGAGCTGAAGACCTGGTAGTTTGTACAGAATCCGTCATCTGACTGAATCTCCATACCTGCCCGTACCTACAGCAGAGCACTCTCCAGTACCCAGGCCTTCACTGCCCTGACAATGGTCTGTGCTGCCCAGCACAGTGTCCTTTCCTTGGAAGCCCTTCCTGACCACCCAGGACTGTGCAAATGCTCTTGACTACTGGCTGCCTCCCGTATCATGCCACAGTGTGCACTGCACACTTTATTGCCTTCTCCCTTCCCCAGGAGCCTGAGAGCTCTGTGTGGTCAGTAGCCATGTCTATTTTGTACTTAGTATGGTGCCTGCTGTTCAGAATAAACACTTGGTGAATGAAACAATATCTAGATCAGCATTTAGGTCATCTGTCCATGGGAGGTGTGACTGTAAATAGGTCTTTGGACCTCAGTTTCCTCAAGTTCACATGTGGAAGGCCGAACCCCCAGTGTGATGCTATTTGGAGGTGGGAGCCTTTGGGAGCTAATTAGGTCATGAGGGTGGAGGCCTCATGCATGGGATTAGTGCTCTTACAAAAAGACACAAGAGACAGATGTGAAGACGGTGAAGACACAGTGAGAAGACGGCCATCTGTAAGCCAAGAAGATGGCTCTCAGTAGGAACCTGAACCTGCCACCACCTTGATCTTGGACTTTCAGCCTCCAGAAATGTGAGAAATAAATTTCTGTTGTTTAAGCTGCTCAGTCTATGTTATTCTGTTACAGCAGCCCAAGCTGACTGAGGTATAGGCCTGGGTAGGGTGTATAGCCAGTCCTGGGCCCAGAGAGGTTGCACAACACAGTAGAGGTCAAACTGTCAAGAGGGCCCAGAGCTCATTGAAAATCCCCTCCTTGTTTTCCAAACTTCAGCTATGTGATTCCTCCCTGGGGGCCTCAGTTTCCCCAAGTGGAAAGTGAAGGCATTGGACTGGTGTTCTCTGGGATCCTTTCAGGCATTGATATTCCAGGCCCTTCGGAATCCAGGAGAACATTCTGACAATATTGGATTTATGCATTTTGGTTTCATCTTATTAGCATTTAAATGACTCTGAATTGTTACATTTCAATGACTCAAGAATAGGTTAGGGGTGCCTTAATAAAATGTCTTTGCCAGGAGGGACGCTGGCAAAAGAAGGAGCAATGTTTTTTTTTGGAGTTAATTTAACAAAGAAGGAATCTATCTTTCGAAGGAAGGATTTAAAAAAAAAAACTCAAACCCCAAACCAGCAGCTTTTTAAATTCTAACTGAGGGATGGTAGCTGGGACCATCACAAATGAATTATGTGCTAAAAATAACTTTCAGATGCAGAATCCTTCTGTTTTAAGATGTGCTGAATTTAAATGACACCTTAATATGTATTTTTAAAGTCACCTTTTCCTTTGAATCGTTGCTATACCAATGACAGATGTGGGGGACACAGGCCCCATCTGGGCTTCCTGGGTGATGAGGCCTGGCGCTGCTATCTGGTGGTCCTATGACTTGGGAAAGGCTCTTAATCCCACCTGGGGCCTTAGTTTCTCCTGCCAAACAGAGCCAACCAAACAACCTATCTCACAGAGTTTTGTACGGACTGGCTGAGACCGAGCTTAGCCCAGGTCCTGGCACAGAGGAACTTACTAAATGATAACTTCTTATAATGATAACTCATTCCCTGCCTCTATCCCCTGCTCAGCTGGACTGTCCCTCACACTGCTGTCCTTAGCATGGAACTCAGACCAACCTGCCATACCCACAAGGCCCCTGGCACTGTTAGGAAGGCGGGGAGGGTCCCAGCTCATTGGCATAGCATACTAGGACACTGTTCCCTCTGCTCTGGTTCTAACTAGTTCCCTTGGGACAGAACATTTTCCTGGATGCAAATTCTGGCTTCTGTAGAGCCCCTTGCCCCAGTGACAGGAACCCTCCTCCTTGGTGCTGACCCAGGGAAACAGGTGAACTCAGCCTGGGGCAGGACAGCTGCTCCTCCCTTAGCCTCACCTGGAGAGTCTTAGGTGCCCCACTCTGGGGGAGGGAATGTCCTCTGTGTGTGTGTGTGTGAGAAGGGGAGTCGACTATATGAGTAAGAGTGTGGGTGAGCATGTGAGCTGTGGGAGTGCAAGGTCAGTGTGAGATGCTCAGCAGAGCTAGTACGTAGATTGGGGTACATCTGGGTCAGAAGGAGTGTGAACATGCCAGCACTGGCTTGGGCTTGGAAGGAACTTTGTGTATGTGTGTCTGAGAGGGTCCCGGTGGTGTGTCAGCAGACGTGCACCTAGTGTGGGTGACCCCAAAGGAAGAGGTTTGCCATGCAGGTCGACTGGGGCATGTCAGCATGAGTGAGTGTCTGTGAGTGTGAGTGAACCAGAGATATCTGTGCCCATCTCTGAGTGTGAAAGCCCCACAGTGTGTGTGTGTGCATCAAGCTGATGATGACAATCTCAGCTTTGAATTCACACAGTTGGGGAGAGAGAGTGGGGAAAGGAGAAAGGGAATTGAAAATGAATACCTCAGAAGCAAATTTAGTGCTATTTTTGGAAAATTCTTATCCTGTTAACCAGAAGAGGAAAACCTAAAAAAAAAAAAAAAAAAGAGAGAGAGAAACAGCTACGCATCAGCCTCAAAGGCACAGATGACAGAAGTAGGGCCAAGGCGTGGGCTGTTAGGGACCCAGGGCTTTTGCATAGCTTCTCATCCTCTTGCCCGGCCTGAGAGAGGGTAGGTCCAGCCCTCAGCTGCTCACAAGGGTCAAGTCTACTATCCATTCTCCAGAGCAGCTGCCAGTGTGAGATGGTAGGAAAAAGCCCATTTCTAGTCCTACAGGTACCTCACACACTACTCATCCACCCACCCACCCATCACTCATCCATCCATCCTTCCATCCATCCACCCTTCTTCTATCAGCTGTTCACTCATGTGTTCATCTGTCAGTCTGTCCATTCTTCCATCTGTCCAACAATCCACCCATCCAACAAACCTAAGGAGGTGCATCTCAGGCCTTGCCCTGGGTACTGGGGTTTTAAAGAGAGCAAGGGAAGCGCTCAGACTCTCCTCCTGCTGCTTAAACTCTGCTTACTCTGCCACAAAGAGCCTCTAATAATCCCATGGTCAGAATCTGTAGGCTGAGTTGAGTGATTCTTGCACAACTTTTGCTTCAGATTTTGGGAAGATATATCCCAAATAGCACTTGCTTGGGAACCAGATCCACTGTGTTCTGGTCTTGGCTTGACTACTAATATTCAGTGGTTGCTTAGCGAATGCTTCCATGGGCTGTGTGGTAACACTGGCCCTACCTTATGGGCAAGGAAGCTGGGGCTCAGAGAGCCTACAGATGGCCAAGGCCATACGGACAAGGCCTGGCATAGTTTAAATACGCCTGCTGGAGTCCAAAGCCTCTGTCTTTCTTCTGTGTCCCACTGCCCTTCACCAATTCACAGTATGGCCTTGGACCAGTGTCTGCTCCCCTGTGCCTCAGTTTCCTTTTCTGTGAAGTGAGGGAAAACCTTTCAAGTTGGACAGATACTCAGTCTCAAAATGCCTTTTTAGCACTATCCTCAAGGATTCTCCCACCACCTGATACTTGTTTCTGGCGGCACATGAACTTCCCCAGGCTGCCTTGCTGCCCTGTTGTCCCAGCAGGAGTGGCCATTCCAGTGGAGGGCAACATCCGGCTTGGCTGAAGGCTAAAGGAAGGAGAAGTGCCCTAGAATCTGGGAGTCACAGCTGATCAGAATACACTTGCTGCCTCTGACATCCTCTTTCCCAACCCCAACCTCTGTACAGAAGTGTTTGCCTTCCAAAATTTGTACCTTTAGGTGCTCCTTGTTTAGAAAACATCCCTTTAAAAAATCTTTGAGAGTTTTTGTCCAAAGCTAAACAGTAAAATCACCAGCAGATGGAGGCAAGAAAGCCTAGCCAAGGCAGATTTACTTCAGGGTCCAAGAGAGGGGACATAAAATAGAAGACTGGGGATGGTGGCTCTGCCTGGGATGGAGCAGCTGCGTTGGACATGTTCTCTGATTTCAGTGAAATGCCTCAGCCACCTCCCTAGCCTCATCTCTTGCCCGGCCCAACTCTCTCTACAGATGCATTGAACTCCTTGAGACCCCCTTTGCAGCCCTAACTGCCCCAGCCTCAGATCCTAACTATAGTGACAGTCTTCATCCTCTTCCCTCTCTCTCACTCCCTGCTCTATCCCCATGGATTATAAACAATAATCCTGAAGGAGGCCTGAAGGAAGGACAAAAAATGATAACAGCAAACTTAGATCACACGTACTATGTGCCAAGTACCATTCTATGCACTTTGCATTTGTTATCTCATTTAATCCTCCACAACAACCTTATGACACAGGTATTACCAGCACTCCTGTTCTACAGAGAAAACATAAAAAGAGAGTGTAGTTATTGGCGTAAGATCCTTGGTTAGGGGGTGGCAGAGCCAGTTCTCAACACACATAGACACTCTTAAGGGCACCCCAGGCTCACTTACATTCCTCTGACCACCAGATCAGGATCGTGCTCTTTTTTCTGGTCACTGTAGTGAAGCACAGGGTTCTGCTGTGTCAGTACTCAGGCCACACACAGCAGCTCACTGGCTGGTTGCTGAGTCCTCAGGCTCACCTCTGACCCTGAAGGGCTGGGGCCTAGGGAGCTGTCTCTGGGGATGATGTGCTGATGGATGGATGGGGGGAGGTGAGTGCTGGGGAGGGATTGGGTGGCTGAGGTCAGGGAACCTGATAACCACAGGCCATCTCTCTTCTGCACGCTGACCAGCAGAGCCTGGGAGTGAGTGCTGTCTGAGTGGTCATGGTGCTGACTAACACCCCCCTGGGGAGGACAAAAAAAAAAAAAGCAGGCACCTGGGAACTGTCTCCACTGGGAGCTGTCCCCAAGGCTACAGTGCTGACTGGGGTTGTGGGGTGGGCTTTGAGGATCACGTGCAAAGGAGCTGTCCGTGCCCTGTGGTGCTAGCATAAAGCAAGGGGTTTTAAGTGCCCGTGGGAGCTATCCAGGAGAGCAGTGCTGACTGACAGAGTGTGGTATTGGGGAGCCTGAAGTTCTGGGTATGGGTGGAGTGTTTAGGGCACAGGGCCTTTTCCATGAGTTCTCTGAATAGGCAGGGGAGCTGACCCCAGAGATTTAGTGCTGACGCTCAAAGCCAGGTTCTTAGGCAATGCGCTGTTCCAGTGAGCTGGCCTGAGCCAACAAAATGACACCATGCAAAAGGCCACTCCAGGATGCTTAGGTGCACACACACAAGACCCACCTTGGCTCACTGGTGCCATCTGTCACCAATGCCAGAAATCCCACCATTAGTGATTCACTCTTTTGCACTGTGCATGGTCCCCTCCCTCTGGTACTGCTGGGACCATATTTAGTGATGGCATTTCCATTTGACTGAGTTTATTAAATTCTTTTCCGCATGGAGTAGGGAAGGAATATTCATCCACAGACATGCCAGGGGATACGTCTAAGTTGGGATATTACTTTTAAATAGGTGAGTCAGTCCTTTGGGGTCCAGGCCAGAGAAGAAGGAAGCTAAGGGTTAGGGGAAATTCATTCTACATGGTCTGAGAATGCAGAGTCCAGGGAATAGAACTAATGGAGAAGGGGGAAAAGCAAAAATCAGGACTCTTGCATTCTGAGGAGGAGGTGATCAGAATGATAACGGGCACTGCCAAGGCTGATGCTGTATGTATGTGTGGGGTGTCTTTTAGATTCTACTTCTCACTACTGTGGCCAGTCTTCAAGGCTGAAGCAGAGCTTTCCTGGTCTTCTCACAGTGCACTCATTGCCTCCCATGCCTGAGCCCAGGTTCTCTCTCCCAGAGTCTCCCTGGTGGAATGCCAAAGAGCTCTGTCAGGCCATCAACTTGGCTTCAGACCTGAAGGCAGGGAAGGAAAAGGCAAGGACGTCCAAGAAGCAGTGAGAGCAGGAGTTCTCACTGGCCGAAGTTTCCTCTCCTTCTTACTCTGATAAAGGCTTCTCTGTGGGGAGCTCAGGAGACCCAGGGCAGAGCTACTCAAAGTGCAGTTCCCCGAGGGCCACCTGCGTTAGCATCCTTTGGGGGCTAGTTGAAATGCAGATCCCCAGCCCCAAGCCTGCAGAGATGGGTCAGTCTCTGGTGATGGGTGCTAAGAATTTTAAACAAGCAGAACTACTGCCCAAGAGCTTGGGGGCTCCTGTTCCAGCTCCTTTTTCAGCTCTCTTCCTCTTCTAGCCAACACTCCCCCAATTCAGGGCTCTGCCCTGCTCTCGTGGCCCAGCCTCTGGCTCAGAATCACCTCCAAGTCCCTGTCCTTATCCTTCCAAACGTCACTTCCTGCTAGGCCAAATCTGGGTGGCTCCTGGGGACAACTCCCACTGGCCAATTCCAGCACCCTTTCCAGTCTTCACAGCCGTGCCCACGGCCGCACCCCCACACTTTCTCCCCACTCTCCTATGGCTTCTCTGACCAGTTCTTCCCTGAGGTCATATGGCTTCTCTGTTTTAGGCCAACTGTAGGCTTTACCACTGTTCTGCCCTTGACTCTCTTAATACCTGGGCACTGTCACCCATCTGACAGTAACTTCAATCCTAACACAGGTGGTTCCCAAACTGACATTTCCACGCTGCCCTTCCTCCCAAGCTCTAGAACCAACCTTCCATGACTGCCAATGTCTCCTCTGCAGGTGGGCCAGGCCTTCAGACTCCCCTGAATGCCTTCATTCTTCTGTGACCCCTGTGTCACTTACGGCATCTAAAGCACCCCCTGGGTTCCAGTTGGACTATCAGGGTGACCTTTGACTCTTCCCTTCTTCACATCCAAACAGGCGCCCAGACCCAGGGAGCAGTGGGGTAAGGGCTCGGGCTCCCTCCTCTTCCTCACCACCCAGAGCTCCTGAGTCTAGTTCAGGATCCTCATCTCCCGATCAGCCTCTCACTCCCTCTCCTTCACTGTCCTCAAAGTGGAGCCGATGATGACTCCCATCTACCAAATGGCTTCCATGTGTCAGGAACTGTATTAGGCTCTGAACATACTTATCCCACAATAACCACACGAGGTAGGCAATACTGTGCCTGTTTTACAGAGAGAAACTGAGGCTCAGAGAGGTGAAATAACATTATGCCCAAAGTCACACAGCTAATGAGTGCTGGAGAGCTGGGAGTAGAACTGTGAGCTGTCTGACTCTAAAACCTCCACAGTATGTTGCCTTTTCGATGTGACCATGCCACTACTGTCTGGATTAAAAACCATTACTGGATTCCAGTGCTTAAGAAGACATATTCATGTTTCCACAGCATCCAGGATCCTGCCTGACTGGCTCAGAGGCAGCTTCTCTGAGCCCTGGTCTAAGTGAACTACTTGCACTTCCTGAGCAATTAACAAGCTCCTGCCTCCCACCTTTTGCACATACTGTTCCCTCTAACTAGGATTGTCCACAACCACCTTTCCACTGATCAAAACCTTCCTCTCTAAGGCCAGCCCCAAGGCCAACTTCTCTGTGAAGTCCTCTCCAGTTTCTCTGTTCCAAATTTCAACCCTGTTCTCACTACCAGCCCATCACATGCAGCTCATTCCTCGACTTCACACCCTCCACCCTCAGTCTTGGGGTGGGTTCTGCCAGCTTGCCTTCCCCACGAGACCATAAATTCTCCGAGAACAGGGTCTTCCCAGCCCCCAGCACCACCAATGCTGGTTCCATGACTGAGAAAGCAATCTGGAAGGACACTTGGGACAGTAGGCCTTAGGGTTCAGTCTGCATTTGAGAAGTGACACCAGGTCTGCCAGATGGAAGAGCTGACGCTGAATGCCCCCAGCAGCATGCCACAGCCTTCCAGGGGTCAAATCGGCAAATCCCCCCTGGATCCTATGAAGTAGCTAGATCACCATCCCATTTCAGAGAGGGCAGACAGAGACTTTGCCAGGTTACGGAGGTTGCCCAGGGTCACATAACTGTTGGATCTGAACCCAGGCAGTCTGCTGTCAGAGACTCTGCTGTGATCAGCAGTCTAATTCCCTTCTATGATGACTCAGAAGTGGCGGTGGCTCAGGCTTAGAAAATTTTGGGCTCTGGTGGGGAGGTATGCCAGCCCTTCTGGACCACAGTGGTTAAACCTGGGGTTTCTGCCACATCCAGTGTTAGGTCCCATGGAAGATCCTTGTGGCCTAGCCATTATTTTTTTCTCATGCCTCTTCTTCCTTCTCCACCCAAAGCTGGAGGTCAGGATAGGACATCAATCTGCCAGGAGGTAGGCCAAGGCTCAGGCCCAGGGATGCAGGACACCTCCACACTGACCTTGTCCTCTGTGTTGGCTGCTCTGGCCCCAGATCCACCCCAATGGCATCCCTAGACCCTAGATCCCCAAATCCCATGTCCCAAGGGCTGGCAGAATCTCTCTGCGTCCTGCATCCAGCGGGCCGGCAGACTGATCAAATGCTGCCCCAGCTGGCCCACTCTGCAGCTCTTCCCCTGACTTGGCATGGCTGCCTGGCCACTGCAGAGATGAACAGAATCCGCCCGGCACCTTGAACAGATGGTGCCACGTCTAAAAATAACGCTGCACCACACTCCCCGGTGCAGCCGAGTCCCAGCAACAGAAGGGGGTGCGGGTGGGGGTGGGGGCCGTTAGCTGCACTCACCAGCCATCTGCACAGGGACAGATGTGAATGCAGCCTCCCAGGGGACATAGGCCCAGGGGACTCCGGCCTTGTTGAAGCTGTGTAGAGCCACAGGCCTGCTGCTGAGGCTCTCAGCCCCGAAATGAAAGCAAGTGAGGCCATGACAGGTGTGTACAGCCTGGGTCCTCTCTATCCCACCTCCATACATTGTGTGGCTGGGATCCCTATCTAGAATGCCCTCTCTTCTTTGCTTGTTGTGTTCTACCCCATATCTGGGGCCCTAGATCTATGATCTCTAGTGCCATATCCTCTTGTGAATTCTCTCTCCTCACTCTGAAGCTTCTTCCCTTCTATGGTTTCTTAAACCACTTTTTGTCCGACTCACAACTTAGTAGGGTCAGACCCCTTTTGTTTGAGGCTTAGAGTCAGAAAGATCTGGGTTAGAACCCTTGCTCGGGGTGGCCACGGATAAATCAAGGCAGCTCTCTGGTCTCAGTTGCCACAGCTCTAAAATGAGACAGTAATTGCCCCTACCTCATGGGGTGGTTGGAAAGATAATGTGAACCAATGTAGGGTACAGGGCTCGCCCAGAGCCTGGCTAGTGAGATACCCAATCAACCAGAATGATAATGATTTCCTCATGGGGAAATGGAGGTCCTGAGGTGGAGGGCACTGGCCCAAGTCCATGGAGAAGGTGCTGGCAAAGCTGGTCTCGGGTCCAAGAGCTCTCACCTTCCTGAGCCATCCCCCTCTCCAGGGGTGTGTTTCACCTTCATCCTTGGGCAGGATTTTCCCAGAGTGCCGGCCCCTTCTCAAATCCTGGGAGCGGGCCTGGAGGACCTAAAGGACCCTCTGAAGATGCTCCTCCCCATTACCTGCTAAGAACCAGCCCTGAGCCTCCTCTCCTGGCCTCTCCCTCCAGCTTCTCAAGGAGCTTCAAGTCCTGCCAGAGTTCAAAAACCAAAGTGCTTCCAAGGCCCCAGGAGACCCCAGTCCTTGGACCCTGAAGGTATCCACAGCCAAGAGACCCCCGGCAATGCCCCCCAAAAGCTCTGCTTCCTCTGCTTTCCCAGACTTGCCTGTCTACTGTCTTCCTCGTCCCAAGACTGGTGATGAGGCAACTTGGAAGAGTTGGGGTGGGACTCTGCTTCCCTCCTTCCTCAGTGGGCCACGGTCCAGCCTCTTCATCACCATTGTTCTGCTTTTCAAAGGTCCTTCCCTAGCCACCACTGTGCTTTTCCCTCCCGGGGCTCCCAATGGCTCTGGAGGGTCTCCCTGAAGAGAAGGGGTACAGGGACCATAGAGGGGGCCTGTCTCCTGGATTCCAGTCCTCACATCAGGCTGCCCCTAGGGCCTGCTCTCTGCAGTGTGTAATACAGGGGAGTTGATGTTTTTGGGTTTCGGAGGCACTCAGAACCTAGGTTCAAATATTGTACAACTCAAAGCCAAGAAATATTTCTCTAGCCCACCTCACTCACTCCCTTCCTCTTTAGATTTCTCAGTCCCTGATACCCTGTGCTTTGCAACACCTAAATCACTCCCTGCTTCACAATGCCCACATTTGCTACCCTGGCCTCCTTGCAACAGGGCCTGACGTGGCCAGAGCTACCACCACCCCTCTTTCCCTCTCCAGGGTCAGACCTGACATGAAATAGGTGCCACGTTTGGGGGCTTCTGTGTGTACATTTTTACCGGCTGACACAGGCTTGCACAGATCTGGTCCCTGGCCATCCTGTGTGTAGTAGAGAGTACCCCGGGAAGCCCACCCCCAGAGCAGAGACCACCAAAGGGGCACTGCTGTTTGCAAAGTTTGACAGAGAAGCCAGAAGAGGCCCTGATTCCCCAAGCTTACTTGAATTCAGAGACCAGAAGGGACCTCAGAGATCAACATCACTGTGATGCCCAAGCCCCTCCACAGTACTTGTGTAAAGTCCTGCCTGTGCTTACGTGTTTCCAATGACAGGCAGCTCACTTCCTCTTTCCGTGATAATCTATGTCAATACTGCTGGTTACAAAGTTCTTTAGGTTGAGCTGAAATTTTCTAAGACTGTGAACTAGTTTTCTGTTGTTTTACAGTTAAGATGTGGTTTTCTGACTCTTAGAGAATAATCTTGCTCTCTCTTCTCCCTGAAAGTCCATGACCAGGAGTGCATAGAGATGTGTGTGTGCATGCCCCAGGCAGGGCAGAAGGTGTGCACAGCTGTGTAACTAGGCAAGCATGTACAGATGTGTGTCTGTGTGTCAGGACAGGGTGGGACATGTGTGGTTGCATATATGGTGTGTTTAGGCTTACCTGACCATGTCTTAGTGGGAGATGTGTTGAGGTTTGCAGAAAGTGTATGTGTTTTGGAGAAAAGACACTAGGCTGTGCGTGCAGAAGTGTGTTAGAAAGCTATGGGTCATGGAAAAGAGTTTTATTTCTATCTTGAGATAATCTTAGTCTCTCAGTTTGGGAGGTGAGTGGGTAGAGAGAGGGGCACCCACAAAAGCTCCAAACAGGACAGAAGGCCAGCCTGTAACAGATGCTCATCACTGTCCATGGGGCTGTGTGCAGGTGGCCCTAAGCCATGAACCAACCCCTAAGCCATGTCATCCAATGACTTTAGCTCTCAGGGAACTCTGCCATTAGGGTTCACCCTGAACAAAATGACAGTGTCAACAAAATGGCATTTTATAAGAGTGTTCCTAAGATGCCTTGCAGTTCGAATTCACAAAGAACCTGCAGATTATTTCCATTTCACAAGAAACTAAGGCTATAAAGATTCAGGGGTCTGCAGTGGGCCCCACAGAGAGTGACATCTCCAGGGGCAACTGGGAGCTCAGGATCCTGCACAGAACATGGACCTCCAGGGCTGGTCCCCCTCAGCTTTGGATAGGTAGGCCTTGGGAAAGCCTGTCTAGGGGGTCTGCAATTAGCTCTCCTCACTCTACCGTCTTCCCTCTTTGGGCCTCAGTTTCTCCAAAAAAAATGAGGAGGTCTCAGATGGCTTCTAAGAGACCTTCATGAGCTGACTTGTGGTAAAGCTTGGACACTGTATCAAGCCCAGGGAAGGGGGTGCCCCTGGTTCCTCATACCACCCACCCCAATGGGCTTACATTTACCCTCAGATCAGACAGTTATCTTCTGACACTCAGGCATCTGGGTGGGGGTCGGGGGAGTTTCTTGTTATTTAATAATAAAAAATCAACTCAGAGCTGCCTTGTGGGCCACCTGCCATGTTTCAGCACAAGCTGTTCCCTTCCTTCTTGCTTCTCTGCCTGGTAGACTCCTATTCACCCTGCAGGGACCAGCTCGGAGGAACCCTCCACTCTCAAAGCAGAGTCAACTGATCCATCCATGGGGCTTGACTGTTCATGCTCTTGAGGCAGGGGACGGTGTCCATCCATCCCCAGGTCCAGTGCATCTGACAAACACAGTCAGTGCCTACCAGAAACTTGCCAAGTGGCTGTTGGAACCCATAGCTTGATTTTAGAAACTGAGAGAGAACAAAACTGCTTGGGTCTTGGACTCATCCATTTCTTCAATAAATGCTTGTGTTTGAATACAAATGCAGAGAGCATACATTGAGCACCTACTGTGTACCCAGCACTGGCCTCCAGGAAGGATGGAAGTTGTAGCTGAACTAGAGGAAATGAAATAACATTCTGGCAGGGTGATGGCCACAGAAATACTAGCATTGTGTCAGCAGTAACAGTACTAAAAATAACCATAAAACAACTAAGTTTTATTACTACCAAGTGCCACTCCTTATAATTAGATTTTTTTCATGCATGGTCTGGCTCATGCCCACAACAGTCTATGAGGTAGAGGCTCTTATTTTCCCAATTTTACAGACAAGGAAACTGAGGCTCAGGTGGTGGGGTGACTGGCTAAGGTCATATCAGGGTCTGCATCAGGGTCTGAGTCCTAAGACTGTACTCTTGACATTGGCATTCAACAGGTTCCCAGACAAATGGGGTTACTCCATGGTGGGGGTGCCAGTGGAATGATATATAGTGCTCTGAGGGGACAGAGAAAGCCACCTCTCCCTCCTCCTCCCAAAGGTGGAGGAATGGCACCCAGTGTCCAAGTGGGCTGGGAGGTGGGAGGGGGCCCCCGGGAATTTTCCAGCTTTAACATCCACTAAGGAAACCCCCAGTGGGATTCTTCTCCCCTACATTACTGACAGGTGCAAGGTGGGGACTTTGGCTGACCTGCCAGGGTGGGTGTGAGGGGTGGGAAGCAGATGGCAGCCCCTTCTTGTATTTGGAAGAAGTCAAGGGTGAAATCCTGGAGACATCAGCCTGGCTGTATCACCTGCTGTTAGAAACAGCCCCTGGGCCAGGGTGCTGGTGGACACCCAATATGGCCTTGCTGAAGAATGGTAGGCCCAGAGAGGCCTTTTCCATGGATGGCATTATCTATCTTCTTATAAACAAGGACTGCTACTGTAAGACATTCTTCACAGTATGACCTCCTTTGTCTTGCCTCTGACTCTGCAGCAGGGAGAGCAGGGTGCCCATTTTAAAGATGAGTAGATTGAGGCTCAAAAAGACAAGAAACTTGCTTGACACAGATCACTCAGACAGAGTGCTAGGATGAGGGCAAGGCAAGGGAAGAGGCAGGATGCAAAATGCAAGGAACTGCTCACACATTCCTGTTAAGTGCCATATCCCTGTCCCTCACTAGCTATCTGCCCTGCTATTGAGGTCCACCTGCACTACCCACGGGCCTACTTGCCCCAGCCCCACCCCAAACACAGGGCAGAGACTGAAAAGCTACAAAAGGATTTCAAACCCATTTGGTTGTCTTTGAGGGTGATAGAGCCAAAACAGATTCTAAGGAATACCTGGAATTGTAAAACATGCTTAAAGCCGATGTCTCAGCAATCAGTTCCCCAAGCAGCCACAGGTCCTAGGGGAAACAGTTCATTTCTCACTCCTGCTCATTTGGCAAACTTTTGCTGAGGGCCTCTATATGCCAGGACCTGTGGGATGCCATGCGGATGGAAAGGAACCAAACCCAATCCTGTTCTCAAAAAGTTTTTCATTGCTCTGTCTGTGTGGCATGGTGCCTGCATATTGTAACAGTTTAATAAAAATAATCATGATAAACTAACATTTACAAAAGCATCTCTATGTTCCAAGCTCTGTGCTAAGCACTTTTTGCACATCAACTCATTCGATCCACACCATGGCTCTCTAGAAGGCAGATATTTGTATTATCCCATTTTGCAGAAGAGAAAATTGAGGCAATGAGAGGTTAAGTGACCTGCTCAAGGTCACTCAGGCAGGACACAGTATGGCTGGGATGAATGCTCATAAAATATTGGTTGTGTGAATGAATGAAAATGTGGGAGAGGCCAACATGCAGGTGATATGATTTGTTAGGTGTGGCTATGCAAAGTGCCCTGGCAGCTCTAGGAGGTGGCATGGGCAGTATGAGGAGAGGTCAGGGACTTCTCCATGCTTTTGGGCAAACTTGGGCTACAGGCTTCCAGGAAGAGGGTTATGGTGTATCAGTTAGCCGTGCCGGGAGGCTCCAATTTCTCTCTCTCTGAGCCTGACCACGTGCCCCACCTACAAAAATATCCCAGGCCAATGGCCCCTTTCGCCCTGAGAGGGTGGGCTCTGAGACAGACTAGGTGTGGGCAGGGATGAGAGGAGCGGGACCTCCCTCCTGGGCTGGCCCAGGCAAGGGTTCCTGCTCTGAGCTCTCCTGCTCCCTGGCCACACAGTGATGGGCCTCCTGCCTTTGGGGGGAAGCAGGTGCTGCAGCTAGGCACCCTGACACCCAAGCCTCCTGAGCTGGCGCCTTGGTTGCAAGGCAACCATGTGGCTCAGGTTTCAGGAGCTGAGGACAGGGCCTGGATGAGGGCGTCAGTAAATAATAATAGATAGGGCCTAGCCTGGTGGGGCTGCTGGAGATACACCCGTGTCAGACCTGGGCAGGGCCTGAGTGGTCCTGTAGTCCTCTCGCAGATAGGGAGACTGAGTCATGGGAGGGAAAGGGAAGTGATCAGTGAGTTAGTGATGAAGGCAGGGTTTGCTGAGAAGGTTGGAACAGAAGTAACAGTTCAGAAAGTAATAGTAAGTGTAGCTGTTATGTACCCAGCTCTGTGCCAATGCTTCTTCCTCTGGGGCCCAACTCATCCTTAAAACAGCACAGACAGGAGCAGATAGATGTTTTCACACCCATTTTATAGATGGGGAAACTGAGGCTCAGAGAGATCGTGTAACCTACTTGAGAGCACCCAGCTAGTGAATGGCAGAGGCCAGATAAGAACCCCAGTCAGTGTGGCTCCGAAGTCTGTAACCATCACCCCAAGCCTGCACTGTCCCCAGGGGCTAAGAGGAGCCCCACAGCTGGCAGTCTTTGATCTCTTCAGCAACCCCTGGAGTAGGGAGGACTGTTACTCTTCCTTCTCAACACCGAGGATGGTGAAGTCAGAGAGCTAAGAGTGGCCCCAGGGTGGCCTAAGTTGTTGGTGGGGATGCAGGATTTGAACCTGTATCTTTCTGGCTTCAAGGCCTAGGTGGACCTGAAGCCCTCTCCCAGTGTCAGACACTGTTCCCCAACAGGGTGAGACTTCTGGGGGATAGAGCCCCCCTCTGGCCCGAGAGAGCAAGCAAAGCCCCAGCATAGAGCGGTGACCTTTGATTCCAGGCCAAGAGGCCTCTCCCTCAGTCACCCCCACCCCACCTCCCGCAACCTGAGCCTCGCTGGACGAAGACACGCAGGTTGCCAGGGCGACAGCACATCGGATACTGACCTGAGGACCCACTGGCAGCACAGGGGAGGGGCAGACCTTGCCTCAGAGGGATGGCTGGAGGGGTGGAGGACAGGGGGCCCAGGGTGGCCGGCGGCAGCCGTGGTTGCTCTGTGGGTCAAGCCAGGCACAAGCTGCTATTTATAATTCTGCTGAATGGGCCCAATGACCTGGCCTGCAGTCTGACCTCTGGGAAGCCCAGCAGCTGCACAGAGGGGAGGAAACAGCTCAGGAACCTACTCCCAGCCCCCAACCCTGAGCACAAGGGTGAAGGAAGGCATGGAAGGGAGAGGGATGGACAAAACACCCTCCTTCCCCCATCACCTCCATCAGCCTCAACATCCACCCCTCTGGCCAGTCCTGCTCTCATCCCTGTGTTCGGGGCCAGGCTCCGCCAGAGGCTCTGGTCTTAATGGGCTCAAACAGAATGTGTGTGTGTGTACACGTGAGTGTGTATGTGCCTGTGCACGTGTGTTTGTGCATGTACATGGGTGTGTGCACGTGTATGCACGTGTGTGTTCTAGGATGCCCCTCACTGGAGGCGGCAGGAGTGGAGGGAAAGGGAAAGGAGAAAGAGAAGCTGAAGACAGAGATGAACTTGAGAGGCTGGGGGTGGGAAGAGAGGGGGAGGAAGGGAGGTGGAGGAGGGGGAGAGGAACAGGCAGACTTCAAAAGAGATAAAGTGAGACACAGACAGGGAGGGAGAGGGAAGAAAGAGGGAGAAGGGAGAGGGACAGAATGGGAGATGGAAAGACAAACAGCCAGAGGAACAGGAGCAAAGACACAGACACTGAATCAGGGAGAATGGGAGCAGAGGTGGAGGGAGGGGATGGCAGAGCTCCTAGCAAGTCCTCTTTGGCCCTGGTAATCAAGCCACTGGTCCTGAAGCTGAAATACAAACATGACTCAGGTCTCATGGAGTAGCTCAGGGGCCTGTGTCTGGGAGGAAAGAGGGCCCACACAGCGGTGCCTGCACGGACCACACAGCCTCCTCAGCCAGGGCTAGAGCTCTGCCCTGGGCATCCCTCCTCCAGCCCCTCTTGCTGCCTGGGGGCACAGGTGAGGGTAGGGACTTCTCCAAGGTCGCCACAACCCAGCCAGGAAAGGCACGGTGGCAGCTCCTGGGGCTCGCTGAGCTGTCCGCCCTCAGAGCCGGGTTATTTTGGGAGCTGAACAGCCAGAACACATCCCCTCCTCCCTTGCTCACGGGCCAGTGGCTGCTAACTCAAAATATTCTCTCAAGGAAACCGTCTCCCTGAAGTCCAATGTCACTTCTTCTGGGAGGCCTTCCCTGACTCCCAGATTTAATTCTCTGCTTGCATGGGGCCTGGCTTGTTCCTTCAGTACAATGCTCATCCTGGGAGAACCACAGGCAGAGTTGATCTGCCCATCTCCCCCATCAGACTGTGAGCTCTGTGTCGGGAAGTACAGGATCCCCAGCACCAAGTGTGCTGTCTGACACTCACTGCCCAGATAAGCAGCACCGACAATCCTACAGAGGCAGCATCTGCCGGTGTTTACTGAGCACTTCCATTGTCCCAAGAACTCTACATGCACCATCTCATTTAACACAGTAGCCCTGTTATAGGCTTATCAGCAGGCCCCATTTTACAATGTGGAAAACCGAGGCTTAGAGAGGCCAAGTGGTTTGCCCAAGGTGTCACAATTGGGAAGCTGAACAAAGATCTGACCCAAGGCAGTCCGATTTCCCATCGCATGACCACAAGGCAAACAGCCTCCCCTGGTCTAATGATCACTTCCACTTTCATGACTCTGCTCAAGAACCTTCAGTGGCTCCCCAGTGCCTCTAACATCAAATCCAAACACCCCACCCGGTGCTAATTCCTTTCCTCTATCTGCCCTTCTGTTGCCCTTTCAGGTGTCATTCTCTCTCTCATGATCTTCTGCTTCTAGGCCTCCTGCTGCTCTTCTCTGATTTATTCACTCCACAGTTATTTAATGAGCACCTACTATGTGTCAGGCACACTGTGCTTGCTCCTATTGGGGGAGAGAGACTGAACAAAATGCTATGAAGAGAATAAGGCATTACAACTGACTGCCAGGGTGGACATGCAAAGAGCTGGGGCCAGTGAGTTTCAGGCAGAAGGATTGGCACAAGCAAAGACCTGGGGTTGGGATGAGGCAGAAAATGCTCATAAGAACCCCAAGAGGGCCTGCACGGCTGGGGCTTATGAGTTAAAAGGAGTGAGATGAGGTGAGCTCAGAGCTGGGCAGGGGTCAGATTGTACAAGGATTTAAAGGCATGGCGAGGAGCCTGGATTTTAGTCCAGGTACAAAGGGACATCTCTAAAGAATTTTAGGTGGCAGATCAGCACAAAGTTTTTTGTCTTTTTTAAAAGACCCATCATCTATTGGAGAATGATTGTCAGAGGGTGAGAGGGAGAGCAGGGAGACAGAGGCAGCTACAGCATCATCCAGGCAAGTGGGGACAGGGCGCCCACTGCAGGGGCGCAGGGTGTTGAAGGGATGTAGGCAGGTGGGAGCTAGGAAGTAGAATGAGCCAGGGAGAGGGAGGAGAAGAGCAGAGCTGATAAAGACTCTGCCTTCAGCAAGAGGGAGGATGGTGGTACCATTTACGGGGATGAGAGGTCTAGGAAGGAACTGGTTTTAGGGGTGGGTGGGTATGATCAAGAATCCTGTTTTGGACTTGTTAACTTTGAGATGCTTGTGAGACATCCAAGTAGAGATGCCAAGCGGCCAGTTGGAGGACAAGTTGGGAATGCAGAAGAGAAGCTCCGGCTGAAGATATAAATATGGGAATCAGCAGCTTAAAGATGGTATTTAAAGCCATGGGACAGGGTGAGATCATCAAGGGAAAGAGTGTAGTGAGAGAAGGGAAGAAGCTCAGAGAACACCCAGTATTTAGAGGTCAAGTAGAGAAGGAAAATGGAGCCATGCAGCCATACTGGCACACCTGAGTAGGTGACTTCCCTGCTCAAAAGCCTTCTGTGGCTCCCTACTACCCTCAGAACAAGGTTCAAAATCTTTAGGACCAACACACAGCCTCTGCATACTTCTCCATTCTCATGTACTTCAACCCCTTCCTTGTACCCTTCTTTCCAATCATAACAAACACCTTTGTGAGGTTCCACACCTACAATCTTCTGCAGAGGCAGCTCCTCCTGCCTGAAGTGCCCTCCTATAGACAAAGGCGAATTCTAATTCGTGCTCTTCTAAAGCTTTCTCTAGCCTGTGACCGAACTTTGCAACATGCATCTTTGTGTCTCTATGGCCTTTGGATATGCCACACTCTCACTGTCCTTCTGGGAGTTCCTTGGCAGAGGCTGCTGGTCTACTTCTGCATCCTGCACCCAGCATGCCCATGGTTCACGGTCAGCCCTCATGCACTCAGCCACTGCCCTCACAAATGCATCATCAGAGCTGGGGCAGGCCGAGAATGTGAACTTAATCACTTCCAGTCTGATCCTGGGCTGCCGCTCTGAACAGACTTGGAGGAAAGAAGGTTAACAGAGGGAGGAGGTTTGCGGGCATGAGAATGAGGGCTGGCTATGCTGGGAGTTTGCTGGGCCACCCACCTGCCACTGCAGCAGGAGGGGGAATAAATGAAAGGATAAAGTAGGGGAAAAGAGCAATCAAGTTCATCTTCTCTCACTACTGACCCAAGATCATGATGGGAGACTTTTTGTGCAGGAATACATTATAAATTTTCCCCAGCCAGAGAGGCTTTCTGCAGCAGCCTGAGGGTGATAACATTAAACACAAAAGTCAGGGCCTCCCACCACTGACTACTTTATAACCCCTTCTCTGGGGCTGTGTGGGTGGGGTGGGGACTTCCGACTGTACAAGAGGAGGGGTAATCTGACTGTCTTTGGCTGAGGTCCATTTAAAGGTACTTTGTAAAGGTTTGTGTAGAATTACATTTTTCTGAGGAGGAAGGAGGAAGCTGTGGCTTTCATCAGGTCCTCAAAGGAGTCCCTGACCCCTTTGTGCCACAGAGACCCAGAATCACCATCTAGTGGGACCAAGTCAACTCCCTGCTTTTCAATGAATTCTGAGTAGAAACAGTATCAAGGTGGTAAAGTCTGGAAACACAGGGGTGTGGGATGGCTAGAGGGAACAAGGTTCAAGGCTGAGATCTCATGCTTAGAGGCCCTCAGCAAGGCAAAGCCACTTGAAAATCACCCCTCACTCCACAGCTTTCCCATGGTGCCAAGGCTCAGGATCCTGTAGTAATCAACTCCCCTCCATGCCAGCGTGACGGAGGAGGAAGAACTCAGGCGTGCTCTCTCCCAAGCAAGATGCAAACCTAATTCTTCCAGATAGCAAGTTCCTGTAACTGTAATTGATCAGACTCCAGTTTAGAGGAAATTAGATTTCGTCTGACTCCAGCATTAGCCCAGGGTACAAGAGTGAAAGTGACAGAGCTGGGCAGAGAGCAGTTATCACAGACAAACCCCAGTTTGGCCAGAGAAGTAGATGGATGGTCTAAGCTGCACCCCAGTGAGATGCCTCGCTGAGCTGGCACCTTGGGAAAATGCTCAGGGCTCATCTGCTTGGGAATACACAACCAGACCCATTCCAGAAGTGGCCCAAAGTCACTTAGTCCAGTCATAAGGCAGGTGACCCCACTGTAGGCTCAAAAGGCAGATTGTAGCTTGAAATACCAGCTGACTGCAGGAGCCTCACATGTGGTTCCTCTGGCCAAGGCCTCATTTTGAGCAACAGACACCAGCTTCCTACCTGGCCTCTCTAACTGGATGTCTCCACTAGAATTACTCAACAGATCTCAAGTACAATTTACCAGTCTGTTCTTTATCATTTCTTACTCCTAGGTGGTGAAGATATTGTTTCCTTCTGGAAGCTTTACAGTTGTAGCTTTTACATTCTGATCTGAGTCATCTCAATTTAATTTTTTTGCCTACTTTTCTTTTTATTTTAGTTACTTATATAACATAAAATTTACCATTTTAACCACTTTTAAGTGTACAGATCAGTGGCCTTAAGCAAATTCACATTGTTGTGCAACCATCCCCACCATTCATCTCCAGAAACTCTGTCCTTATTAAACACTAATTCTCTGTTTCCTTCTTTTCCCCAGCCCCTGGCAACCATTCTATTTTCTGTCTCTGTGATTTTGACTACTCTAGGGACTTCATACAAGTGTAATCACATAATATTTGTTCTTTCGTGATGGGCTTATTACACTTAGCACAATGTCTTCAATGTCCATCCACGTAGCATGTGTCAGAATTTCCTTCCTTTTTAAAGCTGAGTAATATTCCATTGCATAGATAGAGCACATTTTGTTTATCCTTTCATCTGCTGATGGACACAAGTTCCTTCCCCCTTTTGTCTGTTGTGAATAACGCTATGTACATGATGTGCAAATACCTGTTGGAGTCTCAGCTTTCAATTCTTTTGGATATATACCCAGAAGTGAATTGCTGGATCATATGGTAATTCTATGTTTAATTGTTTGAGGAACCACTGTACAGTTTCCCACAGCAGCTGCACCCCTTTATTCCCACCATAGCACACAAGTGTTCCAATTTCTCCACATCCTTGTCAACACTTGTTATTTTGTTTTGTTTTGGAATTGCCATCTTAATGGGTGTGAAGTAGAATCTCATTGTGTTTTTAATTTGCATTTCTGTGATGATTAGTGATGCTGAGCATCTTTTAATGTGCTTATTGGCCATTTGTATAGCTTATTTGGAGGAATGTCTATTCAAGTCCTTTGCCCATTTTTGATTTGGGTTGTTTGTCTCTAGGGGTTCTTTATATATCTGGATATTAATCCCATATCTAATATATTTTTTGCAGGTGTTTTCTCCCATTTCATGGGTTATCTTTTCATTCTCGATGGTATCCTTTGATACACAAAATTTTTTAAGTTTGATGAAGTACAATTTATCCATTTTTTCTTTTGTTGCCTATGCTTTTGTTGTCATACCTAAAAAATTATTGCCAATCCAATGTCATGAAGTTTTCCCACTCTGTTTTCCTTTATTTCAATTCGATGTGTGTGTGGTCTGAGGTAGGGGTTCAAACTTAACATATCTGAAATCCAACCCTTAGGCTTCCCCACTCTACCTCATTCTTCCCTGGGGTTCACTGTCACCACAAAAGGTATCATCTCCTCTCCAGCTCAGAAAACAAGTCACCCTTGTCATTTTCCTCTCCATTATCTAAGTCCTATTGATTTGTCTCCTAACATTTCCATGAAACTCATTTCCCCATCTCTACAGCTTCTGCCCAAGCTTTCTCATCTCTTGACTACAGTAGCCCCTTAACTGGTCTACCTGCTGCCACTTGGGAAAGCAATCCCAATCACATCACAATCGCCCCCCTCCCCAAACTTGCTCTTAGCATGAAGACAAAACTCCTTGAAGTGATCTTCAAAGCTCTGGGTGGCCTGCCCAGTCTCCACCAGCCCCACCAACACCCCATTCTCCTCACTCTTTCTGTTCAGCCACACTGCCCATTCTCCCCACCAGGCCTTTGTCTGTTCCATTCCCTCTGCCAGGAATGCTAATGCTGTTCCCTCCCCATCACTGCCCAGTAAACTCCTACTCATCTTCTTATTTTTGGCTTAATCCCCTTAATCCCACCTCTTCAGGGAGACCCTCCCTAATTTGCCTACTGTCTTCCCATTGTTATACTCATCATGGTTGTATTTTATATGTATTTGTGTGACTACCAGATTAATGTTTGACATTAGACTGTACAGGTAGGTCCTATGTCTGTCTGGGTTTTACTCACTACTGTATTCCTAAGGCCTAGCACAGTGTCTAGTATAGCATATAGTGGGTTGTCAATAAATAGTTTGGAAAAGAAGAAAGGAAAGAAAAAAGGAAGGAAGGGAAGAAGGGTGGGTTTATAGAGTGAAAACATTGTTTTTCTTTGCTATAAAGGTCTTCCCAAAGTGGGATGCTATGATGTTCAGTGTATGATCTCCAGGGGGGAGGCAGTGACACTCACTTTTGTCAATTTCAGATTTTATGAGAACTTATGTGACAAACACCATACAAACCCTTTCTTAACTACAGTTTCCTCACCTGTAAAGTGGGGATAGGAACATTCCCCTGCAGGATTGTTATATTAGAAGAGATGATGTGTATGAAAGAGCACTCCAAACAGGTGCTCTGTAGATGACTTAGAGCTTAGCCATGCTCCCAAATAAGACCAAACTCTCCTAGGTTCTCTGTGCCTCAGTCTTCATTAGCTGCCAGATCTGGGAATGGAGAGATCCCTAGATGGTACATGGAGACCCGAGTCCTTTCTCAAGCACATAGTCTTTGAGAAATGGCCCAGATACATGTTCTGGGAGGCTTAAATCAGCTACACTTGGATCTGGCCATACCTGGAGACTGGGCTGAGCAAAAGCCTTAGAAAAATGCTTGAGGCTTATCTGCTTGGACATCCAAAATCTAGAAGTGGTCCACGATTTGGTCCAGACTGGTGCATTAGAAAGTGGCTGACTGCAATGTAAGCCCACTGTTTCCTACAAGTCTAGACTCTGGGCAATTCTTCCTTTGCATGTGACTTGAGCCAGTCTTCCTGGTGGGCAAGGAGACTCTTTAGCTGCCCCTAGGTACCAGCTGAAGGCCAGACAGGTCCTAAGGAGCTCTGGTACCCAGCCTGGACCCTGATGTTTTCTTCTCAGGGGATCTTGACCTGCCCTGGACCCAGGCCTGGAGGAAAAGAAAATGACCATGGCTGAGTAGGAGGCTCCCTCAGTTCTGGGCCTCCCACTATCTGGAGCCACTGCTGGGTGGGCTCCCTGCCCTTTCAACCCTCCTTTTCCTTTGGACCCTACTTAGAGGCTCCATGCTTTGAGCCCAGCTGGCCACTAACTAGGAGGGATTTCAAAGATCCCAGGCCTCCAGCTCAGGGTGCTTACGTCATCTGGGCAAACGAGCCCCAACACTAGGGACTGGCTGTTGTCTTGTTCCTGGCACAGCGTTCTCTTCCACACGCCAGTTCCTTTGGGGCTGAGAACCTGCCAAGTTATTGCCAGTGCCACTACCCCTACCTAGACTCTAAGCTTGGTCCATGCTTTCTCCTAAGTCTCTCTCAAGCCCATCTTCTTGTTTCCATCTCTACTTGCACCATCAGTGCTCACCAGGGCAACTGCATTAGCCTCACTGATCTCCCTGTTTCTACAATCCATTCTCCACAGAACAACCAGAGTGACATCCCTAAAACATGTATCATATCACTTCCCTGCTTAAAACCCTCCAGTGGCTTCCAGGGCACTCAGAATTAAGTCTGCAGCCCTCCCTAGGATCTACCAGGCCAGACCCAGGTACTCTGGCCCTGCTGATCCTTTCAACTCCTCTCCCACGTCTTTATCTCACATATGCTCTGCTCTAGCCACAGGAGACTTCACTCTGCTCTGACTTGCCATGCCTGGACCTCAGAACAGAACCTCTCTTTTAGCCGTAGTTATATATGGGTAGGAGGTCTGCCTGGGGTTGTTGGGGCCTCTCTGAGAATGAAGATAACACAGATGCATGCTGAGCTGAGAAATGGAAAGATGTCATTTGAGCCCCAAGATACAGCCCTACCTGATGACAGGCCTCCCTGTTTTCTTATTGTTTGTTTGTTTCTGTTAGGTTAGCCAATGCAGCTTTTTTTTCTTAAGATAGCTTGAATTGGCATTTATATTACTTGCTTCTGAAGGGAGGCCCAATTAATCTGACTGGCCCTCCTCACCCATCCCCTTTTCTCTTTCTCCAACATGTCAGCACATTCCTGTCTCAGGGCTTTTGCTCATGCTGTTCCCTCTGCCTGCAGTGCTCTTTCCCCAGATGTCTATGTATCTCACTCCCTAGCCTCTTGAGGTCCCTGTTTAAATGTCACCTCCTTGGGGAGGCCTGCTCTGACCACACCATCAAAAGTCACAAACCTTATCATCACCTCCTACCCCCTTATTCTGCATTATTTTAAAAACAACACTTTTAACAACCATACATTTTATATATTTACTTATTGTCTGTCTTCCTCCACCAAACTTTAAACGCTGTGAGGGCAGGGGTTGTGTTAGGATGACCAGCTGTCTTGGTTTGCCTGAGACTAGGGTTTTCTGGGATGCAGGACTTTTGGTGGTAAAACCAGGAATGTCCCAGGCAAATGAGGGTAAGTTGATAACCCTAGATGGCTTGTCTGTTTGCCTAAAATCCCACTGCCCAGGTCAGTGCTATCATGTGCTAGGAACTCAATACATAGATGCTTGAGTGGATTAAGTGAATGCAGCTCTTGGGCCAGATGGTGTCCTGCAGTATTTATGTGCACTTTCATTTCACCCTCATAGCCTGGGAGGTGGGCTCTATTGTTTGTCCCATTTTCCAGATGGGGAGCTTGAGACTTGGGCAGTTTGCCCATGCCACACAGCTGTCAAGCCCTTAACTGCTCTGCAGTGTGCACCTCCCAGTTACCACCTGCTCTGCTCAGGCCAACTGACCCTCAGCCCCTGTCACCTAAACAGCCACATCTGGGCTGAGGGAAGCTCACCCCCAACCTTGTCCTAACCAGGTGGGTGAGAACTGGTCCAAGGGCAGCCTGTTCCTGGCCAGGTTGGTGGCGAGGAGGAGAGAAAGTAGGCATTTCAGGGACTGGAATCGAGCTGCACTAAAGCTGGAACCCCAGAGTGTGGTGGCCATGCCCCCTGAACTGTGTGTCCCCAAAGTACCTCCCGGCCAGACTCCTAGCTCCAGGTATCCCTGTGACCTCATCAGTCTCAGTTGCCTTCTCATCTGGTCCAACCCCTGTGACTGAGCTGAGGAAAGCCTGTATTTTGCCCATCCACAGGGGCCTAAAATAAAACACCCTTCCCTCTCCAGTTCAGGGAGAGGATCCTCTGCCATCCCAAAACTGCCCCTGCCCTGTCTCTCTTGGTCAGAACACAGGAACAAAACTGGGGAGAGTGTTTTCTCCCCAGGATTTTCCTCTCATTTGATCCCTCTAACCACCCTTTGGGACAGGTGCTCTTTTTTAAACCCAGTTTCATGGATGAGGAAACTGAGGCTCAGAGGGGTCAAGTCACTTGCCCGAAGTGACACAGCTCATAAAGGGGATTCTCAGGGATGGATTCAGGGTTGCCTCCCAGGCTCACGTCTCACTAGTGAGGGTGATGATGATTATCGAAATCACTACTGTTTACTGAGCCAGGCACTTCACATGAATTACTTCTCATTCCAAACTGCCCTGTATGGGAGGTACAACTGTCTCCATGTTATATAGATGAGCAAGTTGGACATCACAGAAGTGAAGTGATTGACCAAAGTCATGTGGCATAGATGATTCCTAATGGGACCTGTCTTAGCCTCCCTCCCTCCTATCAATATACCTATGTATCTACTTAACAACCAACCAACATCTATTGAGCATCAACGATGTGCAAGGCCCTGTCTGCAGTGCCAACACTGCCCTGAGCACTGACAGTAGGATGCAATCCTGGGCTCCTGCAGCTCCTGCAGCTGCTGGCTCCTGGCCCAGAGCAGCTGGAAGTCCCTTCCTCAAGGCTCCCTGGATTCCAACCAGGATTCCCTGGGTCCGATTAGCCATCTACTTGGGAGTCTCTCGCTGGGGAATTCTTCTCTTCGGGTTTTGTTTTGGGACTGCAGCTGCTCTGTCTCCTGCCTGGCCACCGAGGAGCTGTTTTTCATAACAAAGTTTGGTGGGAGAAGGGCCATGGGCAGTTTTCACAATGCCATTGTTGGAAATTTCCATGGCCAGGGGAAAGACTTGCTGGCTGGTCTCCAAATGCCTCCCTGAAAGAACTTCAAAAAGGAACTAATGGATTGGCCACTGCAGCTTAGACAGATGCTGGAGCCATCCATGGAAGGGCTCAGGGATCAGCACACTGGCATCAGCCCCCAGCAGAGAGATGGACATCCAGATCAAGGCAAACCAGGACCCCTTTCTGTTTTGGAGGGAAGTAAGTATGCAAGGGCAAGAAAGGCGCTCCTCTGGGAATGAGTCACAAGCCCAGAGTCCATTTCTTGGCCACCTGCTCACTGTGTGACCTTGAGCAGTTACTAGACCTCTCTGAGTCCAGCTTCTCCCTTGTGGAAGGTGGCAAGTGGCAGGTTGTTTTCTAAGGTCTGAAGCATCAGTGATGAGTGCAGGCTCTGACTTTGGGTCTCCTGAGTTCCAGAGACTGAGGCCAGAAAGGATGCAGAGAAACTGAGAGCCTGGGAATTCTGGATGCATCTAAAGGGACAACAGGCTTCTTGGGAGGGAGGAAATGGCCTGAACACCCTAAGGGTCCTGGAAGGTGCTCTCTGGGGAGGGGTGTACTGCCCAACCACTCCCCCTCTTCCATGGGCATGAGGCTTCTCCCGCTGCCTTTCCATGAGGGAAGGGCACAGGCTGAAATATTTGCTCAGAGGTGAGGATCCTGGGGATGCCCTCAGAATCTCCCCATCTTCATCCCCACAGCCATGCCACTGTTGCCAGCTCCGGGGGCTCTGCGGCATTCCGAACTCTCCACCACCCCCTGCTGCAGCTGCCAGCCCCTGCTGCCTCAGCCGGTTCCTTACCACGCAGGCTGCCCTACTCCGGGCTCTGCCTTCACTGAGTAGCCAGGTCGGTTTTTGCTTACCCCACCTCTGAGCTTGTCCTGATGAATGCCTGGCAGGGCCTCAGGGCCCCAATTCTCCAGCTATAGCAAAACTAGGGCAATTGTCCAATGCAACAGCTCTCCCTCCACCTAAAAGCTCTCCTCCAAATTCAGGAGCGCCCTCTTACACATCAGAGGCCCGCAGCAGAGTACAGCCTCACCCGACAGCCCAAGAAGGATCCCTGGCAGGTTGGGCAGAGGCGGTTTCCAATGTCGGCCTGGGCTTATGCCTCAGCTCCCCTCTTTCAGTGCAGGCGCCTTCCCGGCCCTGGGCCTCAGTATCTTCAGCGATGAAAGGCGAATGAGGCTGTGTCCCTCACACTGTTGTCATGAGGATAAGATGAGAAGGAGACAGAAACCCTGGGCACAGAGCCTGGCCTGGAGCAGACCCTGCTCTGACCTGAGCCAGGGTGACCCCCTCCGTGACAGGAGCAAGGGGAGAGTCCTGCATGGCTTCTATTTGATGGGTAGAGAGGGGCTGTGAGAGGAAGGAGGCAAGAGGTGAGGGAGGTTTTAGGAGGACAGGTAGCCAGAATTGTCATCTCTGCCATCATAAAAGCAGCACCTGTTTTTTAAATTGAACACTTACTCTGCTCCAGGCACCAAGTTAGGGGCTTCTTGCAGCCTCCTCACTGAAGCCCTGCCTGGGAAGGCTTATTACCGCATTTTACAGCTGTCAAAACTGAGGGTCAGTGTCAAGGTCACCTGGCTGGTGGTGACATGGCTAGGACCTCGGAGCTTACTGCTGAGCTCTGCACTGGGTGAGGGCCCAGGAGGGGAGGGTGGGTGATAAGAAGGATTAGAAGGGAGACAGGTGATGGTGTTGGGTCCCCTCCCAAGAGCAGGTGCTCAGAGCAAGCCGGGGGCACACCCCAGCACAGCCTCTTTCTGGTTTGGCAGCCCCTCCATGGACTCCTCCAGTCCCCTTTGCCTCCTGTTCATCTCCTCATGGGGGCTCTATAAAGCAGGGCTTGTGAAATACAGCAAAAAAACCAAATTTACTCTCCCTGTCTCCAAATTCTCTTGGGGGTGGGGTGGGGTGGGGGAAATCCTGTCCATCCCTTCTGCTCACCTCCACAGAGAATCACAGAGGCCAGGGCAGAGCACTGGCAGTTCTGGGCAAAGGGCTTCCCTGTTCTGTCCCAAAGGCCTACTGCTCTGGCTGGCTGCTCAGCTGGAACCTGGCCCTGGGGCCTGGGAGTCGGGAAGAGTCACTCTGAGAGTGTGGTGTGTCAAGGCAGAGGAAGGCTCTGCACAAGCTTCTGGCAGGATCCTGTGAAATCCATGCTCCTGGTACCCAGCCCTCAATGGCCCTGAGCAGATGCAGGTCCAGGGCATCATGGAATAAACCAGCACCTCTGGCCTGATGCTGAGAGGTGGTGACTGTGAGGAGGGGACAGTCTAGGGCCTTGGAGGCATACAGGGCAGGAGCCAAACCTGAGGTGCCTCACCCAGGTCAGGGACCATGTCGGAATCCTTCAACTCCATCTGCACCATGTCATTTCCTGGTCCAGGACCCTTCCGTGGGCACCCTGATCTAGGACAGGATTTGTCACCCACAGGTTGGTTGGTTCAACCTACTCTGTCGCTTCCTAGCTGTGCAACTCAATGGGAATTTTATCACCATCTGCCTGGGATTGTACAAAAAGTGAATGAGATGACAACCCCTTTTCCACCAGCAGCCAGAGGGATCTGTGTCTATTTGTCACCCCTGCTCAACACCCTTCAGAGTTAGGATCAAATCCAAACACCATACATGACCTACAAAGCCCCCTACAATCTGGCCTGTGATCATGTCTTCTGCCTCATACACCTCTTTCCCCTTCAGTCATTTTGCACAGCCAGAGTGGCCTCTGATCTTTGAACAAATCTAGCTTGTTTCCACCTCAGGGCCTTTGCATGTGCTGGCTATTTTGTTGGGATTGCTTTCCCCAGCTGGTGGCATGGCCAGGTACTTATCATCTGAAATGTCACTTCTTCAGTGAGGTCCTCCCTGACGATCCTACTCAAGCTGTCCCAGGCAGTCCCTTCTATTCTCTTGTCAATTTTCCTTATAACAGTCCCCACTGGCTGGAATTATTTTACTTATTAGTAAGACCTTTTCTGTCTTTTTCGCCACTTGTTCAAACTGCCTGACACATAGTGAGAATTCAAGAAATATTTGTTAAATCAACAAATAAATATGTAATGGGCCTGAAACACAGTGGGCCCTTACGTGCATGTCAGTCCCTCCTCCTTTACCCATTGCCAGCACATCTTTTCCCCATGAGTACACGTGTGTGCATGCATACACATGACCAAAATAAACCTTAAGTGACACCAAAGAACAAAAATCCCAAACAAGAAATACCCTGTGTTAGAAGGAGGACACTAGGGGCCCTGAGGGTTCCAAGATCTATTGTAAGGCCTTGTCTGGCTCACCTGAAGGCGCCCACTGAGGCTTCAGGAAGTCAAGGTCATGGGAAAGGGCAGAGGGCAACCCATCGCCTCTCAGCATGGAGCTGGGTGGGGGGTGGGGTGGGGCCGTCACTGAGCCCTGGGAGTAAGCTGCATTCTTTCTCTTATTCTATAGCTTTGCAGGGATGAAGCTGTGCTCTGTGGACGGAGACTGGTCTGGTTCATTTGCACCATGTCCCCAGTGCCCTCAGCTCAGAGTCAGTTCTCACTGAATACTTGTTAACAAATATGTAATGGGGCTGGGGGATGGACAGCAGGAAGCAGAGGATTGGCCACTAGTGTCCATGGGAGTCACCAGCTTGAGATATGGAGCCAGGTACTGCCCAATGCCACTGTCTGAGAGTACCTCCAACAGTACTTACCTCCTGTTATGCCCTTGCTCAAGAACCTGTAATGGCCCCCACTGTCTCCAAGAAAAAGTTTGTATTCTTTGGTCTGGCATTCAAGGCCTGACTTCCTCTCTCCTTGCCTTCCTGCCTCTTTGTCTTCATCCACCCCTCTATTCATCTCTCCATCCACTTATCCATCCATCCATCCATCCCTCTACCCACCTATCTATCCCTCCAGCTCTCCACCCACCTATCCATCCATACATTCTTCCTTCCTTCCATCCATCCATCCCACCACCCACCTATCCATTCATCTATCCATCCCCGCATCCCTCCATCCATCCCACCACCAACCTATTGGTCCATCTATCCATCCCTCCACCCATCTGTCAGTCCATCCATCCATCTGTCCATCCCCTCACCCACCACCTATCCCCCAATCAATCCTTCATCCAATATTCACTAAGTATTTACCAGGTGCTAGACAATGTGCTGTGTGCTGGGAAAAATTACCTCACCAAATATCCATTTGTAAATCTTTCTTTTCTACCTTCAAAATATATTTAAAAAATGTGATCACTTCTCACCACCTCCACAATCTCTATCCTGGTCCAAGTCGCCATCTTCTCTCATCATGTCACGCAGTAGCTTCCTCCCCAGCCTCCCTGCATCTTATCTTACCCACTAGTCTGTTCTGCGCCCAGCCAAAGACAAATCAAGTCCCTCTTCTGCGTGGAACCCTCCCGTGCCTCCCATTACCCATAGAGGAAAAGGCAAAGTCTGTACAATGGCCCAAGAAGCCCTGCATGATCGGCACTCCCCCCGTCACCTCCCTGAACTGACCTCCCACCCACCCCCTTGCTCACTCCCCTCCATCCTGCTAGCCTCCTCACTATGCCTTGAACCGACTCAGGGCCTTTGTACTGGCTGCTCCTTCTGCCTGGAACCCACTACTCAGACAGCCATGTGGCTCCCTCAGGAGTCTGCTCAAATGCTACCTTCTTGGGGAGACCTTACCTGACCTCCCAGTTCAAAACAACTCTCTTTGTCTTCCTTCCTCTGACTTACTGTTCTCCATGCCCTGGCCACTCCATGACATGCCACCCACTTATGTCTTTATTTTCTGTCTATCTTCACCCACTTGAATGCAAGGCCACAAGGCAATGAACGGGCTTGTAGTTGGTGTGGGATTCCCAGAGACGGGTGCACACAGGAGGCCCTCAACTGACATTTATGCAACGAGTGAATGCTCCCCTTTAGGTATGGGTGGCTATTTTCATTTTATGAAGGACTTTTACACCCCTTCAGTGAGTAGTTTCCAGTCGTTTGCTCAGAATCATCCCTCAGGCTAGGCTGCTAATTAAACACATTTGCCAGCCCTTCCTCATGATCGGATCCATAGGTTCTCCCCACCCTGCTTCCCCTCTCACCATCTCCGTCTCTCTCTAAAGAACCCTCAGCATCAGCTGGGACTCACTGTGGCCTCCTCCTTGCTGCCCCCACCCATCAGTTGGCCCTGTCTTGCTCCCTTGGGAACCTGCAGCTCCATTCTGCCCTGGCTCGTCCGGACGCCTGAGCAGCCTCCTCCTCGTGGGCCTCTACCCTCCTCCCTCCAACCCGTTATCCTCACCAGGGTCATGGGATCTTCCGAAGGGGCCAGTCTGGTCACGTCACTCCCCAGCTTAAAGCTGTTCAGCCCACCACCCTTGGCTTGACCCGGCCGCCCCTCCGGCTGAGTGCTCACACCCCACTTGACACCTTCTGCTTTGGGCTGCTGGGGGTAGCCTCCTCCCCCGCTCAAGCTGTGCCTTTGCCTGGAGCACCCTTCCCACTTCCTACCTTCCTTCCAGCTGGCTAGCTCTTATTTATCCTTCCACTCAGCTGCCCTGCAAGGACCTCCCAAGGCTGTTCTGGGGCCTCAACTAGGCTTCCACATCCGGGTGGGTTCCCCCAGCCAGACTGTTAGCACAGTGGCCTGGAAATGCTGGTGTCTCTGCTACATTCAGCGCCCTAGGACTATGGGGCCGGTGTTGTAATGGTTAAGCTGGGGGCTCTAGAATCAGGGTGCTGGCTGGGTGCACTGAATGTCTCAGAGCCTCAGTTTCCTCATTTGTAAAATGGGGACAATAATTGCCAGAGGGATGTTGTATTAAATAAATCCTGCAAAGCACTTAAAACAGTGCCTGTACACATGTCAGCCAATGATGTTCTCATTCAGAACCTGTGCAGGAAAGGAGCCCAGGGGGCTGTGGCCCATAGGTGCATCTGGCTGCCCCAGGGGCCCCCTGGTATGTGCTGGACCTGCACCTGGTGGTGGCTGGGCTAGGGAGACCAGCAGATCACCTTGGTCTCTCTGTGACTTTCTTTTACTAAGCAAAGAAACTTACTGCAGTTGATATTTTAAAATATATCTTATTTGCTTTGGGGGTGAGGGAGCATCTTTTCAGATTCATGTTTTCCGCCCCTCTATTTTCTCTCCTGACCTTTGAGCCTGTTTTCTGACTTTACCTTCTGCCCTTGTTTGCACATGCCTTTTTTTAGCTGACCTTTTGCATTTAACCTTTTTATTTGAGCTCAGACTCCCTGCCCCTCCTCTGGATTTCAGGGCTACTGAGATGTCGAGAGGGCGATGACATTCCTGCTATGCCACATATCCACGTGAAGCACCAGCCCTTGGCCCACAGCAGGTGCCAGGCTGTGCTGGGCACCACACGTGGGCTAGCGCCTTCCTGTGGTAACAGGAGCACAGAGTGGGTACACCACTGCTGGTAAATGGCAGAGCTGGCAGCTGCCAAGTCCCTGTCATCTGCACTAGCCTCTGTTGCCTCTCATTCAAACACTGCCGAGCCACCAGGATGGCCACAGTACATTAAAGGGACAGAACAAAGTCATGGGCATGAAAAACATAATCCCATAGAAAAGAAACAAAACCTCTCCCAAATTATATCTGCCAGGAAGTGAAAGAAAAATCAAGGGGAAAGAACAGCATATTGACAGCTTTTGGTAACCCTAAGTCAGATTTAAGTCACACCATGAATTACACGCCAACAGAAAGAAAAAGCGCTTCCAATGAAACTATATTGTGCTATCAGCGGCAAGATCTATCCTGAGCTCAGGGATGTGAAAATGTGGAAAGAACATGCATCTCAGAAACAGCCAAACAGGGTATCAACAGTGGTTACATCAAGTAGACGTGGGACGTGGGGAGAGGAAGATTAGTTGTTTTGCCATAGACCCTTCTGTATCATTCCATTTGTTCTGACGAGCATGCCATTAATTTTGTAATTCAAATGACTGCAGCTTAGAAAAAGAAAATAGGGTTTACCAAGCAGTTGCTATGTGGTTTCTTTTCCGGCCACCTCATGGTGCCCTGCTGGTGGGGACAAGGCTGGTGGCTCGGGTGGGGGTGGCAGGGGGGAGGGCAGGTAAGTGTCAGGCACACTCCTTCCAGAGCTCTACCTGTGTGGGTCTAATCAGTACAAATTTCCCTTTATTAAGGCCCAGCCCCCAAACCCATCATTAAAGGCTCTTCAAGTTGGAGAGTCCACAGTGGAGCCACAAAGCGATAAAGCCCCATTTCCCAGAGAACAGGGCAGCCAAGAGCTCTTCCCCCTGTATCATCCTCTGCTGTATTCTGCCTCACACCTTTGCTGTTACCTGGTGTGAGCCCATTTATAGACCAGTCTCTGTGCCCTCTCCCCAGCTAGAATGTAACGGGCAGGAAGCTAGGATTGCATTAGTTTCATTTAAGGCTGCAGCCTTAAGTCTGTCTCTCCCCTCTTCCCCTGTCCATCCTTCCCTCCCCAGGGAAGCATAGGGAGGCTCACTAAAGGCAGGTGGATTGAACATACGGTTCCTGGGCAACTTCTCACAATAATTTCTCCCTTGTCTTGTAGACACAGTGTCAAGTGTGACGCTGAGGAAGAGCACTGTTTTCCCCTTTGCTGCTGCACAGAACAGAGAACTCACCCGTCTCAGGCCCTAGAATATGAGTGAATGGGACATAAGCTTCCTGTCCTCAAGGAGATGGTTGTCTAGAGGGGTGACAGACAACAAACAAGGGAATAAACACAGAAAAGGATATCCACTGTGATAAATGCTATTAGAACACAAGTGCCATGACAAGGGGAAGCTCCTTTAAATAGATCAGGGATGGCTTCAGTGGGGAAATGCCACTTAGCTTGATGAGAAGGAGCTTATCATATAAAGAGAAAGAGAAAAAGCATTTTAGATGTGGAAGCAGCATGTGCAAAGGCCCTGAGGCAGGAAAGAGGCTGAGAGTTTGAAGTGTGGAAAGGAGGCTGATAAGCTCTAGAAGTGTGAGTGAGAGAGAGGCAGCCAGACACTGAAGGGCTTACAGGCTACAGAAAGGGAGGTTTTTTCCTATATATCACAGTGAGGACTATAGGGTTTTAAGCAGGAACATCACAGTCTGATTTATATTATTGAAAGGATCCATCTGACCACTTAGGGAGAACAGAAAATTAGGGGGGCAAGAGAGGATATGGGGGACCAGTGAGGAAGGTCATCTTTTCATTAATCAACATGTGTTTATTCAACAAAGTTCTAATGAAACTCTGAAAAACACAAAAATAAAAACAAACAAAACTCATCAGCTGGGACATGGCTCCAGAGGTCCAGAGATTACTGTCTGGGGGCTCACAATCTACAGAGAGGCAGGAAGACTTTCTGAATAAGGGCATTTAAGTGGGATTTTGAAGGATGGCTAAACGGTGTTCCAGGAATGGGCACAGCCTGGGAAAAGGTGCAGAGGTGGCAAAAAGGGTCCATGTGAATGGGAGCTGTACTCCAGTTTGCAGGAATGACTGAATTCCTGATTTAGTGGATGAAGTAATTATTTACTGATAAAGGAGAAATAGTATGAAGGCAAAGCATGGAGGAAGATGCTGGAAGGGTAGGTGGGGATAAGTCACAGATGCACTGAATGGGGGCTGTGGAGTCTGGACTTGATCATGGCTCTCCCTGCCATTCTGATTCCATGATTAATAATATTGGCTGATACTTCATAGAGCTTCCTATGAAGAGTGTCAGGCACTGTTCTAGGCCCATAAGACCTATTAAATTATTTAACCCGCACAATAATTCTATAAGGCTGGTACTATCATTTACTCCTGTTTGACAGGTGAGGTGACTGAGGCACAGAGAGGGTAAGTTGCTTGCTCTAGGTCACACAGTTAGGAAGCAGTGGGGATGGGAATCAAGCCCAGTCTCTCAAGTTCCAGGGTCTGCTCTTTACCACTGCCTTGTGCTGTCTCCTCCATCTATGATTCCACAATTCTGCATTCTGGGATTTTCTGTCCCTGGCACAGAAAACCCTCTCTGGGCAGTGTCTTTGGCTGTCCCTCTGAGTTCCTAAGAATATGATAACAAGGTCCTCAAAGTCCATGAACTGAGTGGCTCCCACTCATGGCCCTATTGCTAACCCGTGTAACCAGGGGTGAGTCCCTGGACCTCTCTGAAAAAGCTGTGTGCCCATCTGTCAAGTGAGGATAAGAATGCCTTCTTCAGACTATATCAAACTAAAAAGCTTCTGTACAGCAAGGGATACCATCAGTAGAACAAAAAGACATCCTACAGTATGGGAGAATATATTCATAAATGACATATCTGATAAGGGGTTGACATCCAAAATATACAAAGAGCTCGTGCACCTCAACAAACAAAAAGCAAATAAGCCAATTAAAAAATGGGCAGAGGAGCTAAACAGACACTTCTCCAAAGAAGAAATTCAGATGGCCAACAGGCACATGAAAAGATGCTCCACGTCACTAATCATCAGAGAAATGCAAATTAAAACCACAATGAGGTATCACCTCACACCAGTGAGGATGGCCAACATCCAAAACACAAACAACAACAAATGTTGGCGAGGATGTGGAGAAAGGGGAACCCTCCTACACTGCTGGTGGGAATGTAAACTAGTTCAACCATGTGGAAAGCAGTATGGAGGTTCCTCAAAAAACTCAAAATAGAAATACCATTTGACCCAGGAATTCCACTTCTAGGAATTTACCCTAAGACTGCAACAGCCCAGTTTGAAAAAGACATATGCACCCCTATGTTTATTGCAGCACTATTTACAATAGCCAAGAAATGGAAGCAACCTAAGTGTCCATCAGTAGATGAATGGATAAAGAAGATGTGGTACCATACACGCAATGGAATATTACTCAGCCATAAGAAGAAAACAAATCCTACCATTTGCAACAACATGGACGGAGCTAGAGGGTATTATGCTCAGTGAAATAAGCCAGGCAGAGAAAGACAAGTATCAAATGATTTCACTCATCTGTGGAGCATAAGAACAAAGAAAAAACTGAAGGAACAAAACAGCAGCAGACTCACAGAACCCAAGAATGGACTAACAGGTACCAAAGGGAAAGGGACTGGGGAGGGTGGGTGGGGAGGCATAAGGGGGGATAAGGGGCATTACGATTAGCACACGTAATGTAGCGGGGGGGACACAGGAAAGGCAGTATTTACAGAGAAGACAATGATTCTATAGCATCTTACTACGTTGATGGACAGTGACTGTAATGGGGTAAGTGGGGGCGACTTGATAATAGGGGGTCTAGTAACCATAACGTTGTTCCAGTGATTGTACATTAACGATACCAAAAAAAAAAAAGAATGCCTTCTTCACAGGATGGACAGGAAGACTGTGTGCTAGCCAGGGTGATAATCATAGTAGCTCCTAGGCATAATCTCCACAACAGCTACAGTCATTCCCCCTCTCTATATGGGAAAAACTGAGGCTCAGAAAGGAGCCATAACTCACCCACAGGGACACACTTATCAGTGGCAAACCTGGGATTTGAACTACAGTTCCTCCAATGGTGTTTGGTTAAGTGCTTAAGAAATGTAAGTCCTCTCTCCCCAAAATGTGGACCCAGTGTGGCTCCGAGCCTCTGAGAGTTACCCAGGTGGCTCTCAGGGAGTGAGCACGAAGAGCAAGCAGGTGGCCGATTCCTGTGGTGCAGGTCTAGCATTGTGAGGGTACCCCGGACTTGCCGTGTGCCCCTGTGGGTGGCTGTGTTGGGGATATGACAGGCCCTGTTCCTGGCTGGAGGTCTGGCCCAAGACCTTGGAGCATTGGGGTGGTATATGGATTTTGGGGGTGGAAGCTGATACCATGAACAGAATCCTGGACTTCTAGACACTCACTCAGCAACCTTGGGCAACTCCACTATGCCTCAGTCTCCCCTTGAGTCCAATGTGCACAGCAGGATAACAAGGACTGAGTTTCCTCCCTTCCTGGCTCTGAAATCTTGCCTAAACCATCCCACTTCTCCAGGACCAGCTCTCCTCTATAAATGGGTCTAGTGGCAGTTGTGAGGGTAAGGGAAGGTGTGCATGTACAGGGCCTAGCATGACATCTTTTTTTATTACCTTGAAGCCCCCAGGTTACCTTGAAGACTCAGTGAGGCTGGGGGAGATCATGGGTGAAAGTTTGTTGGAAAAGTTTTCAGCACCAGTATTTGCACTCATCTTTAGCTGCTGCAGGCCCATTGTGGAGGTCTGACTCTGGAGTTCAGAGAGATTCCCTGGAGAAGGTTTTGGAGGGGCCAGGGCAAGGGAAGATGTTTGAATTCCCTCCCCATGAGGCCACCAGGGCAGACTCAGGCCTCTGAAAGGGCAGAGAAACACCTAGGAACAGCCCTGGACCCCAATGTCCAGCCTCACTTACTTAATTCTGTTACCGCTGAGTATAGGGATGGCCAAGTCCACAGATTCCTCCCTACAGTGGCCCCATTTTATAGATGAGGAAACTGAGGCCATGTGAGATCCAAAGACCGTGGTTGGTGAGGCCAAGTCTCAGGGCACAGAAGTTACTGCTAGTCTAGCCTCTGGCTGGGCATCTGCCATCACCTTCTGCTGCCACCTTCCACCTGGGGCTGTCTGGGCTCCCCAGTGACAGTTGTTTCTGGAGCTGATTCATCTCTAGGCTTGGTGAGGAGCTGGGCACATGGCCCGGCACATATCAAGTACTCAGCCAATATTGGTTTTATTGATTTACATTCTCTCTCTTCAAGATCCTCCCAGCTTGGAAACCAGAAATTGGCTGGGGATGGGATGGGGAGAAGGGCCTCATTTTAATCTGAAGTGAGTCATGTAAGTTGATAAATTTAGAAATGGGCAAAAGAGCTCTTAATCTCCTGCCTTCAGATAGTTGCTAGGAAGAGACTGGTTCTCAGCAACCTTTGCATCCCAAATAATCATGCGAGCATGGATGCCGCTGGTTCCCCGCCCAGGCCCCCCTCACCAGCCTGAAATGCTTGTTCCCCAGTTGCTGGGCTGTTATACCTTCCATTTGCATCCTTCTCTGTAGAATTACCCTGTGGTGAGCAGGAGTTGCTGCTGTTTCAGTCTTGCTCCTGGGGACCCCCACCCGAGATCCATAAGGATGTGCACACTCACATAGCCAGCCTTTCCTCCACCCTGTCGCTCCCCATGACCCTATCAGTAATGCCTGGGAAGTTTCAAATCTGAGACATTTAATTAAAGTCCCAGGGAGCCCCTTTGGTCCCAGAGTCCTTGTTTCAAAGATGGGAAACTGGTGCCCAGAATGGGAGTGTGACAGGTCCAAGGTCGCTTGGAGTGTTTGTCAAAGCCAGGCTTCACCAAAGTCTCTGCTCCCTCCCTCCCACTCCAACACATTCTGTGACCCTGGCACTGTCTATGGGACCAGTTGGCCAGCTGGGGCTCTTGCTCTCTGCAGGAGGGAGTTTTGCTGGGTCAGTTCTGCAGCAGCCACTGAGAAGGTACTGGGAGGCCAGGAAGTGCTGGCTGGCAGGCCTGTGGGGTGGTTGCCAAGCTTTGCTGACCTCAGGCACACCCCAGCTCAGCCCCTTCCCTGGTTCAGTGCTGAACAGGCAGAAACCTGAAGGAAGAAGGAAACCACTTCCAATGAGAGCCCAAGCACAGTGGATGCACAACTGGCTACATCCCAGAATCCCTCCCTTCCCCATAAGAATTACAGAGTCCTGGACTGACATGGGCAAGGAGGCAACATCAGGCTGGTGTCTGGACACTAGGGTCTGGTTCTAGCCCTGTAGAGAGCCAGCTGAGTGACCCTGGGCTTCTTAGGCCTCAGCCACCCTACTGGTAAAATGAGTGCAGTCTGTATTATTATTTTACTGAATCCAGTGTTTGTTTTAGCTATCATCTATTGAACTAGAAGAGACTCATTAGAAGTTCATGAAATAATAATTGCCTACATTTCTGCCAAGCCCTGCCCTAAGCACTTTATTTAATTTTCACAGTAATCCCATGAATTGGATACCTTTATTATCCCCATTTTACAGATGGTGGGACTAAGGCACAGAGAAGTTAAAATGCTTGTACAATGTCACACAGCAAGGAAGTGGTGGAACAGGAATTAGAATCCCAGAGTCTGTGTTTTAAACTTCTCCGTGTACTACTATTTTTGTTGTTTGTTTTGAGCTGCCACTTATTAAGTACCTACTGTATACAGGCACTCTGCTGGGCATGGGATACACATATAAGCTTACTGACTTCTCACAACAGCTCTTGGAGGTGGGTAGTCTCATGCCCATTGTTTCAGAAAAGGAAACAGAGTCTCCTGTGAGGTGCACAGAAATGCCCAAGGTGGGAGATAGGCTTGTTCCCACCAGACTGTTCCCACTTGTTCTAAGTCCTGTATAAGTTTGATGTTATTTACCACATTTCATTGATTCTAAGATGCCTCTGTTATAAGATGCATTACTACTTTATGCATACTTAAGAAAGCAAAAGGCATGACTGTTGTACTGTGACATGCCACCAGCTGTAACAGGCATCCCTACTTCAAAGAAGTCAAAACCTGCACCTGGGGACCCACACCATCAGCTTCAACCACAACAGCCCTACAAGGTAGGTACTGTAATCGTCCCATTTTATAGCTGAGGGAACCAAGGCTCAGAGATGAAGAACACACAACTGGTTAGTGCCCAGGCCTTGGGCTTGATGCTGGGAAGGCTGGGCCCAGACTTGGTCCTTAACCACCGTGCTACACGCCACTACGTTAGCCCACAGGCACAGAGTAGAATGCTGGGAAGACACAGTCAGTGGCACCCAGCACCCCTTGCTCCAGACAAGCTTTTGGCCCTCACCCGGTGCAGAGGCCTCAGGCAGGCTGGGAGACATCCCCAAAAGGCTTCCCAAGGTCCCTCATCCCTCCACAGCCTCGAGAGAAAACTGACAGCTCAGCTGCCCATGCCACCCTCAAGCTGCTGTGAGGCAAGGTGTGAGGGAGCCAGGCTGGAATGAGCATCTCTGGATGTGCTGTCCCCCATGGTCTCCACGAAGCGGCCCCTGGGGCAGCCAGGTGTGGCCCAGTGGAGCAGTCCGAGCACATGCAGAAGGCCTCTACTTTACAGAAAACTTCCCTTGGGGTGGTATGGGAGCCCCAGAAAGACCTGCTCTCTTCCTTCAAAGCTCTTTGGCTCTTGGACCCAAAATAGGGCCATGCATTCACAGCTTCCTCCCACAGACTCTTTCAACCCTGTGTTCCACTACAGCATGACTTCTCTGGGTCTTTGCAAAAATCAAATCCACCCGCTTTGGACTAGGATTGCCCCTTTTGAGGATGTCATTAAGGAAGCCTTTGGAAGGCCTTTCCCCAGAAGTAGGACAAAAGCTTGATGTATTTCGAATATATCAGGGCTCCATTTGAGAGTTTTCTATCTGTCATGTCACACACACTATCTTGAGAGGAAGGTTTCTTCAAACCCACTTTACATGTCAGGATGCCAAGCTCAGAGAGGCAAAGCTATGGTTCAAGGTTACACAGCAGTAAACACTGACATTAAGATTTAAATTCAAGTTTTTTTGATGGCACAAGAGGAGGCCACTTTAATATCGATTGCTGGACAGGCTCTGAGCAAAATGCTTCCTTTGCATTACTTTGCCAAATCCTTACACAGAAAATAATAGTATAATAGTAATAACACTATTATTACTCACATTTTACAGATGAGAAAACATTCTCTGAGCCTTCAACTGGACCATAATCTCAGGCTAGGCACTTGAATCCTGTTTGCCTCTTGTGACAACTGGGAAGGTAGGTACTAATGTTACTCCCATTTTATGGAAGAGTAAACCAAGATGAAGTTTTCAACCACACGCAGCTATTTAATGGTAGAGCCAATTATTAGGATGTGGCTTGGAATAAGCAATTACCCTCCCACACATTAAATGAAAAAATATTTATGAAGTGCTTGAGGATACATTTTAGCTGTTAGTAATGACTATTCTGATTAGCATGTTAGAACTTGACAATTACCCCACAAGGACGGTGTTGCTGTCCCCATTCTCTAGATGCGGACACTGAGGGGCACAGAGAGTGGCAGAGATGAGAAAAGACTGTGGGTTCTCAATCCTCTGCTGTACAGGTCTTCTGGGGCTGGCAGGCCCCCCTCCTACCTCTAAGCTACCCCAGCCATGTCCAGCTCTTTTCTCTGGGGCCCTGGAGTCCCCACAGGCCCTGCGTCAATACAGGGCTGGGTCCAGTTCCTGCTCCATGGTTTCTGGCTATAGACATCCCCCAGACAGCTCCAAAAAGGTTAGAAAGGAGAAAAAGCACTTGGGTTCAAATCCCAGCTCTGCCCCTCACTTGTAAGACTTGGGCCCGTTCTTAACTTTCTGAGCTTTGGTTTCTTTATCTTTAATAGGTGACAGGAAGAAACGAGACACTGTGCAAAGGCCTCACTAACAGTAAACATTCAATAAATTTCAGTGATTGTAGTGGGTTGAATAGTGTCCCCTCCAAATTCATGTCCACCTGGAACCTCGGCTTGTAGCCTTATCCTTATTTGGAAAGAGTCTTTGCAAATGTATTTAGTTAAAGATTTTGAGATGAAATAATTCTGGATTTAGGGTGAGCCCTATAGCCAATGACTGGTGTTCTTATAAAAAGAGGAGAAGATATAGAGAGACCCAGAGAGAAGGGGGTGTGAAGACAGAGTGGAGATTGGAGTGGTGCAGCTACAAGCCAAGGATGCCAAGGATCACTGGTGACCACCAGAAGCTGGGAGAGAGGCAGGGGCAGAGTCCCCCTCAGGACCTCCAGAAGGAACCTGCCCTGCTGACACCTTGATTTCAGATTTCCATCCTTGGAACTGTGAGAGAATAAATTTCTGTTGTTGTAAGCCATCCTGTCTGGGGTCATTTGTGGCCCCAGGAAATAATCACAGCAGCAGAATCCGCTACTGCAGTTGCTACTACCTGGGCCTTGCAGTGTCCCAGACCCCTCCACCTAAGAGCCAACTGGCAGGAGGATCTGCCTTTACTGAGGACACAAGGCAGGCGATCACCACCCCTTCCTTTCAGGGGAAAGCATGAACCAGGGGGCTGACACTAACCGGCCTGAGAGTACCCACCACTGACAGAGCTGGACCTGGAACCAGTTCTCCTGAGCCTCAGACCAAGGCGTCTTGCCCTAAAACTGGGGCCCTCTGCAGCCTCACCAGCAACCCCAGCCCTGGCCCCCTCCCCTTATAGCCATCAGGCCTGGTCCTCTTGCCCTTTACTCCTCTGACCCTGAAGAGGTTTCCTGGATTGCATTCCACGCTTCTAAGGTCTGCAAAAACACTCCCTCTGTCCACTGCAGGGCTCCCTACTGGAGACGAGGACGGAGCCCTCAGCACATCGCCCAGCACAGAATAGGTTCTCAGGAGGTGTTGAAAGCAGCACCTGTTTTTTCACTGTCCTCTTAGAGCAGCCCATTGAAGTGGGAAACCTGGACAGCACACTCCCATTTTATAGAGCAAACTCCAAGGCTTGAGGCGGCAGGGAGACTGACTCAAGGACACTCTTAAGTGGCAGAGGCAGGTCCTTAACTCAAACCTTCTGACTCTCAATCCAGACTGATTCTCACCCTGGACAGCTCCCATTCGCTGAGCCATCACTATGGGCCTCACACTGGGCTCAGCACTTCCTGTCCATTAGTTTTCCCACCTGCCCCTCACAATAGCCCGAGAGGTGGGTGCTATTATCATCCATTCTACAGGTGGGTGAACTGAGGCTCTGCGCCTCTGCCTTGTTATCTCCTTTACCTAGTACCAGCTCGTAATGAGGGGTACAGCCACACATCTAAGGGGACAGTCTCCCTAAACATTTTCTTTGAGGTTCTAACTGGGAGAGAAAAATGAATTACTACAGGTTCCGTGTCCTGGCCTTGGAGAAGGTAGGGTGGGCTAGGGTACTCAGATTCCAAGCAGGAGACTACCCCTGACTCTCACACTGCTCTGTGTGTTCCAGGCAGGGCTGGGGAGGGAGCCTGCCCAACCCACACGATGTGTGTGTGCATGTGGTACCCAACCCCTGCACCCAGACAGATCCGCTGTAGCCATTTGGAGCTAAGGAGGGCAGGAAGAGCTACATCCTGCACCTCAGGATCTCCCAAGTCCCCACCTTGACCCTGCAGATATTACAGGCCAGCTGCTTCACATACATTATTTAAAATCTGAGTCTCTTTGGAGCACTCTTCCCAGCCATACTGCTGAGAAGATAGCCTTGTTCTGGATTTGAAGGTTGACCCACTACTGGAAGGGCCTGCTTTAGCTGAGTAGGGTGAAGCCAGAGGTTAGAGGTGGAATAGGGGACCAGACGGCTGGGGACTTGAGTTCCAGTCTTACTCTGCCACCAGCTTGCCAGGTGATCCCAGTTTCCCCAGATGTGGCAGGAGCAGGGGAACAGCACTATGCCACCCCCAGCTCTGAGATCCTGTGAACTCCCCCAAGCCCACCCTCAGTCCAATATGCTCCCTGGGTACAAAGCTAGAGAGATGAGAATCCTGGGGTGCCCATGAAAATGCACCAGGGAGGATCCGTTCATGCTTGAGAACCCACAGCCTAGAGACTCCCCTTCCTTGCTTCCCTTCCTGACCTTGGCTCATCATAGCAACAAGGTGCTCACCTGCTCAGGCTCCAGGGCCTGATGCCAGTCACACCTCTGTGCATTGCCCTCGACAGTATTCAAAGCTCTCAGACAGCAGTGCAGTAAGGCAGGGCAGGAACAGGCAGGCCCTGTTCCTGGATGAGGAGACGGAGGTGCAGATAGACAAAGCCATTTGCCCAAGGTCACCAGCTGGTCAGGAGCAGAAGCTGGGCCCGATGTATTCATTCCTTTAACTTAGAGTCAAACATCTGGGGAGAACCAGAGGCCCAAACAGACTCCTGCTGCTTCATGCCTGAGGCCTGAGAATGGTTGGCAAGACTCCCTTCTTTCCAGAAAGCACAGTGTTATCTTGGCCAAGTCTCATCCCCTGGCTGACCCTCAGTTTCCCTCTTTAAAGGGGACCAGGCCAGGTAACTTCAGAATGCACACATGTGCTCTGGCTTTCTAGGTGCCACCAATTCCACAGGGTAAACGATGGCAGAGCCATCCAGCTACCTAGACAGGGCCATACCTGCCTTGAGAGAGCTCTGCCTTCACCCACAGGAGACCCTCTGGACCCTTTCTTGGTGCCTTGCCCCCATATCCTAAATTCTTGGCCTGTTGATTTCCAAGATGTTGGCATCCCAAACTGGAGCTGGCCTCACACAGAAAGGGAGTGGGAGACTCTAAGAGGGCAGACAGGGAGCCCAGCTGTTTGGTTTCCACCTCATTTCTGTTATGTTTTAGCTGTGTGATCTTGGGTAACTGTCCTCACTTCTTCGTGCAGCTTCCTTATCTGTGGCATGGGAATAACAAGGCTATAGGAGGCCCCTCTGAAGCAATGCATGAAGAGCAATTAGGTCAGAGAATGCTAGCTGGCTTATTATTATTTACCCAAGTCTCTGACACATAGCTGTTCTGGGTGGGGAGAAAGGGCTAGAGGGCCCAGGGAAGAACAGAGGGAGGGGCCTAGCATTTCAGTTTCCCTACAGGGTAAGCCACAGGCAGCTTTTCTGACCTTTGTTTTGGAGAGGACTTTGGAAGTAGCTGGAGACATCCTGAGCTCCAGCTGACTGAGACCCCACACCAGTGTGCCAATTTCCTGGTGCCACAGAAGGGGGTTGGTGGGGCCAGTCTGGGCTCCTCCTGGTGGTTTGTACCATATGCAGTAGCTGTGCACATCCCTTCCTCTGTCTCCTTCCCAACTCTGGGCAGCCTTGTCTGAAGAACACCAATAACCCAAGATGTCCTTGCTGAGCCCATTCACAGCTTCCTGTGAATGTTGGGCTGGCCCTCCACTTGGGCCTGTGTGGAGCTGCCATGGCCACCTGGGAGCCAGTGTCCCTCTGTCCTCACGGGCAGTCTCCTGAGGGGCAAGCCTCTCCCCAGTGCCCACTGAGGCACCTTTACTCCCACAGAGGATGCTCAGAAGCGGAGGGTTGGGTGTGTGCATGCAGCATCCACAGAGAATATCTGTACCTGTGTGCCGAAGCCATCTTCATACGTGTGCAGCCTACATTTATCTGTGGGCACATGCCAGCATGTTGTGCCTGCCAACACAGAGACAGGCATGCAGATGGCATTCAGGACACCACAAGTGTGTGCTTATCACTTGCACACAGGGGCCAGCCCTCACATGGGCACATGTCACATTTCTAGATGCTGCAGGGTACTGTGTGCAGGCGAATTTGCCCATGTGCGGCCTACTGTATTCCTGTGTTAGCCCTACCTGCACATGTGGGTATGCTGCATTTACAGGTGTGGGTGCACACGTGTGTGTGTGCATGCTGCATTTGTGAGCACACTGTACTTTGCAGGTGAGAGTCAATGATGTGAGCTGTATTCACATGAATTGGGTGTATCTGTGGGCATGGACACTGTACGTGTGTATATGATATGAACACATAATGCACTACAATGTGTAGTAAAACTGTATACGTGCACCTGTGCAAATCTGTGGATATGTACATGCCCTGATGAGAATGGGACTGGCATACAAAGGGGGCTAAATAATACAGGCTATCAGCACCTTTCCTGGACCCCCCTGCAGGGTTCTCCCGGAGCTGCAGCCACCTCCCTGATTCTGCTCCTGAAACGAAGTTAACAGGCGGAGGCCCCCACAGCCTGTGCTCCAAGCCCCCTCCTACTGCTCACGTCAAAAGAGAATTTCTCTGGATGGTGCTGCCTCTCCTGGAAATGCCCCAAACGTCAGCTCTGCCTCCTCCCAGTGATTTGGAGAGCAGTGCAGGCACAGGGGAGCCCGTTCTTCGCTGGGCAAGGGGTATTCAGTGTTACACCAAGACCCTCTGCTGGCTGAGCCTGCCTGCTCACTTACCCTTCTGAAGGTCGATCCAGGCTGGGCCTCTGATGGGGGATCCCGAGACCCCCTAGGACCCTTGCCTGACTGGGACAGGCCAGTCACAGAGACGTCACCCCACACCACCTGGGTGAGCAGAGGACAGCTGTGTTGGAACGGCCACTTGGCTAGAAAGCGTGGCTGGAGGCAGCAACCCCCTCTTGGGGAGTGCAGAGGGCCCCTGGTGGATTTCCCAATCCTGACCCTGCAGGGGACAAGGAGAAGCCCCAGGTGCCTAGTTCTCAGCAGATGCCACAGAGGCTAGCCCAGGAAATGGGCGTCCTTCCGGGCCAAAAGTGCCAACTCCAACACCCAGCATCGCTGCTGCAAAATGGCCTGGCCAGCCCACTCCTAACCCTCTCCTGGCCTTCTTGGGGACCTGGGCACTTGTCCCAGCGACATGCCTCGGCTGGCCTGACCTGGTGGTCCCAGAACACAGCAGCCCACCCCACCAAAGGGCCCTCTGTGGGAGCTTCCCTCAGTCTCTTTCCTGGGACCCTCATGGCAGGCAAGGAGCACCCTCAGGTCCCCGGCACCCCCTGGGACAAAGCTCAGAGGGAAGAGAACCTTGCCCAAGCTGCCGGCTGGTCTTGCATAACATCCATTGGGGGCATTTGCTGTCCAGAGGCTGCCGGAATCTACCTGAGACCCTGAGCATCCTCCTGTCGAAGGCTCCCTTGTCCGTGCCCCCAGCACCCCAGCCCTCCCCTCAATACAGGGCCCCTCACACTAGTGTTTCCTTCAGCGGCGGCTCCCAATGCAGCCTCGGCCGCTGCCAGATAAACAAGTCCCGCTCCCACCCGCCCTCCACGCTGTCACCGCCACCACCATCAGCACTGAAAAAAATCAAATGCAATGAAACAAAATAAAATGGGGAGGGAGGAGGGGGAGAGCGGAGCGGGGCGCTTTTTATTTTTTATTTTCTCATGCTGGGGGATGCCGGTACTTACTTGGCTATGAAAATCACCACAAATCCGGCACGGTTTCCAGGCGGGCAGCCCCGTAATCGCGGTGCGGCAGCTGGTGCCGCGGCTGAGCCCAGCCGGCGTGCCCGGGTCCCTCTGCAGACTGTACCATCCTGCCCGAGCAGGTGGGGGGGCGGGGGGACGGAGGCGCCGGCGCCCGCTTCTAGGAGAGCATCTTGCTGGCAAAATGCAATCTCGGGGGAGGCAGAGGCTGCCCCTGCCGCTGCGCTGGCGGAGGCTGGGGGAGGGGGCAGGCGGACAGGGAGGGACGCCTGGAGGGCTTGTTCTGGTGGCGGGGCTGGGGGAGGAGAGTGGGGCGGGGGTGCCTGGACCGAACCACCACGGTGTTGTTTGCGGTTTTAATTTCTCCCGTGGGATCATGAGGAACTGAAGTTGGCAGATCCCAGAAATATGCCCGCTCCCCCGAAGTAGGAGGGAATGTCAAGGGCAACCTGAGGGTAGGGTTGGGGCTGAGCTGGAGGGAGGGGTGGGGGTCCTGCCAGTGGTGGAGGGGAGGAGTGATAGGAGAGAGGAGAGGATTTTGCCCCAATGGCCCTAAGTTGTCCCTTACTTTCTGGGAAACTCATTAGACTGGGCAAGGGCTCTGGTTTCTCCTCTTTTTGGTCAGGACACTACCCAGACCTGGGGGACAAAGGTCCCATGGGGGAGCAGTGGACTCAACATAGACTAATCACATCTGTGGTTGCAGGGCCAACAGAGCAGAGCCTGCAGTGAGAGACCTGCTGCCATCCAAACACTACAAAGCAGCCCTGCTGCCACACTACACCCCTGTGCGCTCACACCTGCCTGACCTCAAAGCTGGCAGAAGACCCTCTCAAGGGGCCATTTCTTTGCTCACCGTTGCCCACTGGCAGGGGTGTCTGCATATGTCTCCTGCACCCACAGACTCTGCTGGGACATCTGTGATGAGTTGGGGGCTGACCGTTTTGGGAACTGATGATGTCCAGAGGACCCTAAGGCCCCCAGTGAGGAGTCTACAGGAATGCAATCCCCCAGCCAGCTGCCCAATTCCTGCCTCATCTTTGGCAGGCCTGCTGTCCCTTTAAATCCATACTGGTGGGAGGACAGCCCTAGGAGCAAGGTTAGGAGGTCACAGCAGGTGAAGGGACTTCTCTTGGATTCTGAAGCTCCCTTTCTACTTGGATTCTGAAGCCTTTCCCACTGCCCTGCCCCCTCTAAGAGGTGTGCCCTGCTTGGGAGGAGGGCACCGAAGGTGGAAGGATGTTCAGGACTTGTGTGTTGGGTGCCTGTTGGCGGGGAGAGGTTGCATGGGATGGGGGTTGCCCCAGGAGGCAGTTCCAGACTACAGCTGCCTCTTTCACTTGCCCCCACCTTCTGCCCACTTTCAAGCTGGCCGCCTGAGTGTCCCAAGCTGCTGCTCCATCCCTGGGCTGGCACAGAATATCAATTTGTCTCGTTAAGCTGAAAGTCTGCACTGCACCAAAATCAGAACCCGGCCAGGCAGTGGGGCCGCAGGAGGCAGAGAGCTAGGAGCACCAGCAGCAGGGCCCGTCGGCAGTGCCACGCTGATATGCCCTTGCTCTTCATCTCCCTGACCTCACCAGGGTTGGTTCCATTCTGCCCCTTGGCCAGGCAGAGTGAGATGCGGTGGGCAGGGGGGTTGGAGGGGCGGGGATGCAGAGAAGCTAAGGTTGCTAGTGCTGGGTGGCCCTGGCTCCTCTGGAGCAGGCAGGGAATGCACCTGGCTGGGGTTCCAACAGAGCAGCCCAGGGTATCGTGCGGAGGTTCCTGCCCCCTACCAGCAGCCCGGGACAGGGAGCTCCCATAACAGCCCCTTCTGATGGCTGCAGATCGGGGCGGGGGGGTGGGCTCTGCTGGCCTCCCATCCAGGCCGACTTCTAAGTTAGCTCCCACCTCAGGAGGGGCCAGGTCAGGAGTCTCCCCGTCCCCAGGGTCTAGAGGCAGCCTCTGTCCCCCAACATAGGGCCAAATAGAAGTGTTCTGAGATGACTGGGGTGAGGGTGGGCAAAGAAGGGCAGAGGGTGAAGGCCCATTGCAGCTCATGTCTTGCCAGAGCAAAGGTGTCTGTGCCAGGAATCCCACCATTATTATTGTGACATCACTGGGGGCAAACCATTTTCCCTGATTACAAAACAAACAGCCCACAAAGGGCTGGCTATGAGCCACCATTTCAAAAATAATAATCCCTTCGGTGTGTCCAGCACACTTGATAGTTTGTAAAGGCCAAATGCAAAACCATAAATTACTTGATCCTCACCACTCTTACTGGAGTGGCTGCTGTGAGCACCCAAGTGGTAGATAAGGAAACTATGTGTGGTTCAGAGGTGTATGGTGGCCAGGACAAGTTCCCTCAGCCAGGAAGGAGTAAACCAAAACTGTGACCCAAGGCTGAGGACTCCAGGCCCAGAGCAACCTACAGGTGAAGGTCAGCATGCTATGGGCCAGCTGGGAGTCCCAACACTCACAAACTTAGGAGCCCTAAGTCCTGCCTGCTCAATGGCCCCTGTATCAAGTGGGCAGAGCCTTCACCAATAGACACCAGGCTCTCTGGACCTCATGGATTTTGGTTCCCAGAATCTAAGTCTAGAACTGGCACCTGACTAAGCTTCCATTTCCTCACATTTCAGGCCTAGTGTACTTTAGCTTTTGCATCCTCACCTCAGTTATGGGATAGCCCCTAACTTCTGAGGCAACTCAAGTGTTGAGTAGCATAGTTTTTACTTATGCTAGGCCCACAAACTCCTATTCATCCTTCAAAGTCCAGCTCAAATGCCCTTTCCTCAAACAGTCCTTTGATTCCACCAACAAAATTAATTCATGCTTCTGGCTTAGCTTTGACTACACCATATTGTGAAGGAGACATCTGTTTCCTCATTGGGCTGTGACCACATTAGCTGTGTCTCCAGCTCCCAATTTCCAGCCCCCAGCTTGTGGTAGGTGCCATAATAAAGGATGCAGGATGAATCTGCTGCTGTGTGATTTTGATTCATCAAATGCCAGAACTAGAAGAACCTTTAAGGACACCCATCCAATTCTCCCATTTCACAATTGAACAAACTGAGGTCTTAAGAAAGGATGTAAGTGGATTGCTGAGGTCATCCTTGAGGATGGATTCTTGTCACAGACATTTAGCTCCTTGCCCTGTTCCCTGTGCCTTCCCTTTCTGCAGCAGATACAGCTGGGCATCTGGCCTGTCCTTTCAGGATATGTTGGAGGGCAGGGGGTAATGGGCAGGCAGAGGTGTTGTGAAATCAGATAAACAATGGTACTAGTGTTGCAACTCCTGGAAGGTGGGAAACGACAGGTCAGGGTCACCCACAGGGAAGAGGGGAGAGGCAGGAAGATGGCCAGGAGGATTACCTATAACTTCTGCTTCCAGCATGATTTGCCTTACGGTGGACAGGGGCTGAGGGTCAGGGTTGGGGGAAGGTATGAGAAATAGGGCAGGGGTGAGGGGAGAGTTGGTGGTGTTTAACTGGCCAGACCTGGGGACACGTGTGGGGCCAGAGAGTTGGGGGAGTGGTGAGGGTCAGTGTGCCTAGGGATGATGGTGGGGAGCTTGGTCCAGTCTGATGGAGGCAGTCTGCATAAGGAAGACAGTTGCGTAGGTCCAGTTGGGTCCGAGGGAGGCAGAACCAAATGCGATCGGAGGCCAGCTGTGTCTTCTCTGGGAGAAATGGGTTCTGTCACTTTACGTGTGAGCGGAAGCAGGAATGAGGGTACACCTGAGCTTGCCTTGCCCAGCTCAGGGTCTTCTGATGTCTGGGCAGGGGTCCTGGGTGGCTCTTGGGTCAGCTGCTGTCATAAGGAGCTACTGGCTAGGGCCCCTCAGGGGATGAGAAGCTATTTCCAAAGGCCCCTCCCATCCCTGCCTTGTCTGACCTCCACAAACACCCTTGGAGAGATTGGGCTTCTTCCCATTTTATAGAAGAGAAAATTGAGGCCTGCAGACTGCAAGTGACTTGCTTAGGAGCTACAGAGTTAGTGAGGGCCAGAACCAAGATCTGAACCTAGAAATGCTGCACAGGAGTTTTAGGCCCTTTCCTCTGTCCCTGCCTAAAGTTACCCATGTTTGAGGTACTGGACTCAGGTACTCCTAGGCCCATGAACTTAAGAGGCCAAAGATATGTGTGTCTATAGGACCACATGGCTTGGCTTTTTCCAAGTCTTCCCTCCAGCCACTTTGGGGCCCCATATCTACTCCAACCACCATTCAAAACTCTCTCAGCCAACCTGATTTTGGGCCAAGCTTTTGTGGTCTGACAGATCTGAGTTCAAATTCCTGCTTTCATTTACTGGCTTGTGGGACCCTGAGCAAATGACTCAACCTCCCTGAGTTTTCTCATCAGCAAAATGGGGACAATAATATCTATTTGGCAGGGTTGCAAGCTAAAATATAATGGTAGCAGTTATTAACAGAAAAAACTCAGGGGGTGAGGTTTTCCAGAATGTCCTTGAGAAATATTGGTGGTGGAGGGGATGCATCTCTTCAAGCCCCTCACTGCACGGGCATATGATGGTTCTCAGATACCACCTGTGGGGGCTGGGCGCTGGGCTCTAGGACCCTGACAGATCCAGGGCAGTCTGCTGAGACTCAGATCCAGGTTCCCAGTTCCCAGCAACCCCTTCCAGTAATTGCTCCCTCATTACGGAGGGTGCAGGCTGACTTCTGGCTAACTCCAGCCACCATTCACATCAACATCTTACTGTGTGTTCCATATGGTGGGAGCTTTGCAGCATCCTGAAAGGTAGGTTCTATTTTTAAACCCCATTTTACCGATGAGGAAACTGAGGTATAAAAGCTGAAATGATATTGCCCAAGGTCATAGAATGAGTAGGGGAACTTAGACTTGAAACCAGGACTGTGTGAAGCTGAGTTCAGGGACCCTAAGGGAGGTGGGTGTGAACCTGGGTCTAGGGAGCCACACACGACCCTAAATTATGAGGTCAGAAAACCTCAGCCCAGAGGGCCTATACCCCAGGCTTCCATTGGGTGGCGCAGGTGTGTGGTGATGGTTGACCTTGCTGCCTCTCTGCAAGGCCAGAGGCTAGGAAGAGGGGCTAATTAGGGAGCTGGCACTTTCCCTCCTGGAAGAACACAAAGCCTGGGGAATCAAGAGCTGTTCTGGGTGAACCCCCTGGGGGAGGCTATCTTTTCCAGGTCTGGGAAATATGTTCTCATTCATGCTACCTCTTTGACTTAATGGTACCGTGTCAGTGTATATGCACATACTTGATGCCCACTACCATCTGTCAGTCCTGCCTCCTCACCTTGGTCTCCCGCCTCTTCTCCTGCCATCTTCCCACCACTGACCCATGCCTGGCACCCAAGAGAGCTCTTTCAACTCCTCTAAACCCTTCTTTGGCTCCCTGTAACACCCAAACTCCTAACCATGGCTCATGAGTCCCAGGTGACTATTCTAGACCCCTCTCATTATCCTCTGCTTTCCCCATACCAAGCCTCCCCTGCTCCTCACACAGACCCTTGCATTTCCAAGCCTCTATGTCTATGCATGAACCATCCAGTCTGCTAGGGATGCCTTCCTTCCCCACTACGCTGCCTGGAGAACTCCTACTCATCCTTCAAGGCTCCAGCAACTCCTCCTCCATGAAGCCTTCCCTGATTTCCTCCCTATTATTTCCCCTCAACTCCCACACCCAAGAAGAGTTTGCTGCAATTAATCTTTTTATGTTCATCTATCTTGTCCATCAGGCTGGGGGCTCCCTGGGGCTAGGAACTGGGGCTCATTTGCCTGCTGTATCCCCAGCACTGGGCACAGAACCTCAATAAATATTAATCGAACTGATGAGTGCAGGCTTGTTGAATGAAAAAGCAATTCCCCTGGTGGCTTTGGATTGGTATTTCCATCTCTCTGTGGATCTGGAAATATTCTCTGGACTTACTTGGAGGTCCTGGTTTAAGAAATGTTATTTTCTGAGTCTGTCAATGAATGGAGCTCTCTCTGCATGCCCACCTTGGAAAGGGGAAAGGAAGAACCCCAACTTCACTCAGATACCCCTGTCCAGAGATGTCGCAACGGGGACCAGGATGCCTGAGCCCAGGGCTAGACTCCAGGTGAAGTGAGCACCCAGGGAGGAGCCCCTGTACCTAAATGCTCCCTCCAGCTACTTACAGCCTGGTATTTCACCACTGGTAATTCATTTCTTTGGATTATTCAGTCAGCAAAAATTTATTTACTGAATATGATGAATTGTGCTGGGGCCCCTAGAAAACATTTACATATGTGTGTCTGTGTTTTTACTCCTGCTGGAAGGCTGACTTCCTAGAGGGAAAAGAGGAGGAGGAAGAAGGAACAGGGAGTGAGGATGATGAATCCGGGAATGTCAGCAGAGGGAAGGGAATCTCATTTGCTGAGTCCCTACTATATGCCAGGCACTTAAACAGAGCTGCCACTTACTCCTCATCACTACCCCAGGAGAATTTAATGTTGAAAGTCCTCAACTTAGAAGTGAAAAACAAGTCCAGAGAGGGTAAGTGGCTTGCCTAGGGGCACATAGCATTGGGCATTCAAACCTAGCACAGTCTACCCTGTAGCCTGCCATCTCTCTGGGCATTCTCCCACCAAGGAGACTTGGGGACCTAGCAGGAAAAGATAGGACAGGAGCAGAGGGGTGACAACTGAGATGCTGTAAGCTGAGAGTTGCACCTGTGGACTGACCAGATGTCCGGACACTGCTGGGATTGTAACCAACAAGGGGTTAGGGAATGAAACATGTCCAAGCCAGCTGTTTGTCAGTCATCAGAATGCGGTGGAGGCCACGGGGGCCACATTAGCTGTCTCTGCTGAGCACTTTTCTTTGTGCAAATGCACATATCTATGTACATACAATTAACCTGCTATGTGGCAAAAATCACTCCCATTTTAATGAGGAAACTGAGGTCTGCAGAGTGGTGGTGACAAGCTGAGGAGTACATAGCTGGAGTCAGAATTAGAACTCAGATCTTCCCTGGATGGCACACAGAGGCGCAGGTGGGGTGCAGGCTCATCCCTTATGAGGCTTTCCATGGAGCCAGGGCTCTCAGAAGAACTGCAGCCCTTGTCCTGTCACTCAAACTCAAACCCCCTCCCTCTGGAACACAAAAGGGCTCATATCTACCTCATTCCCCAAAGATGGCAAGGGAATGGGGGTGGGTGCAAAGTGCTGGGAGCTGGAGCTCCATGACTAGCTCAAATCCAGCTCCACATTGATGGGCTGGGTGACTGGGCAAGTCTCTCAATCACTCTGGCCTCGGGCCCCTCATATGTAAAATAGGCATGGCACCATCTACTTCCTGCTTCTCTTTCCACTCAATCTGTTCAACAAATATCCACTGACATGTACTACTTTCTAGAAAAGCCCATGGTGTCTAGTCTCAAAAGGGTTTAGAGACAGATATGAAATTAAATAAATACACAAACCAATGTTAAGTTACAAGGGGATACAAGATGAAAGGGCAGAGGCCATGAGCACATTCAGCAGCAGGACCTGCTGTCTCTGGTGGGAATGGAATGGGGAGTCACAGACTCCAAGGGGATGATGACTGACCTGGGATATGAAGGCTGAGCAGGAGTTCACTAGGTCAAAGGAGGGAGTGGTATTCCTAGCAAAGGGAATGGTATGTACAAAGGCCCTGAGGCTGGAAGGAGCTTAGTAATTCTCAAGGAATTGAAAGTGGGCTTGAAAGACAGAAGGAAGAATGTAGGCAAGAGCAGGAGGGGATGGGGGTCTTCTAGACCACTTACACAGTCCTGTCCTTATCCAGGAAATAGAAGGAACCTTAGACCGGTTTTAAGGATTAAACAGGGTAAGGAACATGAAGCCCTTGGTGAGGGGCCTGCCCCACAACAGAATTCCACAACGTTGTTAGCTGGAGGCACTATAATACATTGCACCTTCCACAGGTACCACATGCATTCCACAAACCGAGATCAGGACAGATTCTGAATTGCAGACACATGAGCAAGCAGGACATGGGTCCTGTTTGCACAGAGCCATGGCTCTGAAGATAAGAACATCTGGACATTTACAGAGTCCCAGGTGTGCTGGGTGCTAAATGGAGCCACCTGATAGAAGGGGAAACTGAGGTCAGGAGAGGTAAAGGGGCCTGTACCCCAAGGTCATGGGAGATTGAAATGAGAACTGTGGGCTCAGGACTCTCAGTTCACTGCTCCCTCTAGGGCCATAGAGTGCCCCTAATGGTAGCCCCGTTTGAGATCTGCTGGGCAGAAAAAGATAGTATTACACAAATTACAAAGTGTAGTACTGAGAGGTGGCATTGACTGAACAATTACTGCATGCCAGGTACTGTTTGTTCTAAAAGCTTTTCATGTTATGGCTCATTTAAGTCCTACTCTTTAAGGTAGTTTTGACCATCACCCCATTTTACACATGATGAAATGGAGGCACAGAGAGGCCACATAATTTGGCCAAGGTTGTCCAGCTGGTGAGTGGTATTGGGATCTTAATTCAGGTATCTTTACCACCCTGCTGTAGATCTGGGGAGTGCTTGGGACCTGCCAGAGCATCCAGCCAGTGGCAGAAAGGAGAAGCACAGAAGCGGGATGCAGATCCAGAGCTGGGCTGGAGGAGGAGGGTGGGCAGATGAACCGTCTGCCTTTTGGAGATGGGCAATGCTGAGGGAGTCTTTTGATGGCCTTGTTCTCATGGGGGCGACCCACTTCCGCCCCAGAGGGAATTCCCTATGGGATCTGCCTGTGGAACTGGTTTATGTGGAACTGTGGCCCATCGGGGCTGGGAGGTACTGCTATGCCCCTCTGTCAGCCCTACCATTCCATCTCACAGATGGGGACCCTGAGGTCCAGACAGGGGTCACCACCTGCCTTGGACATACTATGGCAAAGCCAGGGCTGGCTCCAGGGCAGCCCTTTAACCTAGTAAGAAGCCCCCTCTCACCATGTGGGGTCACCTTGCTCAGAACTCATCTTCTTCAGGTATGACTCTAAAGAGCATCTGCACAGGGGCCCTGTGTGGCGTGGGTGGCCTACTCTGCAGGTTCTCTGTGGATGGGACTGGCGTCAAGGCTGGGCTAACTCTATTACTATAAGGTCGCCAACAGGCTGCCCCAGGAGGTGGGATGGGCACTGGACCAGGAGTTGTCAGGGTGGACTAACTGCTGTGGGTTGTGGGGGAGGAGGGGCATCCTGCTCTCTTGAGCCCACCCCCCTCTCTTCCAGCATCCCTGCCCTGCCAACTTCACGGCCAGTTTGCAACAGAGAAATACCAGAAGGAAATGGGAGTGTCTTGACAGACTGTAAGCAGTTTCTCAGATATAGGGTGCTATTTCTTTCTGGGAGTGCCGGCACATTAGAGCAGAGTACAGGAGGGATTTAGGGGTCAGAGATATGGGATGGAACCACAGCTCAGCCACTTACTACTGGGTGGCCCTGAGCTAGTTGTCTGGCCAACCTGAACCTCACTATCTACATTGGTGAACTGGGAATGATCACACCTGCAAGTAAGAAAGTGTTGGGAGGCATGAATGAATAACATATATGTATGTGGCACATAGTAGGTGCTCAACAAAGTCTGGCTTGCTTCTCTCTATTCTGCAATGATGACAGCACTTTTAAGTTAATCTGGTCTTTGATTTCTAACAAAATGAGATAGAATCTGAAGATATCATTAGTTCATTTCTTCCGCATTAATTAAGCCTGGCGATGTGGGGACTGCCTCCTGGAGCAGGGCTTTGTAGAAGGGTACCTGGCTGCAAAGAGGAAGAAGGGTTCAGAGAGACAAGCGGGCTTCTGCCCCGGGTAGAGGGGAAGGTAGTGCTCCTGCTCTGGGTCCTCCCCATGTGGGCATTATCTCAAACCTCTCAGGATCTCCCCCAAGGCAGTAACCATCTCCTCTGGGCCTTGGTCAGGCTCTCAGCCCCAGAGAGGAACCCGCCCATTAACGCTGCCTGAAATCCCAGCCCCAACTCAGGCTCAGAACTACCTTGGCTGGAGGCTGAATGGATGGCTGGGGTGTGGGTTCAAATTCTCACTGGCTCTGTGACCTTGGGCAAGTTACTTCACCTCTCTGAGCCTCAGTTCCTTTAACAGTAAGATAGAGGTGATGTCTACCACGAAGGATTGTGCCGAGAATTAACTGAGATACTGCATGTAAAATACTTTGCTGGTCATGTGTTACACACACAAGGGCACCTAAAAATGACCCACAAGGTCCTCCTCTCTTCTCTTGAAGCAAGCAGGACATGGGTATTCTATCCTGGGTAGCTTGGTGTGGCGGGAGTCTCGCCCACTGGTATTTTGGAGTTGCCTTGTACTGGCTCATGAGAGCTGATTGTGCGCATTATTGATCTCATGTTGGTAGCTTGCAATCTGCAAGGTGGGAGCATTTACACCACAGAAACTGGCCAGCGCTGCACAGCAGGGCACCCATCTCCCTGAGAGCCAGTTGTTAAACATTCACCAGTACATCACTGAGCCCCGGCAGGAGCTCAGCTTGGCTGCCATTGCCTTTGGTCGCAGGACCTCTTTTTGCTCTGGTTCCCCTCACCCTGCACCTCCCTGCCTCACCTGCCCTCGCCCCCTGCTCCCAGCGCTGGGAGCCTGCTCTTGGGACTTCTCTCTGATTCTCCTGCCATGGGGCTTGCTGAGGATGGCCACTGTGCCCAAAGGGATTTCACTGCCAGAGAAGGTGGCCCTGGTGTGGCACTGCCCTAGAAAACTGCTGGCTGATGTTCTCCCTTTGCTTCTCTCATTGTTGAACCCTTCCCAGCCCCCCTGCTCTCAGCCTCTAGCACCCAGCCACCACCTTGTCACTCAAACTCTCATACTGAAGGTTCCAAAATGCCCGGCGCCCAACCCTCTCTCTTTCCATGTCTGCCTCTTCTTCCTCCAGCCCTGTAAGCCCGCTAGTGGCCAGTGGGCAATTGTATCTGGAGAACGCTGGTTCTGCTCCCTTCTCCCTGGGTGACACCGGACAAGCTCTTTCACCTCTCAGAGACTCCACAGTAAAGACAGTGAGACATATTGGGCTCTTGCCATGGGTCAGACACCATGCCAACAGTTTTGCTGGCTGATCTCATTACTTATTTCCTCATCTGCAGAATGGGGACAATGAAAGTGTCTCCACCCACAGGGAATTGTGTGGGGATCCCCAGCAATAGCATTTGTGCAACTGGCTCACTGATTGTAAAGTGTCATGCTAGTGCTGTCATTCTACTTTGAAGGGCAATGCTTGTTTAGGTCTACAATTTTTAAATGTGTTAAAAAAAATGCCACAGCCATGTTATTTACAGTCAGCTCTCATACAGGTTTCCTTTTCCTTTTTCTTTTTATCATTCCTTGCCTGCTTGGCTAAAAATAACAAATGACAAAGGTCATGTCTGCTCTTACCTGTTGGAGGAATCTACAAAGAACAAAGCTTTCAATTCACTGTCTTGGTGAAGTGAGAACTCTCCTGCTGGCCACTGGAATCCTCCCTGGGTCTTGCTGGCCCATGCTGAGGAGGTGAGGGGAGCTCAGGAGGCCTGCAGCATCTTCCTAGGTAGGTAACTCCTGGCTTCAGTCACCTCTTCCCCAGCCTGGGGAGGAAGGAGGTAGTAGAACAAACATAGACTGAAGGGTGGGAGTCCTAGGTCCTGGTACCAAGGCTGCAGTGTGGGTCTCAGTTTCCCCATATTCAAGATGAGAGAGGTGGGGTAAATAGGTGCTGAGAACTTTCTCCTGATCCTAAATGTAAAGGTGCTCTAAACTTATTTCCCTCCCCCTGCCCTCCCACCACTGTGGCCTCACCTAGTGAATATCCACTGGCCCCTGATAATGGTGGTAGCATTGTTGATGTGAATAATCAGAGTCAATATTTGTGGAGTGCTGACAACATGTCAGTCATGTGCCTTTTGGTGGAGTAAACCCACTGACCCCACACATACACGCTGAGGAAGGAAACTTGGCATCCCTATCTGACAGATGAGGGAGGGAACAGAGTCGTGAGGCTGGGGTTGCACACACATGTGGTCTGTCACCAGGCAGTTACAGTTCTTGAACGTGACCAGATGAGAATCCCCCAAACCTCAGTAATGACATTTGCCAGCCTACGTGCTGTAGCTCATACTTCACATTTTTCTTTAAGTTTTTCTTTAAATCAACTCCCTCTTCAAAGACGTGTCCACCTAGTTAGTATTATATTAAGCATTCATGGCCACGAGATCATGGACTTGCTTTGCCAGTTGTATTTTTCTCCTAACACATTGAAATAAGTGCACAGCTATTAAAATAGAAATTGTGCATTTGTTCACTCCCCAGAATGGAGGCCTGTGTCCACCCTTTGGGAACCACGGCTGTGCCCTTGGTCTGAGGGTGGATTTAGGTGGCTGATCTGATCTGGGTTACAGGAGGATTTCTTGGCTTTTAGAAGGGGCAGAAGAGGTATTCCTGGGAGGTGGATGCCAGTGTGCCCTCTAGCTGAGGACTGCTTGTCGCCCTCCTCCTTGGCCTTAGCTCCCCAGCTTCGCCTGAGCTCGGGGAGGGGAGCTCACTCATGGATACGCTCCTTTCCCAGCCATGAGCTGCTATAAGGCCGCTCTGACCTCAATGACTAACACACATTCCTGGCCTAGTTAGAAAGCCCCTCGCCTCTCATATTTATAGCCACCTCTCGACTCCGCTCAAGCCTCTGAGGGAGGCCTGGCCCTTCTTAGTCACCCGTGTGCGGCCCGGAGCTCTGCTTGTCCTGACAGGCACTGTCAGACCTTCCTCTCAGACAGAAGTGGAGCAGGGATTTCATCTTGAGCGAGAGTGGCCAGGTGGTTTCTCCTCCCTGGACCTCATCTACAAGATGGGAGCCATCGGACCACAAGGCTGGGCTGGCTGTGAGGAGGATTCAGTGAGATCCTGGTTCTGGAATATGAGTAATGACTAAACCTTGTGGCACGCCAGCTATGTGCCAGGCTATGTTTTAAGAACCTGACACATATGAACTCGTTGGATTCTTTAAACATACTATTATTTTCATGCCCATTTTGCAGAGGAGGAAGCTGAGACACAGCAAGGGTAGGTAACTTTTCCAAGGTCACACAGCTAGTTGGGATTCAAACCAGACTTCAGACTTGACCCACAGACTGGGTTCTCATCCATATAGTGGACTTGCCCATATTTGTTCCCTGCGTTTGGAATCTCCTTAATCAGCCGAGCCCATCACTCACTGTCTGCAATAAAGTGGCTGGGGTGGCCATGTTGCTGGCGTGGGATGGTTGTGGAAGTTAGCAAGGACATAGCTAATGAGGGAACAAAGCAGGAAGAGGCTCAGAATTACAGCCGGGACTTCTGTCAAGGTGCCCCTCTTCAAAGCCAGGGGACTCTGAAGCTCAGAAAAAGGAAGGTCAGGCTGGCCTCTGGTGCTAAGTGAGAGGGTGGGCCCTGGGGAGGGAGCCCTCAGTGTGTGGCCACTTCTCATCTCAAAGGGGGAAAGCATGCAATACATTTATTCACAGAGAGGTTTTAGAAACTTAGCTACCTTGTCCCGTGAATATTTATTGTTACAAACGGGATTCCAAGAGGGACACAGAACACGTCATTTGGGTGCTTGCTCTTTATGCGGCACTGTGCCAGGTACTTCGTAGTCACTTGTTCATTCAACGAACATTGGCACTTACTCCACGCTGGCTGCTTTATAAGTTATCTCATTTAATTCTCAGCAACTCTGGGGGGTAGGCACTATCATTACCAGATGAGGAAACTGAGGCACAGAGAGGTGGAGACTCCTGACCGAGGACACTTACCTAGAAGGTGGCAGGCCTGGGGTTGAAGGCAGGGCTTTTTGCTCACACCTCCAAACAACTAATAGTAGATGTAGGACATCAGCATGGTAGGGAGTTTACAAGGAGAAATTGTTTTCCACTTGGTCTCTTCACACACCTTCCTCTTGCTTTGCAGATCTGGGAGCACCCGCTTTTCAGGCCCTCAATCGGTCACCCTGACATGGTGTAAAGGAGCAGCTGGGGAAATGTCCTGCCTCATTGCTCTTCCTAAAATCAGCTTTCTCAAACTCAAAATGAAGCTCCAAGCCATGGTTTCAGGATCCTGGGATGGAAAGCAGTGTCGGGCTGCTTGTCCTTAGCCAGAAAATTGATGGCCGACCCTGATTTAATTAGCTTTTCCTTACAGTGATTTAGGGAATCCTGTAATTAGCTCAGGGGCCTGGAGGGAGAGGCCAGGTGAGGGAGCCAGTGCTGGAGCCGGCTGTAAGGAGTGGGGGTGGGGGTGGAGTGAGGCTGGTTTTAAGCTCAGACTTCCAGTCTTGCCAGGTGCCAGAGCAAGGGTGGGGTCGGGGTGGGAGGGTGAGTGGGGGGTCGGGGTGTGTGTGTGGGGCTAATGCCTTGCTTACCAGAAACTTTTATCCTGAGAATGTTCCCAGAGACTAAGAAGCCCACAGCCGGAGGATGGTTAGTGATTATGGATGGGTGTTTGGTCCTGGAGGGTTTTCTTCCTTGATCCCAAGTGAGATGCCTATTGATACTCATTTTTGAGGTGTTCTATGGACCTTGTTAACCCCACCATGTCCAATCAAAATAGGAGCAGTGTGTAAAGAGACTGGGGGGCCAGAGGCGCTAGCTACCGCATTCTTCATGGATGTGGACAGCCCAGGGGCTTATGTCACTTGAGATGTAAAACAAACTGTGGACACCTTGAGGAATTCAGTGGGTGTGTGAGCAGAGAAGCCTGAGGCAGCCATCGGCTACACTTGTAAGGAACCCCAGCACTTACTGCTGCTGTTTTCAGGATGCCTACTATGCATCAGGGACCATGCTGAGTGCTTTCCCACGCATCATCTCTAACTCCTGCAATACCTCTGCTTGGGAAGCAGTATTAGCCCATTTACTGAAGAGGAAACAGGGTTGGAGAGCAGTGGTAACCTGCCCCAGGCTACCCAGCCAGAAAGGGCAGAGCCTGGATTTGAACCCAAGCCTTCCAGATACCAGAGCCTGTGTTCTTTCACACTGCACAGAGGCGTGGCAGTGGGGCTGCAGATGAAAAGACAAGGAGAATTAATAGGTGCTGCCAAAATGGAGTAGAAAGGAGGGTGAATGTTAAATTCAGTTTGTTTTTAATGTATGCTGTGCACCTACTGTGAGCCAGGCCACCAAGATGAAAAGCACAGAGCGTCTGTGCTCCAGCTCATGGTCCGGCGCACCTGTAGTGCTAAGCCTTGCCTGACCAGTCTTCCCTTCCCCAGTTGAGCAGCTGATCCCTCTCCCCTATGCCCCTTCTCCCCCCAGCCCCTCGACTGGTTTCCGTCCTACTCCCCATCCCCCACAAAGTCTGCAGCCCCAGCCTTGGACTCTGCACTGGCTTTACCAGATGTTTTTTGGACCCTCAGGCTTTGCTTTTTCTCAGTGACCTTGCTCATCCCCTTCGTCATAATGATCCTCTGTGTGAGGCTCAGGGAGGTTAATTAGCTGGCTCAGGGTCACACAGATAGTAAGGGGTAGAGCCAGGATTTGATCTCACGTCTGTTTGACCCCACAGCCAGAGGTCTTCTTGGTGATCCTGTCTCCCCTGTGACCATCACAGCCATCTCTTTTCTGCCTCACAGGCCATTCCACTGGGAGTTACTTGCTTTGACCATAGCCGCTGCTGAAGCCAGCTTTGCACTTGTTAGCTGGAGGGAGGAGACACATTTTGGAAACCACCCAAGAAAAAGGCACTTGAAATAACTTTTCTCTGTAGTTCCTGCTGCCAAAATGCACTGAAGCCCCACTGGGAGCAGGCCTCTGCAGGACTCACGTCGCTGCTGTCTGTTTGGCCAGGATCTACAGCTGACGTGTGTTCTCCAAGTCGTTACCTCACAGACCCTCCCTGCAGCCCTGGGATGGGTGTCCTGAACCTCCCTTTATAGATGAGGAAGCTGGAGGCCCTGGAAGGTAATGGGGCTTGCTCAAGGTCAGGTCCCCACCTGGGGGTGGCCTTGGGAAACCTCACAGAGCCTTAGGTTATTTATTTGCAGAGATGATAACGGTGTTGGTTTCCCAGGGTTGCTCTGAGGCTAAGGGAGAGAAAATGGGTGTAACGGTCCAGCACAGAAGCTGACCCAGGAAAGGTGACTGGCAGCTGGCAGATGTCTTTGACTTTTCAGATGAAGTGAACATCACGGACATACAGATAGTCAGGGTAAAGGAAGCCCAGAGCGAAAGCTTCTCAAGCCATCGCTAGTGGTTGACAATAATAACGGCGCTGATTTCTGTTGTTTAAATATCTGCACGCACTGCCTCATTTCTTCCTCATCACAAGCTGCAGTGGGGGAGTACAATATTTATCCCTGTTTTACAGATGAGGAGATGGCAGACAGATGAAATAAGTGGGAACTAAAGGGCAGTTTTTCAATAGTAAAGAAAAAACAACTCAAGTTCGGAGTATGGCAAGCCTGTACATTAACCCTCTTCCTAAAAAATACTCCTCTGAAATTTATTTCCAGAACACACCTCCTTTCTCCTCAACCCTGCTAGCTTTCACTTTGCGATGTCCTTTACTACAGAGCTTACGGGGCTGGCTCCCTCCCTTAGCTACTGTGAGTGGCAGATGGTGAGATCAGGAACCCTTTGGAATCCTGGTCCCCACATGCTGGGCCAGGGCTGGGAGTGAAGCTTGGGCCCCATACATTGTGAATCTCTGCTATGACTTTGGAAGGGGAGTGGCTCCTGCTTCCTTCTCAGCCGCACCCCTGATGCATGGTGCAAATGGCATCTGGTTAACAAACATCAGTTTTCAAGCATGCTACTGAAGGAACACTGGGCTGAGGGGAAAATTCCCCTTCCGGCTCCCATCCTCAACTGGTGCAAAGTGTGATTGATCACCCCCAGGTCCCCTGTTGCTCACAGCTAGGAGAGGGAAACCAGGAAACTGCTTGTTGGCTCCACTGAGTGGTCAGACCAGGTACAGGCACCTCTCTCTGGGCCTCAGTTTCCTTTTCTCTAAAAGCCAGAAGAAAAATAAAAGAAAGCAAACTGGCAGAGCCAGGCTGGGGTAGAAACCAGCCACTTGGGAGAGCAGCCAGCTTAAAATAAATTTGTTTGTTTTGCTCAGAGCTTAAAATAAAATGGAACTAAGTGCCAATGTTTAAAAATTGGGAGATTGTGCACAAGAATCCAGATTTCTGACTTCTCGTAAAATAGTGGAAGGGCTGCCCACCCCAGGTTGGCTGGAGGTGGGTGAGGCCATAGAGCTGGACAGCTGGTCACCAACTCAGCATTCTCCCCATATGACTTCATGAAGGGTGGGCTCTTGCCTGGATTCAGGAAGTAAGTGAGTTTACAGTTTCTGGACCTTGATTGCCCCTGAAAGTCAGGGCCCCTGTGGGGAAGAAAGTGGGCTTCTGACATAAAACCTTTCCCATTTATTTAACAAACACTCCCTGTATGCCAGGGGTTGTTTTAAACATACCAGGTATAGTCCTAAGCACTGTACAGGTAACAATCAACTACTAAATTCTCATAACAACCTTGTGAGGTTAGTACCATTGTTATCACACCCATTTTACAGGTGAGGGAGAAAAGGCACAGAGAGGTCAACTCACTTGCCCAAGAGAAGGTGGTGCTGGGATTTGAAACCAGGCAGCCTGGCTCCCAGATCTGTGCTCTAGTCACTGTATAATGTTATCCATCTCCCCTCACAGGTTAATGGCCAGTCTTATGGCTTTGTCTCAGTTTTCAGGTTGCAATATGGAAGCTAAGTCATCATCCCTCCCCCATTTCTCTCTCTCTCTCTTCTCCTGTATTTATTACTTCCCTCCCTCATATGTCAATCAACTCCTTTAATCCTTGTAACAATCCTGTAAGGCACAGGTACTACTATTATCCCATTTTAAGCAAGGAAATTGAGGCATGAAAGAGGTTAAATGACTTGTCCAAGGTTGTGTGGCTGGAAGCGGCAGAGCCAGAGTTTGACCCAGGCCATCTGGCTGCGGAATCTGCATTCTTGGCACCACTTTTCTCCCTCTGTGCACCCCCAACCACTCAGCCTTGTCATTCATTTCTTCCGTACTTCATGTCTTCATTCACCCATCCATCCAACACTCAACTCAGACCCTTTGCTGGGCATAGGGGACACCTGTAAGGTGTATAAAGGCTGGCTGGGGCAGAAGAGTGACATCCTCCTCCCAGAACAGGAACTGCCCGTGACCTCTCCCTCTGGGGCTGTGGCCAGTGGGAGAACTGGTTTCCACCTGACAGCCCTGGAGAGTTGAGGAGGAGGAAGCAGCAGAGGGAAGCTGGGTGGCCCCCGGCCAGCTTCCTGCAGGGTGAGTCCTCAGCAAGGCCCTTAGAGATTCAGGGAGACCCTGGCATCCCCCACACTCACACCCCAGACCCCACTCTTTGCAGCTGGAGCACTGACCAGCCTCTTGGACCTGACACTGTCACCTACTCTGGGGCCCTGCACAAGGGGCTTCCCCTTTCTGGACCTCAGTTTCTCCATCTGTAAAATGAGGGTATTAGAGCACTGGACATCACAAACTGGAGATTTAAAGGCCAGATGCAGCCCACAGATGTATTTTGCTTTAGGATTTGCAGAGTGTTTTTCTAAATATATATATATATTTGTTTCAGAACAGTTTTAGATTTACAAAAAAATTGCTAAGAGTAGTACAGAAAGTTCCCATCTACCCCATACACAGTTTCTCCTATTATTAACAGCTTATATGAATATGGTACTTTTCTCACAATCAATGAATCAATATTGATATGTTAACATTAACTAAGTCCATATGTGAAGCAAATTTCCTTAGCTTTTACCTAAAATCATTTTTCTGTTCCAGGATCCCATCCAGGATATCATGTTATATTTAGTCATCATGTCTCCTTAAACTCCTCTTAGCTGGGATAGTTTTCTAGAATTAAAAAAATAGTAATTAAATTTGAATGCCTCAGAAGGAATATTTTGGGGTTCTAGAAGTATTCTATATTTTGATCTGGGTGGTGGTAACACATGTATAAATACATGTAAAAATCATCAAATGGTACATTTAAGATCAAATGCAATTCACCCACTTAATGTATGTATATCATGCCTCAATAAAATCATAACTGAATGACTTTCTCCAACTTGCCACAGTCCCCAGCACTCCCTGTGATACTCGTCAGAGTTTATCATTATTTTTATCATCTGCTTGGCATCTGTCATCACCACATGATATATAAACAAGCCTTTTCTAGTTAACACATTTGTAAAATGGATATAATTATACTTTCTATCTGATAAGGCTGCAGCGAAGATTAACTGAGATGACATCTATAAAGTCCTGAGCATGGTGCCCGATGTAGAGAAGTACTCAATAAATGGGAACAAACATTATTATTGTTCAGGTAATACTGACATCATTAAAACAGGCACATAACTCTCTTTTTCTCCTTAAAGGAAACCCCGTCCTTTCCCCCCTCTTCCTCCCCTGCCTCCTCTCTGTCTGTCCCTCTCTGCCAGGGAAGGACCAAACTCTGATGGCCAGAAGGTGGAAGAGACAGAGGCAGGCCTGCAGAGGTGGCCCACATCTGCTACCAGAACCAGGAGACCCCTGAGGATGGTTTGTCTCCATTGTTCAAGGAAACTTTTGTGGAAGCTGGGGACCCAATCCTTCCCTTCTTAAGGGGCCCTTGAGACAGAAGGAGTTCTGGAGTTCCCAGACATCTCTGAAAGCTGAATCCTGCACCCCTTGCTCCCTACCCCACCCCATGGCCAAGGATCCTGGGAACAGAGGAAGCTGGAAGGGTTTTGAATAAGTGCTGTGGAAATCATGGGGAAATGGTAACTCCCAACCCTGGCTCTTTGCTGGCCCAGCCTCTAGGGAGATGCCAGCTTCTCCTGTGTGCAGCCCCACCTGTGGCCAGAAGCAATGAGATCAGTGGGAGACAGGGTCTCCTATTGCAAAGAAGAAACCAAGTTCTAGGCAGGAAGTGTTGAGAGGTGACAAAAACCAGAGAGGGTCAACCAGATGACCAAAGGAGCAGCAAGAACAAGGACTCGGGTAGGAGGCCACAGCAGGGTCCCGTCTTGCCCTCTGGCTCAATGTGGGACCGATGGTAAGTCCCTTTCTCTCCTGAGAAGGATGATGATTATGACGATAAATAGTAACAGGAGCGATGATGGTGGTGATGGTGGCTCCCATTTAAGTATGAGGTATAGGATAAACCCTTTTTGTGGGCAGCACAGTTTCATCCTTACAAATATCTCATCAAGTAGGTCCCATAATTATCTCCACTTCACATATGAAAAAAATGGGAGTCAGAGGATCAAAAGCTTGCCTAAGTCTTCCCGACAATATAGTTCAAAGACACAGGATTCAAACCCCGGTCTAGGTCATCTCCTTTTTAGCTGCACCTGTGAAATGGGCAGGCAGCCTAAAGGGTCTCTTAGCTTTCCTTACAGCACTGACCTTATAGCCTCTGAAAGCTGGTCCCATGCTCAGGAGTAACAGAGCAGTGACAATGCTCAGAGCTAAGGGGTTGCCTGTGCTAACGAGCTGCATCTATCACTCATTTGATCTTCACAAAAAGCCTTATGAAATAGGTGCGGTTATCACTACCTTCCTTTTACAGAGTGGGAAACTGAGGCCCAAAAAGACAGGGGTAAACGTGCAGTTATTCAGGTGCCAGGATTTGAGCCTGGGCCATCTTGTATGCTTTAGCAGCCCTCTGGCAAAGGGCACTTATAGGGCTAAGTGAGGCCATGGACTGTTCTCCCAGCAGGGCTCCTCATCAATTTCCAAAGGGCTTGTCTGGGCCAGGCCTCACCCGTCAGCCTCCCTCCCACACCAGGACTCAAAGGCTTGCAGATCCCTCCTCTTATACTAAGTTGTTGCTATCTCAGCAACCGCCCTGCTCTGGAGACCTGGGGCCCTGAGGGACCCAGCCAGTTGAGGGCCATGGGCATAACCAGCGAATCCATCCTCCCATACCTGAGCTGGAGATGATGGTGAATCCCCCGATGTCCCCTCTGCGTCTCAGGCCACGGACATAAACCCCCACTCTGACCTCTCAGTTTAAGCACCAGCAGCCACCGCAGAAGTCTGCAGCCTGCAGCTCCGCCCTGCGAGGTGGCCACGGCACCCGGTCCGTCTGCCAGCAGGGCTGCCTCCCTTTCTGGCCCTGGGATCAGTGAGGGGGGAGGCCAGGGTGGGAGGGTAGGGGAGCATGGCTGGCCTCCACACTGCCGTGTGCTCAGCAGAACAGCAGCCTCTGCCAAAAGCAGCATGGGTGACAGGCGTTTCTCTGCGCCCCCAGCTTCCTCCTGGGCCACTGTTCACTTGAGTCTTCTGATCCTATCAGCAGTGCCCTGGCTCCAGTCCTGGTTACCTGGAAGTCCTTTTGTCTTGAGGACTCCCTGTACAACTGGCTGGTGTAGGGTGGCCTGGGAATGTGAGGAAGGGCAGCCGCCGCGTATGCATCTGGCTGGACCCAGGAACTGAGGCTTCCCATGAAGTGGGCCACATGAGCATGAACACTGAGGAGAGGTCAGCCCGGGAGGGGTGGGGAGGGCTTGGGCCAAACAGCCAGGATCTCATCTCCTCCAGGAAGCCTCCCTGGACTAATGAGGAAAAAGGTGACAGACTCCCACCTGCCCTGTCTCTTGGCCCCATGACACTCCTTGCCTGCTCCCTCATTTCATGCCCACCCACTTCTCTTTGTTTACGGAACACAGGAAGAAAACACGTCGTATTGCTTCCTGTCCAGTAGAGCAATGGGCCCTTTCCCCATCACCACTGGAGAAGCAGCACCTCCACACAAGGGTTTCCCAGCTTCTGCAATTTTCCTCTGCATGTGCCGACATTTGTTTTATTTTAAATATTTCAGGTGTGAGGAACACGCCCCTATTTTTTTCACTTTTAAGTGAACTGATATTTTGGTAATCACGACAGCTCCCATTTGACAGAGGAACACCTATGCTGAAGACATATTATTGAGTCAACCTAGTGACTTCCTTTGCTTCTCAGCCTTTCGTTTTTTAAAATAGGGTTTAAGCTGCACAGGTACTAGCTGAATACTTCCCTGTGGAACAAACCAGTGCAGGGACCACAGGAGGGCAATTCCTGCAGGGTGACTCCGGGTGGTGATGTGCGGTATTCCAAAGCATGTTTATCTCTGCTGCTCCCTCACTAAGTAGCCCCAGACTGCTGCAGGTTTTCAGCCTGTGAATCTTATTTTCCTGACCATTTTGTGTCTGCTCTTGGCTTCACTGCTGTAAGCTTTCCACGACTGCAGTGTTTCCTGCAGGAGCAAACTCCCTCCCCTGCGACCTCATAATGTACCCCAACCAGTGGCTTCCTTGCCTTCCTTTACTCAACAAGTGCTGAGCACCTACTGTGTGCCAGGGACTAGGGATAGAGATAGGACTTCAAATCTATGCTCAGGGAGGGCATGTGGTCACTGACAGTGGTCTGTGTGCTGAGAGAGGTTAATTCATTCCTCTGGGTCACAAAGCTGGAAGGAAACAGGAAAGTCCAAGGTCCAAACAAGTTCTTTCCACTGCCCCACTCCTCCTGGGAACCTTAGGGCCTAGTGGGAAAGATGTAGCTAAACCAATAAGATACAGTATGATACATTCTACAACAGGCATATCTGAAGAGCTTCAAGGACAGGACGGAGTATTAATTTTCATGGGAATGGAGTTACTCTGGGGATGGTTTTAGGGGGAGGGGGTGGAACCTGAGCAGGGTCTTTCATTCCTGAGCTAAATCAATCAGACAACTCATGTTGTTAAAAATTGTGTCTGAAGTAAGAGTCACAATGCCCTGAATGAGGAGTGCTGGGATTATTTATATATAAAACACCTGAGCATGAAGTGCATGACTTGTGTGCTCTCTCTATTCTTTGCCAGAGAACATATAGTGAGGTTCCTGTCCCTGGGGGTAACCAAGAAGAAATTTAAAAGTTATCAGTCAAGGATTCCAAGGAAATTTTCTATCATTGGGTGGGGTTGTTGAGTTCTTTAGTTCCTTTTAAAAGTAAGATCCTACAGGTTTTACTTATTCTTGGCCTAGGAGAGAGAAGGCAAGCTCCTTCTTAGTTCTCCCCTGGCCCTGGGGTGGGGAGCCCTCCACTCCAGGCAGGCCAAGGCTGACAGTGAGGCCTGAGGAAGCTCAGTGGCTCTGACATCACTGGACTCAGATAAACAAATAGTTCCAAGCAATTATCTACCAGGCCCTTGTGTATTGGTTACCTTAATAACCCCCATGCCAGCCCCTGAGGCAGGGGGCACTATCCCAGTCTACAGATGGGCAGACTGAGGCATGAGAGGGGTCCTGCAGGGTGTGGCACCATCAGGTCTCCCCAGGTCTGAGACAGTGCTCCTCCCACCTCGGCTGCCAGGGCCCACTGAAGACAAACCATGTGCTGGGAAAGACCCAGAGTAGAGTCGTAGAGTTGGGGCCCAGAGGATTCTTCTCTTGGCATCTGAGGTTGGACACCTGGTCTGTCTGCATGACACCAGGGGCCCAGCAAAGAGGGCAAGGCCTGCTGTGAGATCAGCTGGTGGGGCTGGAGACCAGGGCATAGGAGTGGGCTGCAGTGGGCACATGGCTACAAGAGCACCTTCCATCCTCACAGCAACCCCATGATGTAGTCTCTGGTCCATTTCCAGATGAGTCAGCCGAGGACCAGAGAAAGGAGATCACTCACCCAAGGTCTCCCAGCAGGGCCAGGTTTGGGACCCCAGCTCACACATGCTCTCCCCACCACACCATGTGCCCACCCCTCTTCCTACATGTTCTCGTTTCATTCTCACCTTGATGCCGTGCAATGAGCAGAACACCCCCAGAGACAGTGAAAACACCCACAGCGCTTCCAGGCTCAGGGTCACACCTCAGCTTCAACAAGAGGTACAGAGGAAGGCAGGTTTGAATGTGGCCCACGTCCAGCTGCCTGCTCACAGGGCCATGAACACACCATCAGGAACTGGAAGTTTCCCTTAAGCATCCTTCTACTATAGCTCTTCTTTGAAAACATAAGCATTCCTGAGACATTTACTGGCCCCATTGCCTCCTGCCCCCAGAAGGCACAAAACCTTCTGCCCTATGGACTTCAGTCGGGGGGAGTTGATCCAGCAGTACCTTCAGTTAGACAAGCACCGGTTGGGGGCCAACTAGGAGACATGGCCTGCGCTAGGTGCTGGGGGCTGTCCCTTGAAGATGCTTTTGCCTCAACTGTTCCAGAGAGGACTTGGTACCTGGAGATGGGGTAGGGATCTGATTTGGCAGCCTCATCTCCCAGCTCTGCAACCCTGGGTGGGTCTTAGAGCTTTCTCGATGCGCAGGATGAGGAGCGGGAAGAGAATGGGGTGGGAAGAGGGATGAGGATTTATAACACCTGGCAGGGCACAAACTCAGAACTCTGGATGGTTGCACTAAGTCAGAGAGCCCAGGCACCTAGCCACAGTCACCTTGAGCCACCAGGCCTGTGCAAAGTGGGGGCAATCACCCCAGGACACACAATGGGCTCCTGGCAGAGCATGCCTGTGGGTGTGGGAGGTTTCCTCTGCCCAGCCAGATCCCTGGAGGCTGCACCAAGAGCCATTCAGAGCCTTCCAGAACCCATCTGGCCCAGGGCTGTCATTTGCAGGAGAGGAAACTGAGGCTGAGAGAGAGAAGAGGAGTGCCCAGCACCACACAAGGCCCTTTATAGACATCCCTCACTTTGTGGGAGGAGAAACTGTTCCCATTTTGCATGTGGGAAACTGAGACTGGAAAAGTGGCAAGATTCACCAAGGATCACAGTGCTCAAACTGGCAGTGCTGGGATTCGAGCCCAGCACCGAGGCATGCATGCCTGCACCTAGTCTGGTGCCCTCCAACTGGTTCCCAGTGCCTTGTCCTTCATGGTCAATGCAGCGTTGGAAATAGATGGTTGGCTCTCAGTTCAAGTGATGTGGCGACCTCTGCTATTCAGGGTGGGGGAGCTTATTTTAAGAAAGAGGATCTGGCAAAAAGGGGGGTCTACCACTGACCCCCTCAGCTCTCCAGGGACCCAGGCCAAGCTGAGGACGCTGTGGGGTGATGGCTCAGGGCTCCTCTGCAGTTCAGACTTCTGTGTTGGCAGAGACTTGGGAGTGGTTCCCACCCCAGAATGAAAGATGAAAGAGTGATTAGGTATCTGATGGCACAAACTGTGAGTGGGGGTTCTACCCTGGTCTTGGAGCCCTAAGGAAGGGCATTTCCGCCATCAAGGAGACAAAGACAGGAAGTGTGCTAGGAGAGAAGTGTTTTCTCCTTAGCCTTGAAGAACATTAATTGGAAGGGCCCTGGTGCTCCCAGCACCTGCCTGTCCTGTGACCTTCCCCTGTGACCACCTTGAAGGCTAGGACTCTGGCTTCCCATATTCCCAGAGTCCAGCACACAGTCCAAACCCACCTGCTCTTCATGTAAGATCATGGCCCAAGAGACCCAGACTCGAGTTTTTGAGGCCAAGAACTAATGGGAAATCTCCTCGAAGCTGTGGAGTCAGTGACTTTGAGAAGGACAATGACCTTTCAGAAAATGAGGTAAAATATTTTTAGAGTCTATTTGAGAAATGTCATGAATGAACTGGAGGCCCATTCAGAATCAACTTCAAACAATTATGATGGTGTTATGGGTTGAATTATGTCCTCCACCCTGCCTACCCCCAACAGAAAGGTGCTTTGGAATCTAACCCCCAGTACCTATAAATATGACCTTATTCAGAAATAGGGTCTTTACAGAGGCAAGGAGGTTACGATGAGGTCATTTGGTGGGCTCTGATCCAATATGACTGGTGTCTTTATAAAGAGGGGAAATCAGATACACGCACAGCTGGGGGATCAGAGCAATGCACCCAAAAGCCAGTGAACACCAAAGACCACCACCCAGCCACCGGAAACAAGGAGAGGGGCATGGAACAGACCCTCTCTAATGATGCTTAGGAGGACCAGTCCTGCCAACACCTTGATGTCAGATTTGCAGCCTCCAGAATGTGAGACAATAAATTTTGCTTTAAGCCATACAATTGGTGGTGCTTTGCAGTCCCAGCAAACTAATACAGATGGCAGACTGCTTACTCCCCGCGCTAGTGCACATGAGAGTCTGACATGGTCCCAGCAGAAAGGAGCCTCGGGTCCTCACAACTTGAGGCAATTGTTCCCACAGCGGACCCCCAGGAAAAGAGAGACCCACTAAAAAAGCTTGATATCCCAGGCCCCGTGCTGGATACATCGGCTTTTCTCTCTTAAATTTATTCCTTCAAAAGGGAGGGCTGTTTAATCTCATTTTAAGGCATATAAAACTGAGGTGGGAGAACATTTAAACAACTTGCCTGAGATTGCATAGCCAGGACCTGAAACTGGCAGGGGTGAGCCTTGCAGCCAGGCTGCCAACACCAAACTATGCCTCCTTCCCAGAGAGAAGGCACGCAGAAATGCTTCTCAGAGGTGACAAGCTGTCACCAGAGGTTTGGGGTGCACTGACCCAACCTCTTTGCTCATTCCCTGTATTTCAGACTCTGGGGCAGTCTGGCCAGGGGAAGGGCCCACATTTTTCTCCATTCTCTTATTGAGGAAAGCAGGATGGAAGGAAATGTTCAACTCCCTAGAAGGATAAGGTGTTTAAGAATCCTCGAGTACTTTTAAAGCCCTGATTTGTGCAAATCTTCATCTTTTACAGAGCACTTTCCTAGGCATTGTCCTGCATCCCCAACACTGCCCCCAGATGGGAATTACTGTGCTCATTTGAAGGAGGGATGAGTTGCTTTGCTAACTGGTGTAAGTTACAACAGCCTAATTCATTGCTCTGACATGGAAATTCTGCCAGTATAAGGAAGGATGCCTGTAATCTTTACTTAAAAGGGGATTCCACCGGGGATGTTTTGGGTGTTGTTCTGGCCTAGACTCAAAGTAAAACATTTCTCACAAATGTTCTCTGGCTCAATTAAGCTTTCTCGGTTCATTCTCTCTTTGGATGTTCCTGGTGGCAAAAAGGGTGATGGGATTTGATTTCTCCAGTCTCTCATCAAGGAAGGGACATTTGGGTGGTTGCAGGCAGGTCAGGCGGCAGGAGACCTTTCTGCTCTGGCCACTGAGGGGCCAGGAGGTTCTGGGGAGGACAGTTCAGCCCTTTATGGTCTCTCATGGCTCCAGAAGGGCCTGCCCTCACCCCTGGTCCAGCCCAGGCCTGGACCAGAAGGGGCACTAAATGCAAGCTGGACAAGCAAGTGGCCTGGACCCCAGACTTGGAAATGCAGGCAGACCAAGTCAGATTACTTGTTCTTTATTCTCTGCTTCCACTGCATGTTGCTAAAAAATCTGGATTCTGGAGTGGCACATCCAGGGTTTGAATCCCAGCCAGGGTAAATGACATAAGTCTGTCAGTTTCTTCTTTTGTAAAATAAGGATAGTGCCTACCTCATGGGCCAGTGAAGACCTAATGATTACTATTTTTAAAGTGCTTAGAGTAGGGACCAGCACATAGCCAGCACTGTTTTAAGTGATTGCTATTATTTATTATTATTAATTTGTTCAGCCAACATGGATTGGGGTTGTGTGTGTGGAATCAGACTGACTAGGTTCACACCCCAGCTTTGCTGATTACTGGGCATTTTACTCCACCAGTCTGTGCTTGGCTCCCTCTTATATGAAATGGGGATGATAAAACTTCATACGTCACGGGCCAGTGGCAAGGACAAGGGGCTTGTCCTAATGCCAGGCTCACAGTAAGTGCTTGGCAAATCCTAGGTACTATTACTATTTATCTTTGATATCAGAGTTACAGTGATTCCTGTCAGGTCAGGCCAGGCCCTCCACAGCTGCCTTGGGAGAAACTCACCATCACCTTGGAAATATGCACTTTGGAGGTGGGGGTTCAGCATCTGGGGCCTGGGAAGCCCCTCCTGTACCTTTTATGGATTCTCCCTGCCCACCCCCAAGACCGCAGCCTCAGGTAGCCCTTCCAAGCCCACCTCTCACCACCAATGTCTCCCAGCTGCAGAGATGCTTTCCAAACATTCATCAGATTGCTAGAACTCTCCAGGAGCTCTGCAGCTACATGAAGATTGCAATTCAAACTCCTCATGGGGGCCCTCTAGGCCTGGCCCAATTGGCCCTCAGTGGCTGTCCTCTGCCTATGTCACCTAAGTTAGGCCCTTGCTCAACCCCACCAGGGCCACTTCTCCTGGGGGACCTCCTATCTGCCCAGAATGCTCTTCTGGATCCTGAATGTCTGCATGGCTGGCTGCTTCTAACACTGAGACTCCAGTCAGATGTCCCCTCCTCAGGGGGCGGCCCGCCACTCCCCATGCTGCCACCCCATTTGGTTTACTTGGCAGTGCTTATCCTGCTCTGAAGCTGTCTTCTTCATTTATTTGGTCACCTGTTCCCTGGAGTGTCAGAACCTTGAGGACAAGGCTCTTTTTCTTTTCATTCACAAGGGTGTCCCAGGGGTACATGAAAGTGTCATGGTGACTGCGCACAGAGGATGCTCAATAACCACTCATCAACAGATAAACAGGTGGCTAAGCCCTAACTCCAAACATCCTTTATGGGAATGATATGCATCTTTGTTATTACATAATAAAAGGGGTTGAACCTTATAGTGAAAATTCTACTACATAGTTGCCAACATTGGGCCTGGGAAGCCTTTCAACCCATCTCAGGAGTTGGAGAGGGAAGATGTCACCTCCTCCTCCCATGGATGGCTCATAGATGGATCATAGATGGCTCTCCTCAACCTCCTTCCCCACCCACGCCTGTCAAAAGCTGCTGGGTTTAAATTCCCATGTTTCTGTTCTGTATTATCGATCATTTAATATTCAAGAGGTGGCATTAAATAAATATGGGAGCAATTATGTAACGTGTTTGGAAATAATCTGGTTGGCCCCAAAGTGCTGGGGTGAGAAACAAAACTTCAGCAAAGCAAGAAGTTTGGTGATCTCTGAGGGCAGGACACAGAGGCACATGGCCAGTCTGCCTACCCGCTCCCTCCCCACTTTGGGTCTGGAGTCACTCATCTTCCTTGGCCAGCAGGATGGGGTAGTAGAAAGCAAGGTCAGAATCCTGGAGTTGCATCCTGGCTCTCCCACCACCTGGCTGGAAAGTTACTTCTCTCTGGGCCTCTGTCTTCTCATCTGTGAAAGGGCTAAGAATGCCTGCTGCAAAGGTCGGATGAGAAGACCCTGAGTCTGGCTCAGAGGACATTCTTTCGGAAGGTAAGTCAGGTCTGATGCTCAAAGATGAGCAGCACAAGCTCTGGTCCTGACCTGGGTGGGGCTCGGGGCACAGGTTTGGACTCTGAGGTTCATGGCTATATAATGCAATGTGGACTGGCCAAGGCATAACAGAGGCCCAAAGAAAGCGCTTTAGGAGTCCAGGGGAAGGTGGACTTAATCCCAGCAAGGAGCCAGAGAAACCCCTCAGATTGCTCACAGATTTCCACCCACATGGGCTGGCTATGGAGGCTGAGCATTGTGACCCCAAAAAGAGTGCTGCCTCATTTAACTAATATGCTTTAGGCACCGAGCATGTCTATTCATCCCACAAGCATTTATTGAGCTCCTGCTATGTTCTGGATACCCTGCTAAACACTTTACATGGGCCATCTTTGCTTGGGCTTCACAAGAGAGCAATGCTGCTATTATCCCCATTTTACAGATGAGGGAACTGAATCTCAGTTTACCATGTTGAGGTGAAGCTGCCTTTCTTCTCCAAGTTTTGTGCCATACTCCCTATTCAAATGCAGAAGGAGCGCAGGGGAATATTCCCAAACCCAAACAATGTTGCATAAATAATTCATGTGTACCCACCAGGCTGGCAGAGAGAAGGTAGCTGCTGTCAAACACCGTTTTCCTGCCCAGTTGACACTCCATCAGCAGCCCCCCAACAGTGCTCTCCTCCCAGATCACCCCACCACCAGCCCCAGCAAAATCCATCTTCAACTCACCCCTCCATGTCTTCAGGTTAAATGAAAAGCGTCAGGATTTGGAAAATGGGGCCCATGTCTTGCTGGCTCTGGGGACTGGGTGATGCAGTTCAGCTCTGGAAGAGGGGAGATGGCACTGGTTAGGCGTGGGTGACCTCATGGTCCCAATGAGGAAGGAACAGGGAGAGGACAGTGGTGTGGAGTGTCCCCTAGGTGCTGGCACTGGGCTAGGGCCAGGGTCAGGTGGGGATGGAGACAGAGGAGAAGCAGGGGTGCCTCTTCTCTCCTCCTACCACCCAGGAGCTGACCCAGCCATATGGAATCCAGCCCCTGGCTTCCCTATTTAGACCTGTAGGGTAGATTTCACCCCTTCCAAGCTCTGAGGCCATCTGGAGAGCAAGTCCTCCTGCTGGCAGGGGTGTCAAGATGGGGGTCTCTTTGTCCTGTCTGTTGGCTGGTGTGGCTGGTGGGGGTAGAGGGATGTGGGAGAGTGATTAGGGCATGTGCTCTGGAGAGACAGAAGTGCTTGGTCAAGTGGCTGAAACTTTCTGAGCCTCGGTTTCCCCATCTGTAGGATAGAGATAATAATACCCATTTTTTTAGGATTTTGGGGAGGAGTAACTGAAATACAGTATGTGTAAATGCTTTGGCTCCTAGAAGTGTTCAATAAATGGGCAGCAGAGGTCAACTGGGTACTACATGCCTCTCCATCAGGCTCCTTTTTTTGATCTATCTATCCATCTATTCGTTTATTTGTAACTTTCTATTTTGAAATAATTAGCCATTCAAAAGAAGTTGCAAAGGTCTGCACAGGGAGGTCTCCTGAACCTTCTCTCAGCTTCTGCCAGTGTTAACATCTCACACAACCATAGTGCACTGCCTGAACCAGGGATCAGACCTTAGTATGATCCATGGAGCTTATTTAGGTTTCACCAGTGCCCAGGCACTCATGTGTGTAGGTCTATGCAATTACATCATGTGTGTATTTTTATGTAACTACCATAGTCAAGATACACAACTGTTCTATTACTACAAGCTTCCTTGGGCCACCTCTTTATAGTCACACCCATCCCCTCCCCACCTTCATTCCTAACTCCTGGCAATCACAAATCTGTTCTCCATCTCTATAATATTGTTCTTTCAAGGACGTTCTACAAATGGAATCACGCTATATGTAACCTTTTGGGACTGGATTTTTTTACTTGGCCTAATTCTTCTAGAAATTGTTGTGTATAAACAGTTTATTCCTTTCTATTGTTGAGTACTATGCCATGATATGGATATGTCACAATTTGTTTAACCATTCATCTGTTACAGGGCATCTGGGTGATTTCTAGTTTTTGGCTATTATGAGTGAAGCTGCTATAAACATTTGTGTACAGAGTTTTTGTGTGAATATAAGTTTTCATTTCTTTGGGATAAATGTTGGAGTGCAATTGTTGGGATGCACGGTAATTGCATGTTTAGTTGTTTTTTTCTTTTTTTTTTAAGAAACTTCCAAACTGTTTTCCAGAGTGGCTGTGAACCATTTTACACTCCCACCAGCAATGTAGGAGTGATCCTGGTTTTCTACATCCTGGTCAGCATTGGGTGTTGTCATTTTTATTTTAGCCATTCTGGTAAGTGTATATAATATCTCCTTGTGGTTTTAATTTGCATTTCTTTGGTGGCTAATGATGTTGAACATCTTTTCTTGTGCTTATTTGCCATCTGTATATCCTCTTCAGAGAAATGACTCTTTATGATATTTGCCCATTTTCTAACTGAATTGTTGTGTTTTTTTTTACAGTTGAGTTTTCAGAGTTTTTAAATATATGTCAGATTTTTGTGGTTTGCAAATACCTTCTCCCAGTCTGTAGCTTGTCTTTTTCATCCTCTTAACATGAGTTCTTGGCAGAGCACAAGCTTTTAATCTTGGTGCAGTCCAATTTATCATTTCTTTCTTTTATGGATCGTGCTTTTGATATCAAGTCTAAGAACTCTTTGCCTACTCCTGGGTCCTGAAGATTTTCCTCTTACATTTTTTTCCTAAAAGTTTTATGAGTTAATTTTTGTATAAGGTATGAGACAGGTAGAAGTTTTTTTGTTTCTTTGTTTTATTTTTATTATTTGCCTCTATATGCTCAATTGCTTCAACCCTTGTTGAAAGGTTATCATCTTTCTTCCACTGAATTGCCTTTGTACCTTTATAAAAAACCAGTTGGGCTTATTTGTGTGGTCTATTTCTGGATCTTCTATTCCATTTCATTGATCTACATGTCATCTCTTTGTCACTGCCACACAGCCTCGATTTCGACGTAATAAATCTTAAAATCAAGTAGGCTGATTCTTCTCACTTTATTCTTTTTCAAGACTATTTTAGCTATTATAGCTTCTTTGCCTTTCCATACAATTTTTAGAATAATCTTTTCTACATGTGCAAAAATTTTGCTAGGACTTTGGTAAGAATTGCACAGACTCTTTTGTGCAATGTTGACTGTTCTAATCCATGAACACACTATGTCACTTCATTTATTGAGATCTTCTTTGGTTTCTTTTATCAGTGTTCTGTATAGTTTTCAGCATGTGAATCTTGTTTTTTCATGTTTTGTTAAATTTATACCCATGTATTTCATTTTTTTTGAGTGACTATAAATGGCTTTGTATTTTAAATTTTGGTGCCACATGTTCTTTGCTAGTATACAGAAATACAGCAGATTTTTGTATGCTTACTTTGTATCTTGCAACCTTCCTGGACTCTATTATTAGTTCTAGGGGGTTATTTTTTAATTGTTTTGTTTTTTGTTTCTCGTTAGATTCCTTAGGTTTTTTTTAAATGTAGATAATGAAGTTATTTTCAAATAGAGACAGTTTTATTTCTTCCTGTCCAATCTGTATGCCCTTGTCTTGTCTTATTGCAATGGCTAAACTCTCAGGACTATTTGAATATAGTGGTGAGAGCCAACATCCTTGCCTTGTTCCCAGTTTTAGGGGAAAACATTCAGTCTTTTAACAATTAAGCATAATGTTAGATGTAGTTTTTTGTAGATGTTCTTTATCATGTTGGGGAAGATCTCCTCTCTTCCTATTTTTCTGAGCATTATGTCATGAATTGATGTTGAATTTTATCAAATGCTTTTCCTGCGTTGATGGATATGATTGTGTGAATTTTCTTCTTTAGTCCATTAACATGTGGGTTATATTAATTGATTTTAAATGTTGAACCAACTTTGCACCCCTGGCATAAATCCTACCTGGTCATGAGGCATAATTGTTTTTATACATTGCTGAATTCTATTTGCTAATGTTATGTTAAGGATTTTCATACCTGTGTTCATGAGGGATGTTGGCTTGTAGTTTTTATTTTATTTTTTGTCCTGTCTTTGTCTGGTTTTGTTCTCAGGGTAATACTAGTCTCATATATTGAACTGGAAAGTGTTCCCTCCTCTTCTATTTATTGATAGACATTGGGTAGAATTCATGTTAATTTTTTAAATGTTTGGTAAAATTATCCAATGAAACTATCTAGCCTGTGAATTTCATGTCATTATTGACATATTAAAGTTTAAGTCTATGATATTGTTTTCTGCTTATTCTTTCTACTTACACAACCATATCTGAATGTATTATAATTTTTACTTCAGCTGGCAAATATAATTTAGAAAGCTCAAGAAGAGAAACATCTATTGCATTTACTCATATTTTTGCTTAACATAATCTTTTTTCCTTCTCTGCTAGATTAGATAATTTTTATTGTCCTATGTTCCAGTTCAAAGATTATTTCCTCTCTTCCCTCTAGTCTGCTATTAAGTGCCTCCACTGAGTTGTTTTTTTTAATTTCATTATCACATTTCTCAGTTACAAAATTTCCATTTGGGTCTTCTCTATGTCTTCTACTTCTTTGCTGAGACTATTTTTTTATCCCATTTGTCTCAAGTGTGCTATCACTGTTCCTTAAAGCATTTTTATGATGGCTGCTTTAAATCTTTGTCAGATGATTCCAACATCTCTGTTTTCTCAATGTTGGCATCTATTGATTGTCTCTTTTTCATTCAGTTTGAGATCTTCCCAGTTGTTGGTATAAGGGAATTTCAATTAAAGCCTGGGCATTTGGGGTATTATGTTAGGAGCCTCTGGATCTTATTTAAACATTTTGTTTCAGCTGGCTTCCTCTGACATGATTCCAGCAGAAGAAGGGAAGATTGGGAATTCCAGCTCCCCTTAGGTCTCCACTGATACCTCCCTAGCTGGGAGGGGAAGGAGTGCCTGTTATTGATCCAAATGTGGTCTCCACTGGCATCACGGGTGCTGGGGGTGAGGTCTGGTTACCACCCAGTGGGGAATGAAAGTTCTGGCTCCCTACCTGGCCTTTTTGACACCACCCCAGTGAGGGATTTGGGGTACCTCATTATAGCATGATGAAGCTGGAAGCCTCACCTCTCCACTGGATCTTGGCTGGTGGGGGTGGGACCATAATGTGTTCTATAGTGTTTGGCTGGAGTAGAGCAGTTTTTTCTAAAAGTGTCTGTTTTGCTAGGCTGCCCCTTTCCTTGATCTTTAGCTAGAGAAAACATTTTTGGGGAGATTTTTTTTTTTTTGCCTATCTATTGGAATTACCTCATTTCTGGCTTCTTCAGCTCTAACTCTGGGATATATGAGGCAAAAAGAAAACCCAGGACCTCACTACTATATTATTTGTTGGGTCCTCAGGTCCCTAGCAGGTCTGTGGTCTCCCTATCTTTCAGAGTTTTCTGATGTTTGTTTTGTGTATAATGTCTAGGGGTTTTAGTTACACTTAGCAAGAAGAATAGGGAAAAGTACTTCTATTCCATCTTCCTGGAGGCAGAAGCCTGTTTGAAACCCTCTTAACAAGTGCTTCCCAGATCCCTGGAGTTTCCCAGAATTGCCTCTGTCTTCTTAACACTGCTCTAATCAGATCAGATTTTCTGAAATGCTCTTCATTTTCCATGGACTTTCAGCTTTCTACCTGATTCCGGTGAATGTCTACCTATCCAGTAGGCTGTGGACTTCTAGGAGGCCTTTTCCTTTCAAAGCTGTATGTGGTGATGGTGACTTGGAGCAGAGCCCTAAAGGCAGTGATTTGTTAATACTAGGTATCCACTGGGCATCCCTTTCAGGGTCTCTAGGCATAGCTCTTTCAGCACTCTTCAGAGGAATACAAGAATCTGGGCACCACTGCCAATTATAAATGGCTTAAGTCAGGACATGAAAGTTCATACATTTGGCTCATTCCCCACTGCTGTGGTTCCTCCTGCCTGAGTTGTGCTTTATCATTTGTAAAACTTTAAGGAGAATGGGTATTATGTCTTCTCTAAATGTCTAACAAAATTCAGTGGTGAAACCATCTGGTCTGGGGGTTTTGTTCTTGGGTAGTTTTTTGATTACTGATTCAATTTCATTGCTGGTAATTGGTCTGTTCAGATTTTCTTTCTTCCTGGGTCAGTCTTGGAAGGTTGTATTTTTCTAGAAAGTTGTCCATTTCTTCTAGGTTATCCAGTTTGTTTGTATATAATTTTTCATAGTATTCTCTAATAATTCTTTGTATTTCTGTGGTGTCTGTAGTTATTTTTCCCTTCTCATTTCTGATTCTGTTTATGTGTGTAGATTCTCTTTTTTCCTTGATAAGTCTGGCTAGGGGTTTATCTATTTTGTTTATTTTCTCAAAGAACCAGCTCTTGGTTTCATTAATTTTTTCTATTGTTTTATTCTTCTCAATTTTATTTATTTCTTCTCTGATCTTTATTATGTTCCTCATTCTACTGACTTTGGGCCACATTTGTTCTTCTTTTCCCAGTTTCAATAATTGTGAATTTAGACTATTCATTTGGGATTGTTCTTCCTTCTTAATAGGCCTGGACTGCTATATACTTTCCTCTTAGAACTGCGTTTGCCGCGTCCCACAGAAGTTGGGGCGTTGTGCTTTTCTTTCCATTTGTCTCTGTATATTGCTTAATCTCTGGGGTTTTTTTGATCTCTGTTTTTATTTGGTCATTGATCCATTGATTATTTAGGAGCATGTTGTTAAGCCTCCATGTGTTTGTGAGCCTTTTTGTTTTCTTTGTACAATTTATTTCTAGTTTTATACCTTCGTGATCAGAGAGGTTTGTTGGTACAATTTCAATCTTTTTGAATTTGCTGAGGCTCTGTTTGTGGCCTACTATGTGATCTATTCTGGAAAATGTTCCATGTGCCCTTGAGAAGAATGTGTATCCTGTTGCTTTTGGGTGGAATGTTCTATAGATGTCTGTTAGATCCATCTGTTCTAATGTATTGTTCAGTGCCTCTGTCTCCTTACTTATTTTCTATCTGGTTGATATGTCCTTTGGAGTGAGTGGTGTGTTGAAGTCTCCTAAAATGTATGCATTGCATTCTATTTCCTCGTTTAATTCTGCTAGTATTTGTTTCACATATGTAGGTGATCCTGTGTTGGGTGCATAGATATTTATAATGGTTATATCCTCTTGTTGGACTGACCGCTTTATCATTATGTAATGTCCTTCTTTGTCTCTTGTTACTTTCTTTGTTTTGAAGTCTATTTTGTCTGATACAAGTACTGCAACACCTGCCTTTTTCTCCCTATTGTTTGCATGAAATATCTTTTTCCATCCCTTCACTTTCAGTCTGTGCATGTCTTTGGGTTTGAAGCGAGTCTCTTGTAGGCAGCATATAGATGGGTCTTGTTTTTTTATCCATTCTGTAACTCTGTGTCTTTTGATTGGTGCATTCAGACCATTTACATTTAAGGTGATTATCAATAGATATATAATTATTGCCATTGAAGGCTTTGGATTTGTGGTTACCAAAGGTTCAATGGCAGCTTCTTTACTATCTAACAGTCTAACTTAACTCACTTATTATGCTATTATAAACACAGTTTGATGATTCTTTTTTCTCCCCCTTCTTTTTCTTCCTTCTCCATTCTTTATATGTTAGGTGTCTTATTCTTTGTGTATCCCTTGACTGACTTTGTGGATAGCTGATTTAATTTTGCATTTGGTTAGTATTTAGTTGGTCTACTTCCATTGCTGTGGTTTTATTTTCTCTGGTGACAGCTATTTAGCCTTAGGTATACTTCCATCTAGAGCTGTCCCTTTAAAATACTCTGTAGAGATGATTTGTGGGAGGTAAATTCCCTCAACTTTTGTTTATCTGGGAATTGTTTAATCCCTCCTTCAAATTTAAATGATAATCTTGCTGGATAGAGTATTCTTGGTTCGAGGCCCTTCTGCTTCATTGCATTGAATATATCATGCCACTCCCTTCTGGCCTGTAAGGTTTCTGCTAAGAAGTCTGATGATAGCCTGATGGGTTTTCCTTTTTAAGTGATCTTTTCTCTCTCTCTGGCTGCTTTTAATACTCTGTCCTTGTCTTTGATCTTTGCCATTTTAATTATTATATGTCTTGGTGTTGTCCTCCTTGGGCCCCTTGTGTTGGGAGATCTGTGGATTTCCATGGCCTGAGAGACTATTTACTTCCCCAGCTTGGGGAAGTTTTCAGCAATTATTTCTTCAAAGACACTTTCTATCCCTTTTTCTCTCTCTTCTTCTTCTTCTGGCACCCCTATAATGCGAATATTGTTCTGCTTAGATTGGTCACACAGTTCTCTTAATATTCTTTGTGCTTTACCACTTGTAAGAGGCTCTCAAGTCTGGGCCTCATTTCCTCCCTTGCCCAGCTCTGGGAGGCAGGAAGCACCTACAGCCCTTTGTGTGTGAACTGTTTGACTTCTAGAGGGAAGTGACATATCCAAGACCACTTAGTTCCACACTGGCAGAGCCAGGATCACATCTAGGTCTTGTGACTCTGGTACCCATGTCATTATGCCTTGCACTGTCTGGCTCCAAATCTTCTCTGTATTTTTATCTAGGTCAGTGGTTCTCAAAGTGAGGCCCACCTGCCCCTGAGGCTGCCCAACACCCTTGTAGGGGACTGAGAGGTCAAAACTATTTTCCTAATAACACAAAGATGTTATTTTCCATTTTCACTGTGTTGATATTTGCACTGTTGGTGCAAAAGCAATGGTGAGTAAACCTGCTGGTGCCCTAGCATGAATCAAGGGAGTGGCACTGAACTGCGCTAGTAGTCATTGTATCCTTCCCTGTGACAGAGTGGCAGCTTGCTTAGGAATATCCTGGGCAAAGCAGTAAAAATAATTAGTTTTATTAAATTTTGACCCTTGAAAACATGAAATGGGAAGCATGATGGAGCACGCCCCCTACACACTGAAGTCTTAGGGTGTTGTGTGATCATCAGAGTTGTGAGCTGAATTAGCCCATTTTCATGAAACACCATTTTTACATAAAAGAACCACCGACAGACAAATAATGGTTATTCAAACCTGGGTATTTGACAGACATTTTCTCCAAAATGAACAAAGCGAGAGCCCTAGGGCTTCAAGGAAAACAACTGACAGTACTTGTTGCAAATGATAAAATATGAGCTTTTCAAAGGTAAAGTTAGAATTTTGGAAAACTTGTATGTGCCGTTGTGAGTTTGACAGCTTCTTAAAATGTAGAGATGTTTCTGATGAGGTCAGTGGTAAGATAACAAATGTGATTTTGAAAAAAATTATATAACAAAATGTAGCAAACATTTGAAAGATCTGCAGAACTCAATGAGCCAATATTTTTTAAATGGCCAATGAATGTATGATGTCACAAAAGCATGCATGGCTAAAAGAGTTACTGAAGTGTAAAATAGAAAAAAAAGTGAATGTTAATGCAGGAAGGTTCTACGTGAAAATAGTTCTACATTTTAATAGTAGGGAAAGTTCTTTGCATGGCTTCGGATTCTTTATTGCAAGTAACTTTTAAGGTGCTATCTGTTATGGGCAGAATTGGTGGAGAAAATCTGGATATACAAAGAGACACCAGAGGTGTGTGCACAGAGGAAAGACTGTGTAAGGACAGAGCAAGAAAACAACCATCTGCAAGCTAAGGAAAAGGCCTCAGAAAAAAAAAACCCAACCCCACCAATCAACGCCCTGATCTTGTACTTCGAGCCTCCAGAACTGTGCGAAAGTACATCTCTGTTGTTTAAGTCACCTAGCCTGTGGAATTTTCTCATGGCATCCCTAGCAAACTAATACACTCCATTTGCTGAATCTGGGTGTATTATCAAAGAAGAATATCTATAATTATCTGAAAAGGCTATCAAAATACTCCTCCCTTTGCCAACAACATGTATTTCTGTGAGGCTGGAATTTCCTCATATACATTAACCAAAACATCATATGGCAACAGATCGAATGCAGAAGCAGATGAGAATCCGGCTGTCTTCAATTAAGTCATTAAAGAGATTGGCAAAAATATTAAACAACATTACCCTTCTTACTATTTTTTCTTTTTTTTGGAAAATGTAGTTATTTTTCATAAAATAGTTGTATATGTTACCGTAATGGGCTTACCTTTATTTTTAAATGAATTAATAAGTAAATATTAAAGTCCCAGTTTTTAATTTCTCACATGGTAAATATGGATATATAGTAGCCACATAAGCAAAACTCTTTCGGGTTCTCAATCGTTTTTTAAGAATGTAAAGCAAGGGAAGGCCAAAAGTTTGAGAATGGCTGATTGAGGTCAGCATTTCCTAAAACTGGGTCAATCGAATAGGACTGTCAAGATGGTTACTATGTTGTTTAATTATCTAATGTGTTTTTCTTAATAACTTGCTTGAAGAAAACTTAAACATTTATTTTAAAAGGAAAACAAACATTATCATCAGTGGAAAACCAGTGCCACTCACCACAAATAAAAGATGACCACACAAAGAAATGCAACAGGATGTCTTTATATTTAATGACTTCAGTTTCCCCACTAAGGCCCTGAGCCCAAAGTCTTCTTGCTCTCTGCTTAGTTTAGCCAATGTTTAGTGGGGACGAGGCCGCAATTTAAGATACACTAGTTTCAGACATAACTTTTTGCCTTGATGTGATCTGGAAGACTTGAAGGAGAACTGAAAATGGCTAGTTTTCCCATCTGGTGATGGGCTGTTATTTCATACCACCTCTTAGGTACCATCAGAAATGCATGCCTCACAGTTAGGGATGCTCAGATTTAATGGCACTGAAACTAAAAGGTGGGGGAGTTCCTTCCTTCACAAGCCTTGCTTCTGTTTCCTTTAAAGGGTAATGGGAGAGAGTTCTACACATGCTCACAAGCCCAAGAGCACTGACCTTGGCACCCAAGATTGAGAAATGGCATATTCTAGCTCAAACAAGCCCATGAGATGTAGTTATTTGCAGCTCTCCTCCAAAATCAAATCAGTGCTTGGCTTGCAGACACAACTCAAGCTTGTGTGCTTGTCCACTTTTGATTCCACCCCCCTCCCAAATCTGTTTTCTCTCCCCTGTTCCTTTTCTGGGTGAATAGCACCATGGCCAAAGATGTTCCCAGCAATGTTGTTTCCAATAACTCAGCTGTGGAAACAACTCAACAGGTCTACCAGCAGGAGAATGTAGCAACAGATTGTGTTACCTTCACATCAGGGAATATTATACAGCAATGAGCGCACATTAGCTCCAGCTGTGGCAACCACATGGATGCGTCTGAGATATATAATACTGCCCCACAGAAGCAAGTCTCAGAAGGTTACATGCTATGTGAAGCCATTTAAAAGAACTAAAACCAAAGCAGAACTAAATAGGTGGAGTAAGCATACACACATGAGGTAAAAAAAAAATTTAAACAGCATATGGAATTCTCTGTACTTCTTTTGCTCAATTTTGTTGTGAACCTAAAACTGCTCTTAAAAAATACAGTCTACAGGAAATGAAAGAGCAAGGAAATGATAAATAATTGTTTCTTTTGGGAGAGGCAGGGGGTTGGGATGGGAACATACACAGGAATAGGCAAATTATTCATGACATTTCAGTTCTCTGGGTGGGGTGGTGGATCCATGATATACCTGGTATTATTAAACCAATATAAATGCTACATAATTTCTTTTGCATGTTTCAAATATAATATTAAAAGATATAGTAAAGAAAAAAATGTACAATATTTGACCCAGTAACTTTGCTTATTAGGAACCTACTTGAAAGAAAATAACTGGAAATGTAAACAACGATTTAGTCATAAAGGTGTTCACCACAGTGTTTTAAATCATGGCATAATTTGGACACAATCTAAATGTTCAATCCTAGGGGATTAGTTAATTACCAAGCAGCCATAGGATAGAATGTTATGCATTTATTAAAACTCATGTTTTCAAATAATTTTTAATGACTTGGGAAAATTTCATAATAACTTTGAGTGAAAAATGCAGAGAACTGACCTGAAATAGGATTTCAATTTTTATGACCCCAAAAAGAAACTTACTATGTTTATAGTATAGGAAAAAGGTATGATGTTGAAAGATACAATGTTTTCCAAATGTCAACATTGGTAGGGTTAAGGTTTTTGGTTGTTTTATAAAATGTCTCTAGTTCTTTGCTTTCTACAGTAAACAAGTATGTAGGAAAACATTAGCACGGACAGATTAATACACGAAGACCAGCTTGCCCCTCTCCCAGCACCCTCACAAGTCCCTCTCCTCAAATGATTATCCAACTACCCCTGAGGCTGGAGTTCAGTGTCTGATAAACCCCCATCAGCCTGACTCCACCAGGGGGCTCTTTCTCTCCCTCCCAGCCTTCAGCCTCCCTACCAAAGCCCTGCTCAGTGTGTTCCCCCAACCCCCAGCCTGACCCCTCCTTCTTGGGCCCCCACCCAGCCCTGTCCAGAGTCACCTATGGGCAACAGAGGAAGGGGTTTGCCAGGCTGTGCCCCAGTCATGGGCCTCTCCACACAACTGGGGCCACTTAGCCCCTATGTGGACAGCTCCATTCCAGGCCCAACTTGGGGCCTGCTGGGGACTCCTTGCTTGTGAGGTCCCTACTTTCCCATAAATTTTCCTCTCCAGAGATAGAAATCAGCCCCCTAAATCTCTCTACGACATTTTCATCCTCTCCCATGATGAAGCCACCCACCTATCAGATCAGTGAGGCATGGCCTATTGACCCTACTGCCCCATTTTACAAACGGGGTGACAGGTGCTCTCAGAGGTAAGACCACATATCTGAGGGTGCACAGCTAGAGATGGCCCAGCCAGGATTCAAACCCATGCTGTGTGGCTCTCAAAGCCCAGGCTCCAGAACCTCCATCCCCACCAGTTAACGCTATGCACTTATACAATGTCCTTCTTTGAGTCAAAAATAAACCGAGGCTCAGTTCTGCTGTGCCATCTGCCACACACCAATTCAGAGGCAGAAATGTCCTTCTAGAGAGGGAATACTCCTGCAGCCGGAAACTGAGCAGCAAGAGGCTCTGCACCCTCCCAGGCTTCCCTGGCTGGGGGCGGTCAGTTATACTGATGTGGGAGAGAGGAGAGGCATTTGGGGTGGGGTGGGTGGCTGAGAAGTCAGGGAGAGCTGTAGGCTGTGAATAGCATCCCTGGGCCAAAACTGACTGCCACTGAAACTAAGCCTTGGGCAAGACCTCTCCCCTCTCTCGGTCTCAGTTTGGCTTTGGAAAGGGGTTGGAACATAAGACTCTTTCCTAGCCTGATGAGGTCATATTCTGGGGGCCGCCTTCACATTCCTGGTTGTTTGGGGTCAACAACCACTGATGGCGGGGAGAGAGATTCTTGGAGGAACTGGCTGGCCCAAGGGCATCACCTTCCTAACCACATCAATAAATATGGTAAGAATACTCTCCTACCTGTCAGACATAGGCAGTTACATATCCCAAAGCATTGTCCCCATTTTACAGATGAGGAGACAGAGTCAGAGAGGGAGAGGGAGTAGCATAAGAAGACTCAGACGGCCTGTGGCAGAAAGGACAGATCGTTGTTTCCATGCATCTGTTCTATGAAACTTCAGAATTTTGTCCCCCAGGGAAACTGCAGGCATGGACTGTGCCTATCCAGGGAGCTAAAGCCCCTTGTAAAGCAAAATCATCTTGTGCCAAAGGTGGGAGGGACTCTCCACCCAGGAAATTTTTCATCTGGGCATTTGCTGAATATGTTTCCTGTGCTACAAAAATAATCAATGAGCATCCTAGCTGGAGGGTTTGCCCAACGCCCTGAACATGTGTGATGCTCACTTCAAAGGCAGCTGGGAGGAGCACTGGATTAGGAGTCCAATCTTGGCACTGTCACCTCAGGATGTGCCTTGGGATGAGTCCCTCTCTGGAAACTGAGGGAGCGGGATGAGGCAGCTCTCAGGGTCCTCATCGCTGTGGGCTCTGCCCGAGTCAATACTGCAGGCATGTCTGTCATTTCTCATTTATCTTGTGCCAGCCAGGAAGGACCATGAATACTAGAAGGCCAGGACCCTGCTGGCTTGGCTCACTGATGCATCCCAGCACCCGGCACTCCACAGAACCGCACTACCACATGTAGATTGGTGGAGGGGTTCTACGAAGGACATCCCTCAGGCATCTGTTTTGTATTACACAGAGGATGCTGGGGAAAGTCCCCTGAAGTCTGTCACTCATTGTGTGCTTAGTATGTGCTAGGGTCTGTTCTCCAAACTTCACACAATCCCATTTAATCCTCAGAGTAATGCTGAAAGTGCAGAGATGCTGTCGCCTTGCCCGTAATCCCGTGGATCTAACCACCATGGATGAGGTTCTCCCTACAGCATCTGCATCTTTTTGCCTGAGGACCTGCTCTGGTGGGCAAAGTATCCTCAAGTTCTAGAGCAGTAACACCATTCCCCCTACCCTGGCAGCCCTCAGCCAGTGACTGATGGGAGTTGGGAGTCAGTGTATTCACACCCCAGCTCCCTTGCTCCTTGGGTGGGAAAACCATGAGCTGTGGGCTCTATGTTGGCTTCTAGAGTCTGCAGTGCAATTGAGCCCCACTACTAGCATTGCTCCTACTTGCATTCCTGTGTCTCCCAAGTAAATTATTAGCACTTGAATCATCACCTCATGATCTGCTTCTAGGAGAACGCAGCCTGAGATAAAAGGCACTAATATTATTCCCATTTTTATGGAAAGGAAGCCAATGCTCAGGAGGAGTAATTTTCCTAGGGTGACCTGGAAAGCCCAAATCTGAACCCAGACCTGTTTGACCTCAGATGTCTTGTTTTAATCACCACATATGCCAAGGGAGAATTAAGAGTAAGATTGAGAGTCTAATGAGAGGATGGCTACAGTGGAATACTAACTCACACATTCACTCACTCATTCATTCAAAGGCTAGCCACAGAGAACAGAGCTTCTGAAATCTCGGTAGAAAGAGCAGCTGAAGACTTGAGAACAATATGAAAACAATATTTATTTCAAAGGGGAGCTGATAAGAAATATTAACTTTGCCTGAGAATTAGAAGCTGAGCAAATGGTACAAATGTGACAAGACACTTTACTGAAGAATAAGAATACTGAAGAATAAGCTGGAATTTAGAGCATTTTACCTCACTGCAGACTACTGTTTTTCTTTTTAGTCACCCCAAGATTAACTGAATAACAATATCTTAAGTTTTTCCTTTGTATTTTTTTCTATTTACCATAAATAAACTGAATTCTAATTCTACAGATGAGATTTTTATTTTGTTTTCAGAAACACACTTTTCTCTGACGTTCTTTTTTTTTAAAAGATCTGGTGTGATCTGAGAAAGAGATCTCTTCTCTCTCAGGGTTAAAAACATCTCCATTTCTGAAGGACACATTCTCACGGTGTCAATGAAAGTCACTAGAATATAGGTTCTCGTATACAGAAATTCATTTTACAGAAACCCTAGCAAGACTTAACATATCCACTCCAGGAACCCAGGATGCCTGGGCACCAACATAACACACTCTTCTGATAATGGTGAGGATCAATGTCACCCAAGGTCTACAGTATTAGTTGCAGAGAGTTTTAAATAGTAGGAAATCCATGCTGGGTGAGGTCATGGTGTAAACCAAGGGGAAACATTCACAGTTGCTCTGGGAGAGAAGGAAGCTGTTATGCAGAGTGACCAAGGCCTGACGCAGAGCAGAGCACAAACTCCAATTAGGCCAGGCTGCTGGCAGGATATGGCTCAGCCTACTGGTCTTTTGGCTGAAAGGGGCAGTCTTAACTTTTCTGACTTGGGTCAAGCAAGTTTAAAGCTCGGACAAGACTGAGGTACGTGGGAATGCATGTAGACCCTTTCTAGCCTTTCACTCCTGTTTAAGCCAACTTTCTTCTGGCCTGGCAAATAGCAGAGGTGTTTTATTAAGAGGACTCCAGCCGGAGGCAGCCAGCATGCAAAATCGCCCAAATGACTACACAAATATTTTCTACTCCCCCTTCCCCGACACATAGCCTCCCAGAGCTGAGCTCCAATTCCTAATTAGCTCACAGGACAGTGATTCGAGTACCTGATAGAAGAACAAGTAATGGATTCAGTGGGGAAAGATGGAAGACAGTCTGTGATAAAGCAGGTAGTGTGGTTTTAGGACCAGGCAAAGCAGAGGTGAATGGATTTTCAGCACATACTGTGGGCACAATATAGATGTGGCAAAAGGAACAACTTCAACAGCTCAGATGAGGATCTGTGATCATTGTTGCTGCTACTTGCAAAATACAATACTCAATATGATGTTCTTCTAATACTCAGTTAACCACACGTTATTCTCCACCGGCCCGGCTTTGGCAATATGAAATTGCAAAGTTGCATATAAAGAAATATTTCCCCACAAACACACTTCTATTTTAAATGAACACAGATTTAGGAGTAGATTTTTCTTTCTTTTCATAATAAATCAGAGTTCAAACTTCAAGCCCCAAAAGGACATAAATGCTCACAATTACATTTCATTTGAAAGAGAATAAAATGTTATCATATTTACCTGCTTTTTGCTCTCTCTGGTTCCACAAGCTAACTAGATGGCTGGTAGTGAGGAGTTTTGAATGAAGGCTGGTTAGGGAGCCAGGGCTGGGAGTGTCTTAGCCAAGTGGCCTCGGGCATATTTGTTTCCCAACCTGTAAAATGGGGATGCTAGCCCTGCTGGGCTGCAGGAAGCAGGACATGAGGTCTGGGCTGGGCCAGCTTTCTAGGGCCTGAGGCAAATGGAAGCTAGGAACATTAACATTGCTTTTAAACAATGTCAAATGTTGCATAAGAAGGGTAGCTGTGCTTCTCAGGGGGCCTGGTTTGGGCTTTCTGGAGCAACCCTACAGCAGCATTTCTGCAGCCTGAGAGGGAACACCCTTCCCACGGCAGCCGCCTTGGTGCCGGTGGTGACTCACAGTGCTGGCAAGGGGCGTGGGTGGGAAACTACTTAGGTATCACCATGGAATTTGATAGATTTGCCCCCGTGTAGCTGCTCTGTAGAGAAAAGGAGAAGGGGGGGGGGGGTCCCGTCTCCTCTCGTAAGGCAAGTGGTGTGCAGGAAGAACAGCTTTCATTAACCCAAACCCCTCCACTGCCAATGTAGTTAGAAGCAGAGAGCCTAAAGCACGTGCTGGCACAGGCACCTGGAGTGGAGGTCAGATCCCACCTTGTGGGGGCTGCACCCCCCAACAGGTTCAAAGGCTCTTCAAACACTTAACATGAAAAGTAACATGCAACCTCCCATTTTTGGGCCCTGTGTATGTGCTGGGCCCTTTACCAAGCCTTTTATGAGCTGTGCTTCACTCCATCCTCAGAACCACCTGTTCTTATGCCTATTTTACAGATGAAGAAACTGAGGCTGAAAGCAGGTCACAGAGCTGCCCCGAGAAAGAGGTGGGATTTCAGTGAGATCTGTCTTCAGGGCTCTGAAATATGTCAGGAGACCCCCAAACTGGTGCCTGCAGGCATGTGGGAAGCAGGTGAATGTTGGAACTGCACCTGCTGAGCCCAAGGTAGATTGGGGCAGAAGTGCTCATTTTTGGTGGCAGTAACCTTCTAAGTGCTGTTTCATTTACTTTTCACAATGGTTCTATGGAGCAGGTGTTAATATTTCTATCTCACAGGGGAGGAGGTGGACACTGAGTTGCTTCCCACGTGGGAAGAGAGCTCAGGCTGTCTTAACCACCATCCTCTATGACCTCTGGCCTCCAACTCCTCATCCACACAATGGGGATATATGCAAATAACCCTCTCAGATGATATCAGGGTTAAATGAGGTAACAGAAGGGAAATGCTTTAGAAACTGCAAATGCTACCCGCATGCTAAGGAGTGTTATTATTTACTAAAATAGCTTAGTGGGGAGAGTAAAGTGAGGCTGAGAATACAAGGTTCTGGATTCAATCCCAGATTTCTGCAGATCATTTAAGTGGCATGCTTCCCTAGACTGGAAGCTCCCAAGAGTGAGGACCATGTCAGGTTTGCCTCAGGTTCCCTAGCTTCCAGCATGGCACAGAAGGAATCCTTGAAAAATATTGGCTGAACAATTCATGATTAATTCAGGAGAAGGGCAGAAAGATAGAATCAAGGGCTGGACATGGCATTAGGGCAATCAGCAATTGATCTTTCAAGTGGGGACACTTTTGAGAATGAAAAGGGAGCTTTTAATAGTCATAAGCCTACTGTTCCAGGTCAACCAGGACATATGGTCACCTTATTTGTTGGTCATTTTGTCTGATCCCTACACTGTAGGAGAAACTGAGTCCCAGTGAGAGGCACACAGTTGGAATGGAATGCAGGGCTCCCTACTCCCTCACCCACCCGCTCTTAGAAGAGCCAGAACAGCAGCTCTGAGTGGGTGGAGCTTGTTGTTGAGGGCCTGCAGCTCTCTGGAAGGAATGGGTGTGATTGTTATAACCCAAAGTTTCTCTTGGGTAAATATCAACACTTCTGGGCTGGTTACTAAGGGCCTGAGCAGTTGCTAAGCGGCCGTATGACCTCATGAGGGGCTATTGTTCAGTGCTCAATAGGCATCCTTGAGTGACATTCCCCAACTCCCAAATCCCAGGGGCCCCTGGGGTTCTGTGAAAAGAAGCAAGAGATTATAACAAGCAGGAGCAGTTGACAGACCCGCGTTTGTTTTCTCAGGGTGGGGATGGGGAGGGGGCAGCCTTTCAGAGCAAAGCACAGGAAGGCTTGAATATCCAGTAAGAGCTGTCAGCTGACGCTACTAGTGACAGGAACAGCCCAGGAATGAAGAATTAACCCCATGAGCAGTGGCTGACCCTCTATAATACACTTGAACACACATCAACTCAGTTTGTTCTCAAACAGCCATACGTGGTGGGGGTCATCATCAGCCCCATTTCAAAATATAGAAAGCTGAGGTCCAAAGAGACGAAACAGCCTGGCCAAAGCCGCCCCACAATGTCCTGTTTTCTAGGTGTGATGGGCAGAACAGTCGCCACCCAAAGACAGTATGTTCTAGTCTCTGGAGCCTGTGACTACAATAGGTTCCATGGCAAAGGGGAGTGAAGGCTGCAGATGGAATTAAGTTGCTCATCAGCAGAACCTGACATGGGAGATGATCCCAGCTGATCTCGGTGGGCCCAATGACATCACAAGGATCCTTAAACGTGAAAAAGAGTCAGTATGCAAGTGATGTGCTATGAGAAAGCCAATGCTGACTTGAAGGTGGAGGCAGGGCCCCTGAGGAACGCGGCAGCCTCTAGAAGCTGGGAAAGGCAAGGAATCAAATTCTCCATAAGAACCTCTAGAAGGGAATGAGGCCCTGCCTTGATTTTAGCCCAGGACGCCTGCACCAGACTTCTGAACTAGAGAGAAATTTTAAACTTGTAGTTTGTGATCATTTGCTACAGCAGCAATGGAAAACTAATACACCAGGGTTAGGAAACTGCAAGAGATTCATGCCCCGCTTCCCCCCACCTCCAAGCCAGAAGAGGGGTCTTGGACATCATTCCGCAACTTGGAGGTAAGGAAACAAGAGGCCCAGAGAAATAAAGTGATTTGCTCAGGGTCACAAAGCAGGTGACACAGTGACAGTGACCTACAGGGCCCCAAGGATATACTGAGACTGTCCAGCAAAGGGTTGTATCTTCTAGGCCACTTCTCTGCTGATTGTCTACCAATTGGCCTGATCAGAACTCTGGGCCCCAAATCCCAACCTCTTTGTATATTTTGGCCAGAGGCAGGCCAGTGGTCCATTTTATAACAGGCAGGAGATGCTCTCCTATGTCCCACCACCAAATGCAGGTGGCCTGGAGTAGGAACTCACAGTCCACCACCTTGGGGTCTCAGTTTCCGCATCTGAAAATGGGCCCAGCACCCTCCACATCAAATGGTGAAAATACAGTATCAGAAAGTGAAGAGGAGGCCCACGGTGCCATGCATGGTGCCCAGCAGCTGCTCAGTACCTGCTCTGCCTTTTTTCTGGTAGGCCTAGGCCCTGCCCTGGTCTCCCAAGACCACTGGCTCTAACACCTCATCTTCCTTTGGAGCTCAGGAGCCTCATTCCCAGAAGGGTGGTATATCTGCCAGGCACACAGAAAGCACTCAGTGTATGCTTGTAGAATGCACCACAGGATCCAAACCTGAATGCTCCTCTCCCTCTGCATAGAAAGCTCCTACATACCCATCAAGGTCCAGCTCAAATGCCCCCTTGTCCAGGCAGCCTTCCCTGAGCCCACTGTGCGAGTTCATGCTCTCCTCTTTGTGCTGGGCTTCTGGCTTCCCAGTGGTACCCTAGATTTCATGTTTAGGGCCTAAGTCATGGCGACAGACATGCCTGGGCTCCAATCCTGCCCTACCTGCATGATTCTGGACCTGTTACACCTTCTTTCTGAACTGCATCTCCTCTGCTCAGTGAGAATGATGAGAGTTATCTCCATTGTGGGCTGTTGGGAGGAGCCCCTGAGATGCTGCCTGGCAAGTGTTTAGTGCAGGGATTGCCCTGAGTGGGCACGCAACAAATGGCAGTTGTTTTCATTAGAATGGATGTTACTATCTTGAATGCTTCCTAGCACAAAACCAAGGTTCCCTGGGTAGGAATGCATCTGATTCACCTCTTGACAGACCTCAAATCTTTACCAAGCACCTACATGCCAGGCTCTCCTCTAGCACGGAGAGGACAGGGAATGAAGCCCCTGCACCCATGAGCTGACTGTCTAGTGGCCGGGGAGACAGATGTTGAAAAATCTACACAAATAAAACTAGAATGTTACAGAGGGTGACTGCTCTGACGAAGCACAAAAAAGGCAGGGCAAGGGGCAGGTAGCCTCTGTTTTGGGTAAAGGTGGCCAGGGAAGGCCTCTCTGAGGAGGTGGTGTTTAAGCCCTGATTGGAGTGAGGGAATGGAGTGAGCCAGGCAGACATGAGGAGAACAGCATCCTGGGAAGGGAACAGAAAGGGCAAAAATCTCTGAAGAGGGGAGTATTCCTGCAGTGTTTGAGAAACAGCAAGAAGGCCACACAGTATGTGCTCAGAAAACATATGCAGAACTGTAATGTTATTACACTGTTTATAGCATTTTATAAAAAAATACTTAGTTAATGCCTATTTTATTAATAGGAAGCTCACATTCATTGAGCCCCCTCCATGTAGTATGTCATTTAATACTCACTCTGGGTGGATATGACTGTCCCCATTTTGCAGATACGCAAAACTAAGGCTCAGAGAGGTGATATGTTTTGCCCAAGGTCACATAGCAGGTAGGTGGCTAAGTCAGGATGTGAACCTACTGTGTGATATTTAAGTTCTTGCTTTTCTCCTGGGACACGAGACTGGGTTCTCTGATTCCTGCTTTCTCACCACAAATTGCTCCTATTCCTAGGGAGTAACTTCCCTCCTTCCTTCACTGGCCGGGTCCTTATAACCAGTATCTATGGCCTTTCAGCCTGGATCTCCATTCTGAGACACTGAGGTGAGCAAGGGATATAGGCCCTGAGGGGGCCTCTGCAGGCTCTAAAGGGGTTCCAGAGGCCCAGGAATGTCACCAGCTAAGGGGGTCAATTAAGGTGCTGGAGGGCAGGCAGATGCTTGGGGACCACTTTTGACGACTTATGAAAAGTATGCTGGAAAAGCCAAGCTGCAAAAGCTTTGTCAGTGGGCTCAGGTCTCTCCCCACCTTTGTGGCAGCTGGGCTGCCAGGACAAGGAGAGTCATACTTCAGTGGTGCAATGGAAGGAAGCTGGAGAACTTTCTAGTAGGAGAGCTGATGGAGGGATGTGGCAGAGTGATCCCAGGGCATGGCTCCAGGAGAAACCAGCCTGCAGAGAGATGCAGGGGGCAGGGGTTGAGGGGACAGGATTCCCAGAGGACAGGGCACTGGAGCTGGCTTCACAGGGAGGGAGGAGAAACAGACTGGGCATTGAGGTAGATACTACAGGGCGCCATCACTGAAGGCTGTGCTCAGGGTGGGGAGAGGGGTCAGAAGTAGCGGGAATGGGCATTGTACCAGAGGGTGATGTTCTATACCATTATTCTGTTTTTATCCTTCCCCCTGTCCCTGGATATACTGTTTTAGCCCCTGGATCCTGCTGTACCTGAAGCTTGTTCACCTAGGACTTTTTAGTTATTCAAGACAATCAATTCCTTTTGAGCTTAAGCCAATTTGAATCACTTTCAAAAGAAAGCCTTTTGAGTTTATTATTTATATCAGTAAGTGGCAGAGCAGGGATTCCAACTTAGATATGTGTGCACCTGAGGCCTGTGCTGTTTCTGTGCCATCCTTCTAAGAACTGGGAGGTGGTTCATTGTGGTGGCAGGACCAAGGTAGCTGCAGAGGAGGGGCTCCAAAAGGTCCAGTGGCTGCGCCAGGCATGCTCCAAAGCTGAAGATGGTACTATGAAGGCACCATGATGAGGAAGTAATACAGGGACATTTCCCCCATATGCTGAAGTAAGGCAATACCAGGAAGGAGGGACCAGATCCTAATAAGCTACCTCACAGAACAAAGTGTGCTGGCTGGCATGGTGGGGCCTCTGGGGCCTCTGTTGGCATCCGTGTCTCCTCCTTTAAGTCAGAGCAGCCTGCATGGCCTTTGGGAAGCTGCTCAGCCCCCACTCTCAGACTGTGGGGCTTTGATGGGGCATGCCTTTGATGAATGCAAGCCTTGGCCAAAGCTTTGCAGTCCCCACACAGTGACTGGGCCCATGGATGTCTAGGTGACCTGTGAGCCACTGAGAGTCAGATATAAGACTTCTGCTAAGACTACAGGGGGTGAATTGCTTTCTCTCTGCCAGGGTGACTAAGCTAGTATGATGAAGTCTGAGATGCTGGGAGGAAACTTTTACCAGCACCCAAGAAGAGGATGCCTGATGGTGAAGCAAGCACAGGGAAAAGCAGAACTGAGAGTCGGAGAAAGGAGAGAATAAATTTTGATAGTTTTCTAGCCCCTGGATCTAGCTGTACCTGAAGCCTGTTACCCTAGGACTTTTCTGCTACTCAAGCCAATATATCCCTTTTTGTGCTTAAGCCAGTTTGAGTCACTTTCAAGAGAAAGGCTTACATAGCTCCTAACTTTCTTGGAACAAAAAAGAAAGAATGGAACTCAGAAAAAAAAGAAGAAAGATGGACAAGGGGAGGAGAGAGAGAATTAGTATTTAATGGGTACAGAGTTTCAGTTTTGCAAGATGGAAAAGTTCCAGAGATGTGTTGCATAACAATGTGAATATACTTAACACAATTGAACTGTATACTTAAAATGGTTAAGATGATAAATTTTTTAAAACCAGTGTTTAAAAAAAGATGGGGGAGGGGAGAAAGGAGAACAGAAAGGGGAGGAAAGGAATGTAGAAGAGGTGAGGGCAGGAGAAGAGAGTAACAGAAGGTGGCTCTGCAGCCTCCAGGAGTGAGGCCAGCTGCTCCTGTCACCTATTCTGCTATTTTTATACTTGGTGGCTCTCAAGGTAACTTCACACCTGTTATCCCTGCCCTTCAAACATTCATTTGTTTTCCAACATTTTAGAAATGCTTTTCTTCCCTGAGAAATACTGCCAGCTTCTCTACATTCCTTATTTTTTGAAATGCATACATTCCTGGAAGAGGTGATAAGCAGAACACTAGGAATCACTGGTGGGCATGATGCTTTTGTTTACAAAGCACTTTCACACTCTGCATTTTAGTGAGGTAGCCAGAGAAGTTATCAGCCCATTTTATAGATAAGAACAACCAGGGCACAGACAGCTCAAGGTCACCCGGTTTGTAACGCTGGGGTTTGCATCCAGGTCCTCTGACTTCCAATCCTGCTCTCTGAGAAGGTCTGGGGGTGGGGTTGGGGGTGAGGCAGGGAGGGAGTGTGGAGGTAATTTGCAGAACTCATTGGCTTCTCAAGATTTATCCTAGGCTTGATTTGAAAGAACCTTGAAGGAGGCACAAGGCCCACAAATGACATCTCTGTGCGTGTCATGTGTTACCTCATGAGCTGCTCAGGATGAGTCCTGGGTATTTGGAATACCATTTTCAAAGCAAAATGATTTAAAGATGCAGCAGGCAGTTCAAGTGCTGAGAATTGCTTAACACTATCTTTCAAGTTCCCATGCTGAATGCTTTGGTTTCCATTTTGGGAGGAATAAAGTTGCACCAGTTTTAAGGAGCTGCTGACAGGAATGACGCTGGCCCCTTGCAGTCTTTGATCATGGTGCATTTAACTCTGAATTCTCAGACCTGAACAGCTGGTCTTGGCCCTTTCAAATCTAGAAGGCAATTAAATTTTTACAAAAAGAAGTAGAAACTCCAGGGAAAATGAGATGGGAGCAACTCAAAGGCAGCAGCTGGGCTTCTGAACAAAACAGGGAAAGCCACTGTGTAGTGGACATCCTTTATAATGAGGTGCCACAGGCAGAGCAGGCAGGCAAAGCCTCAGGAGTGGCGAGCCCTGCAGTGGGAATGCTCCACGTTTCTGGCAATGGCTGTGGATAGCCAAGACCTGCCCTCCTAGAAGGGATGCAGCTGGAGAGGTGCTAACAAGCTGTGGTATCTCACTGAGGCTCTTTAATGCAAAAACCAAAGGAACTTCCCAATGGCAAGCCCCTTTTCTGAGTGCCAGGCAGCTGAAAAGCACCTCAAATGTCCCGTGGCCCCAACTGAGCCCCAACAATTTCTCCAGGCTGCTCCTCCTTCAGTCTTCCCATCTCAGGATATGAACCCAACAGAAGGTCAACCTGGCTGCTTGCCGTCCATCGCCTGCTCACAGCTGGTCCACCACCCAAGCCCATAGATTCTCCATCCAGTACCTCTTCCATCTCTCCCTACAATGCCACCAGCCTCATCAGTCCACCATCACTGCTTGGCTGAGTGAATGCAGTGCCTTCCACCTGGTCTCCTGGACCCCACTCTTGCCCCCTATAATCCAATCTCCAGCAGAAGGGTCTCTGGAAGCTGGGTTCTATCACAGGAAGCTTCAATCCTTCACTGGCTTTGCTGTTAGGATGAAGTCCGAACTCCACACATATCCTATAGGCCCCTACCCATTTCCTCACAGCACCATCTCTGCTCTGTAGGCTCCACTCACACTGGCCTGCCTTTAAGGTGCCCAGCACACAAGACCCATTCCCACCTCAGGGCCTTTGCATGTATTACTCCCTCTGCCTGGACCACTTGTGCCCTGCTTTTGTCCTGGCAAATCCACCTCATCATTCAGATCACTGCTGTAGAACAGTCTTCTCTGACCTTCTAACCAGAAGCCATTCCCATGGTGCTCCATATCCTGTCTCCCGTGGTGCTCTGTGCATGTTTTCATAGCATTTACCTGGGGTGGGAATTGCGCAGCTACATATGTGACAGTGTATTTGATTCTTGTCTCCCCCACCGGCTGAGAGCTCCTGAAGCAAAGAGCATTTGTCCTGTGTACAGTTATCCTTTCAGAGCCTAATACTGTGTCCAGTACACAGCCAATGCTAATGATGGCCTGAATGAGTGATGGGAGAAATCAGCTGATCTATGGATGGCTGGCCAGAGTCAGGTGTGGCAGCTGCTGCCTTTCATGGATTGTGTGCTAAGTGTTGTGTGGCATCATAGTGGTTAAGTCCACAGGAGTCCCCTGACATTATCTGTAATGTTTGGCACATGGAAAAGAATATGTCAGCTATTATTATTATCATCCCTGTTTCACAGATGAAGAAGCTGAGACTCAGAGAGGGGAAGTGACTTGCCCAAGGTCACATAGCTAGCATGCAGCAGAGCCAGGATTTAACTGCTTTTTGACTTTAACATTGCTGCATTTAATTGCTAGGCTATCCTGCAGAGCATTTCACACAAAAGCTGCATCCTTTGTTCATTTCTAAAACATTCTCCCATGAAGGACTCAACAAGAGAGCATCCCTTCTCTTAGGGAACTCAGAGTCTGGAGGGTGGATGAGGTTCACCAATACATAAACAGTCTTGGCACTGCCTCACAGGTGGGCTATCATACTCTTGAGTGCTCTGGGGTGGGGACAAAAGCCTTTATGGAAAAGACCAGGGGCCAGAACCAATGAGAGGGCCTTCCAGGCTGGAGGGACCGCAGGAGCAGAGGCATAGAGATATGGGAGCGGTAAGTAGTCTGGTGGGGCTGAAGAGTTAGGCATGAGCCTGGGTGTGTAGGAGAATGAGTTGAGATTCTCAGTCTCATACCTGGTATGATTTCAAGAGGAGCTGCCCCCACTGCATGGGTTTTCTGCCTCATTTTCCCTTCCCAGTCCTTAGGATCTCTCCCCCTGGGCCTTGGGGAAGGAAGGGAGACAGGTGGCTTCCAACAATGGCTGGATGTCTGATTCCTTGAATTACCTCCTGAGCTGCCCTCCCCCCACCACCAGTCCTTCTCAATCTCTAGTTCCTTATCTCTTCTCAGGGCCCCTATCTCAACCATTCTCTGTCTTTTCCCTTAAGGAAGACTAGGAAGGTATGGGCTTCAACTTGTTCATTGAATTGATAGCAGTGTTAGGTGAATATACAAGAATTAGTCAAGTGTCTGGTACTAGGATATTTATTGTAACATTGTTTATAATAGAGAAAAACTGGAAACAACCTAAATGCCCATCAGTGGGTATTAACTAAATAAACTATACTATATTCATCTATATATTGATCCTATTATGAATATGGCTATTTTTGCAATACGTATAGTTGTAATTTTATATGTATGCATAATAAATCCAATTTCCCACTTTGCTTTGGCTTCTAGGAAACTCAAAACCAAATATAAGGCATACATATTATGAACTAACCTTTCCATTGTTCTATCTTATTTTCCTACCGTTGTTTTCTGATTCCCTAGTTCATCTCTCCTCAATCTTGTTGCATTGCAAACAGGCTGACACAATTCCTTTCTTTGTCTTTTAATTGTTATAGTAGTAATATAAGCACCTTACATTAAGTGTTAGCATGGCTCAACACTAGTCAAGAACTTTGCATTATTTTTATTTGCATTTGTATTATTTCATCCAATTCTCACATTGATCCATGAGGAAGATACTATTGCCACCACTTTACAGATGAGGACACTGAAGCCAGAGAGGTTAAGTAATTTTTGCAAGGTCGACTGCTCAGCAGTGGCTGGACCATGATGAAGGCCCAGTTTTGTCTGACCCCAGGGCCTGCAATCCTAATCACTATTCCACACTATCTTCGACTAACCCAACAATCCAATCAAGCCACTATGGAACCACTCCGACTCTGATCTTTATGTGGCTTTTCCCCTTTTACTTTCATAGGTGAGACAGCCAAGCATTACTGGTTTAGGGCTGACCTTGCATAGTCTGAGAATCAGAGCATCCTTGAACCAGCATGGCCCCCAAGATAGACCCTGTAAGGGTGCAAGAAATACACCAAGCACTGCTTTTCAGGGCTGACAGGGACCTCACGGGCATCAAGGGTAACCCTTCCTTTTCAAATGACTGTCAGACTTCTATTTGCTTACCTTTTATAAAAGGGAGTTCACCATTCACCAAGTAGCCTCTCCACATTAGTTGGCCCAGACTGTCAGAAACCTTTTCTTTACAGTGAAATCTGCCTCACTCTAACCAAATATCATTAGTAACAACAATGAACAAGAAAACCCAGGTCACTGTATTAGCCTCCTTGCTATGATTCTATCATTTGATCCCTGCAAACAATTCTCCAAGGGCAGTATTAGCATCCTCATTTTGAAGAAGAAGAAACTGAAGCTCAGAGAGGCTAAGCAACTTGTCTGAGGACACAAGATCCTCAGTCATGCAGCCAAGTTTACAACAAAGATGGCTTCTGGTTTTGTAAAAATACTTAAGTTTTATTGATGGAATAGGTTATAGAGGTCACTAATAAGTCTTATTTTTTAAAAAACTGAGTTATAATGGACGTATAATACCCTATTAATTTTAAGTGGACACTATAGTGATTTACATTTTTATGCATTATGAGATGATCCTCATGGTAAGTCTAGAAACCACTGGTCTGCTTATGCTTTAACATCCACCTGTGAAGCCCAGGTCCACTCATGGGAGCCACAACCCACCCACACTTTTGACCAAGGTGGTCCTTGAGATAGTTGGAGGCTGATCTCTTATGTCTCCTGGACATGGGAGATAGGGTGAGAGAGGGGCAGGAATAGATAGAGGGGGATGAGCAGCAGTTATGCGAAATGATTCACATACTGATAGGGTTGCTACTTTGGGAACTTCCCCAAACCCCAGTAAGAAGGAAGTGTCAGGGATACAGCCAGATCTCCATTTTGGGTCTAGCCTTGTCTCTGAGGCTTAGAATCTCAACCCGGTTAGCTAGGGCCAAGTGGGTCTATCAGTTGGGAACAGACTCACACTAACCAAACTCCTGGGCATGATTGATAAAACCCACAGGGTGGCAACAACTTTTTGCTGTTGAAAATCCCTGGGTTGCCTGCATACCCTTTATATGACCAATTCTTCTATTACCATACAACCAGTTCCCATATTAAACTCCCTGTCTGAAGTACCTGAAATAATTTCTGTTAACCCGACTGGCCTGCACCTCCATGTCTACACCTGAGCTAAGCTGGCTCCACAGGCAGGCTCTTAGGCCAGCAGTCCTCTTCCCCTCCTCTATAATGGGGCACATGTGCCTTGCTAAAATCTTTCTGCCTTCTTCCCAGCCCTGGCTCCAAGCTGATCTTGCCTTTCTCTTCACCTAAAACATTCTCCAACTCTGCTGCCCCAGATTCTGGCATGTAAGACTTTCCATTTTGAAACTGCCTCTAGATGTCTATGATTTCCTTCACCATGTACTGGTTTTGTGACCAGGTCCTCACAGACCTGGCAGTGCCTTGCTATTCCTTTAAGCACATCCATTAAGAATAATGGCAATGACACCTACCATTTCCAAACTCCTACCTCATGCCAGGCACGTGCCAGGTGCTCCATGAACATTACCTCATTTTGCCACTGATAACTCCACATGCCAACAATCCCAGATTTCCTGTTGTCCTCCCAAAGCCATTTTCCTCTTCTCACAGAGTAACTGAGATTTGGTTGGGCATATGGCTTCTCAAACTGACTACACTTTTCAGCCTCCCCTGCAGCTAACTGTAGCCATGTGACCAAGTCTTCATTGAGTGTCATACAAGTGGAAATAATGTGTTTCACTTCTGGACCTTGACTTAAAGCATTTGGGTATGTGCCTCCACCTTGTCCCCCTCCCTGAGAGTTGGAATATGCTATGCCAGGGACACATCTTCAACCAAACAGATGAGAGCAACATCCCAAGTAGTGGCAGAGCGATAAGATGGAGAGAACCAGGGTCACTGAGTGACCTTGTGGAGTACAGCATCCGTGGTAGACTAAAGCAGCTAACTGTTACCCAAAATAAGTGATTCTAGCTTGGTTAAGCCACACTATTTGTTGGGGGTGGGGGGAATCTCTTTGTTACAGCAGCCCAGTCTGTATTACCCTAATACATTTGGTGCAGCAGGTGGGGTTCAGGACAGGGAAGTGACCTATGTTCAAGGTCACACAGACCTCTGTGATTTCTGTTGTTCCTCATCTTTCCCATGGGCTTAGTTACTAGGCCCTCACAACTTGAATTCTGGGAGCCTCTTGAATCCATTCTTGCTTCTTTGCCCCCTCAGTCATATCTCTGGCTCAACTCTTCATTGACTGTTACTACAACAGCCTCCTAAGGGGTAGGCTCCCTGAAAACCTGGTCACAACACTGCTGGGTGAATTGTCCCCCTCAACTCAGAATTGCTGGTGTGTGATGGCCAGGCTCAAACACAACCATTTGCTAGCTCTCTGGTTGCCCAAGGATGAGGTCCAGGCCCCTGTGGCATTTGCAACTGGCCCTCAATGTTCTTCTCCAATCTTTGGTCCAGAAGGGTAGCAATGAGTCAGACACACCTGAGTTCAAATCTGCTTCACCTATTCCTAGCTGGTTACTTGGGCAAGTTATTTCATCAAATGTAATGCAGTAATTAAGAGAATGGCTTATGGGGTCAGAATGCCTGAGTTCCAAACCTACAGACTAGCTGTGTGACCTTCAGCAAGTGAGTAAACCTCTCCATACCTTACCTCCCACCGTGCCTCATTTAACTCATCCATGTTTCCACCTAATGACCTACTCACCTGTGCACACACCAACCTACCTTCCCATCTGTCCATCACCCATCCACTTGTGTCTGCCCAACTATTGTGTCTGTCCACCCATCATTCCAAGTGTTCACCACCTGTCTGTGCACCCACCCACCCATTTGCCCACCTCTCCTCTTAGCCATCCATCCAGGCACCCACTCATCTGTTTGTCTACTTGTCACATCCATCCATCTACTCGCCTCTCTCTCTGTGCACCCATCTGCCCATCCATCCATCCATCCACTCACCTACCTGCCTGCCCTTCCAGATGTCTATCATCCATTACCTGTCAGCACCTACTGTTCACCTGCTAGTCCAGTGGGAGCACCAAGTTAAATAGATAACTTGAGAGGCCTTGGGTAAGAGTTAATGCTCATGCTTATATCTGAGGTCACACACAGCTAACTAGGGTCAGGGCAGCATCCCCCACCCCATTTCTGTCCACTATGCCAGTAGTTCTTGGCCCCATCTGATCTAACACCCCTTTTACTATTGAGAAAGCAAATTCACAGATAACTAACTTATCAGCACACGTAATTTTAGAGGTCTATCATGCCCCAACTATAATATAGGGGAGAAATAAAAAGGAAGTCACCTATAACAACACAGTGGGCATTTCTGCATCACAGTGCCTGGGCAGGACGACACCAGGGCACATAGTGAAGCAGTCAGATGACGGATCCTACTTGGGAGGAAGAGCTTGGAAGAGGAGACAATATTCAACTGAGTATTGTCAACTCGTTTTTTTATATTTGACATTTTGAAATGAGGGCTAGATAAATATATTCATAGATATACATTGGATCACGGGAAATGTGCCAGCTACTAACATGGAGGATAGGATTGTTGTAGCAGCAAGCCAGATACCATGGATAGCATTTGCTGGTCCGGAGTTTTACAATGGGGACAGTTCTTGGTGAAGTGCTGAACAAAATGAAATACAGCTTTCCCTTGATTTACTGGGTAGTTTCATTCCTGGAAATTCCAGGATATATTAACTTTCAACATATAACACAGAGTTAGATTCTGGGATTAGATATGAACAGATAGATTTTCACTGACATCAATGTTCAATGAGACATTCAATACTGTGCAGACTCAGGACAGGTCTTTGATGTACATTGCAGGGACTATAACATCCCTGATCCTTTTCCATAAGTGTCAGCAGTCCCCTGCCATTGTGACAATCCAGAATGCTCCACACTCTCCCCACTGACGCCAGACCAGGCCTCTCCTCCCACATCTGACTCTTCTGTTGTCAGTCCCTCCTCCAAGCCAGAGTCTGACAGGACTAGTGATGCAAGGGATATTCTGCAACCTACAAGACTTTATCTTAGCTAGAGCTAATCAAATCACACTGAATGACAAAATCGCCTTTTGTAAGTTAGGGGTCATGTGTTGCAGCAAAAGTAGATTTGTAACTAGGAGTCCACAACCAAAGTCTCAGCTGGGTGACCTCAGGGAAGTCTTTTGGCCTCTCTGAGCCTCAATTCCTGGGATCACCAAATAGGAATAATAACATTTCCTGTGTTAGGATGAGGCCAAATCAAATCTCCATTTTCTAACCCTAATTTTGTTCATACTGACAGGAGAGGCATTGAGACGGGAGAGGGTCCAGAAATCTGCTCCAGGTATCAGCTGTGTGGCCTTGGCAATATGCATGACTTCTTTGAGCCTCAGTTTCCTCATCTGTAAAATGGAGATGATAACAGGGGTTGCTTTACAAGAGAGCTGTGAGATTTTAGTGAGAAAATTCACACAAATTGCTTGGCAGAGGTGCTCCAGCCAGGGCAAACCCACAATAATTATTAGCTATATTGTTGTTACCATTTCCATTTATTATTATGAACATGAAGAATATGTGCTGGGCTTGGGGAATGGGATGTGGTGGTGGAAAGCAATGGCCAGCCTGACAACTCCATGCAGCCAGGACTGTGTTTTACCCATGGCCCCTAGTAGGTGCTCAGGGAATGAATGAATGGTTATTGGGTTCATGTTGAGGATCAGTGAGTTGTCAAACAATACCTGTAAGGTCAAGAGGAGGGAGTGAACTGTGTGAAGGAGGCAGCCATGGCAGTCCTCTGAGAAGGGCTAAGACAGTATCTCTTGCTTGGCCAACTCAAAAAATGACCCGTGCTCTCCAGGAGAGCAGAAAGCAAGATAAAGAGGCCTTTGGTTTCTGGGGCCAGGCTCTGTCTCTCAGCTGGGGTTGGGGGAGGTGTCAAGGAGGACCAAAGAAGGCAGGCCCAACCCTTTCGAGGGGGCCCTGAGAATCAGGCCATACCCTCAACACCATAGGCCATGCTGGCATAGGTTCAGAGCTGGTGAATGAAAGGCAGCCCACTGGTCTCTGCCCAGCTCACAAGGAGGGGCTGGGGAGAGCGCTGGGGTGCTTTCCTGGATCATGGTACTGGGGCTAAGCCAGCCTCCTCCCACCCTTTCCCAGTTTCCACTCCAAAGGTGCATGTGTGTCTTGGAGGAGATGGTCAAAGCGGGCCTGTGCTTTTGGGCCTCTGGCATGATCAGAGGGTAGGGGTGGCCCATGGTGTGAATATCCACACACCTGGGTTCAAAGAAAGAAAAGCCTCCTGAACATAAAGCTCAGGGAAAGGCTAAATCTTCTGAGATCGAAAAAGACAGGTTCAAGTGGCTGGGACTCAGGGGAAGTTTGCCCTCCCACACCTCAGTTCTGACTGTGGAACAGTTTACTACCATCTATCTTTGGCTCCCACTGCTCCAGAAATGTCCTTTCAGAAGCAGGGCCTCGGGGAGCCATCGCCTCCTGTTCGGTTGAGAATCACGCATGACTTCCCCGATAAGATCAGGCAGCGTCCCTTAATAGCCGCTCAAATGATTCTCGGAACACATTCCCGGCCTCAGCCATTCTTTCCAACACCCAAACGATCTCTTTCCATTCGCGTGGTTCCCGCTGCTCAGAACAGATACATAGCATCATTTTTCCATTTTCCCTGCCTTGTTTTTGTTCAAGCAACAGACGGGCAAACTAAAAATCTACCAACTGACCAGCGTCAAGGAAAAAAAAAATGTATCAAGATTTGCCATCAACAGGAAAAAACAATCAGGCCAAATATAACCACAGCCACTGCTATTTGCAGAGCTCTTCCCATCTCAACTGAGCCTCCAGTTAACTCCATGACGTGGCGTCACTGTCCTCTTTTTCCAGATGAGAAAACTCAGGCTCAGAGAGGTGACGTGAGTTACCCAGTCTCACATTCCAGGGAGCATCAGAGCTGGGTGTCTCAAATCCTTATATGGCTCCAAAGTCCACACTCCACCCAAGAGTAATAGTGACAAAGGTAACAATCATGAAAACAATATCTTCTCTTTATTGAGCATCTACTGTGTGCAAGGCACTGTCCTGATTATACAGGTGATATATTTTAATTGGCTCTCCTCCTCACTCACATCCTACATGGAAGAATTCAGCCTATTTTGCAGGCGAGGAGACTGAATCTTGGAGAGGTGATGTCACTTGTCCTGGGTCTCATATGAAGAAGTGACAGAAACAGGACTTGACTCCTTTACCTTCCCAATGAGTGGTACAGGTGCTTTTAGATGGTACCCTGACAGTTTTTTTTTTTAGTAGTTACGGATTATTTTTATGAACCAGAAAAAAATACATAACTTGAACGTAAAGCCTGACCTCCTGGAGTATTATTCCTTAGGACAAAGCAAGGATGATATTTAAATAATGAAAGTAAGTTCAAGTAAAAATATTAAGCTGAGCCATTTGGGGCCTTGTGGAGTGTCTGAGCTAGAGAGGGCTCAGGTTCAGCCCTCTGCGGTGACAGTGGAGGAGGCAAAGCCTGAGAAGCAAGGAGTCCTGCCAAGGCTCAGCAGCTCCAGGCTGTTAGGGTTTGCAGCACAGACTGCTCTCTACAGCCCCTGGGGCTGTCTCTATGTACAGACTCTATTTTACACAGACTGGGACACCTCGTTGGCCATAGGACTTTGGAGAATTTCCAGGAGTGGAAAGAGAGGAAATGAATTTGGGAAAGCTAAACTGATGGCCTATTGGGGGCCCTTTTATGGCTTATCCGGACCACAGCAAGAATGTTTAAAATCCAGTCTGGCCCATCACTTCATCCCTGGGACACACGCCATTTACTTTGGCCGCCTGGTGTCTGGACCTCTTCTTTAACTGGGGGAGCTGCCCACCTTGTGACTCAGAGCCCACCATCCCCCTTAAGGAGCTGAAAATACCTGTGCTGGCCTCCCCACCTCCTTTGCTGTGCAGGGTCAGGCTCATGACCCAGGCTCCATCGGCCAGATGCAGATGCCCCAGCCTTGGCACTGGGCACTAGTGAGTGCAGGCACAATGACCTGGGTGCACGGTCTTCCCCAGACTGCTACGACTGTGGAGCTCGGGGCTTCACCTTGGTCAAGCGGCCCTGAGCCTGGTTCCCTGTCCTTGCTGAGAATACCTGCAAGACCCAACGTGCTTTTATAAATTCCTTTTCTGCCAAAATCATTCTAGGAAGGGATAGTCTTCCCACTTCCAGATTCTTAACCTTAATCACATCTGCAAAGTCCTTTTGTCATGAAGGTATCATATTCATGGGTTCTGGGGATTAGGATATGGGTCTGGGGCCATTATTCTGTCTGCAACAGGTTGCCTTGTAGCCCACTAAGATTTAGGTCCATTCCACATGCAAAATACATTCCTTCCTTCCCAAGGTCCCCCAAATTCTCATCTCATTACAGCATCCCCTTGAAATTCAAACTCTCATCTGAGTCTCATTAATTTAACAGTCCCAAATGTCATCAGCTAACTCATATAAACTGGATGGGGCTCTGGGTGTAATCCATCCTGGTGCATAATTCCTCTAAAGAAACAAGTTACCTGTTCCTTAAATATAATGATGGGACAGACATAGGATAACAGAGACATTCCTGTTCAAAACAGGAGAAAACGGAAGGAAAAAAAAGTCACTGGTCCTAAACCATTCTGAAATGAAACTAGGCAAATTCCACTAGGTCTCTAGGTCTGGAAATAATCCTGTGTGGCTCAGGGTTTTGTCCTACGGGCTTGTCACTCCACCTTCTGAGTTATTCTTCTTTTCTCCTGAAAGGTAGTGTGTGTTTGCAGATGAGTGGTTTTACCAGCCTGTGTCCTGTGAGTAGAATTTTTGGTATCTAACAGCCTACCTTCACTTCATATTCTCTTTCAGTCCAAGTGGGCAGTGTTTCTGCTTGTGTAACAGTCTCAAGAACTCTGTGGGTCTCCTATTTATTCCATGGGGACTCACTCCATTAGATGAGAGGCCCAGCCACAATCTTTCCTAGCTAATCCCTCCTTTATTTTCAGGCATTGCTGAAATGGCTAAGGAAACATGCCCTTAAGCTTCTGATATACTCTCAGGTTTGATTGAGGGGATCTTGACTCATGTCTTTAATCTCTTCAAAGAACCTTTTGTGTGACTGAATACTTTGAATTTTTTCTCTTCTAAGGTATTAGCAGAAAGCTGTACAGCTGCACACTCAGCCTTTTCTCTAGAACATGATTTCCTGACAACAAACCTCTTACTTTTGGTGTTTTTTTCCAGTGAGACAGTCAGAGAACTCCCCAGTCATCAAATACTGCTTCCTTTTTGTTTAGCAATTCTTTCCCCAAGTTTATCTCTTCCCACTCACATTTTTCTATAAGCATCAGGAAGATACCTGCAGGCCACACTTTCAATACTTTGCTTGGAAATATCAGTTAAATATCCAAGCTCATAGTTTACAAGTTCTGCTTTCCACATAACTGCAGGGAACAATTCTACTAAGATTTCTGCCCCTGTATAACAAGGATCCCTTTCTTCCAGTTTTCAATAACATGATCCTCATTTCCTCCTGAGATCTCACTGGCAGTGCCTTTAATGTCCATATTTCTACTAACCATATTTCTATTTCTTACTAACAGTATATTCAAGGCAATCTAAGGTTTTTCTACCATACTTCTCAAAATTTGTCTAGCCTCTGCCCACTGACCACTTCCAGAGCTACTCCACATTTTTACGTATTTATTAAAGCAACCACCCACCTGGGCACCAAAATCTGCATTTTTTTCTGCTGCTCTCATAACAAATCACCACAAACTCAGTGGATTCAAGCAACACAAATGTGTTGTCTCACAATTCTGTAGTTCAGAATTCTAACACTGGTCTCAAAGGGCCAGAATCAAGATGTTGGCAGGGCTGCATTCTGCTCTGGAGGTTCTACAACAGAACCCATTTTCTTGCCTTTTCTAGTTTCTAGAGGCAGTCTGTTTTCCTTGGCTCATCTTCAAAGCCAGCAAATGTCACATCTCTCTGACTCTCCAGCGTCAGCTCTCTCTGACCACAGCTGGGAATCGCTCTTCACTTTTAAGAACTCATGTGATTAGATTGAGTCCACCTAAATAATCCAAGATAATCTCCCCACCTCAAATTCCTTAACCTTAATCCCATCTGCAAAACCTCTTTGGCCATGGATGGTTACATATTCACAGGTTCCCAGGATGCAGCGTTGACATCTTTGGGGGGCTGGTATTCTGCATGCCACATTACCAAACTCTCTGAGCCTCAATTTTCTCACCAGCAAAATGGGGATAATAACATTCCTCTCAGGCTTGTCATGAGGATTGAATGAGAGATCTTGCCAGAAATGCAGAATTTCAGACAGCTCCCCAGGCCTCCTGACTCAGAATGGGTGCATTTTAAACAAAATCCCTAAGAGATGGAGATGCACAGCAAAGTTTGAGATACACTGGTGTTGGGAATTTAGATGGTTGTGATTCTCATCTCTGGACTCTCACTCTGCTCTGCCACTAATTCACTTTAAAACCAGGGGCCTGTTCAGGTATCCTTCAAGAGCACTTTGAGCTGGGACTTGGAGCTAGACAGGTTCCAAGGCTAATTACAACCTGACATTTTCCAGTTTGATGACTAAAGTGCTAATGGTGGAATTGCAGGCAGCAGCAATTTGGTGAGTGGGAGGGATTTTCAGCAGGAGGAGGTTTCCTGGCACTCCTTAAGTCACATCACTAAGGTGACCACCCACTCTCCTTAGCCATGAGGTCAACCTGGTCCACTGTTTGTGATTTTAAGAAATCAATGTCTTCCCAGCAGGCTGGGCTAGAGCTGTAATGGGGCCTAGTTAATGCTCCTAAAACGAAATTGTTAACTATCCCAACTGATTTTCCCCCATAATTAAGGCAAGGTTAAGAAGGTGATTACTCCCTTTCTCTGGTCAAAATTATGTGAACACAAAGGATGGCCTCTTGGTGGAGAGAGTTACATGGAAACCCCCAGTGTGTTGAGCAATGAACTGGAACAGGTTGGCCCCCACTGGAGCCTAGCCCAATGCTTCACTTGCCAAGAGCCAAGGGCTCCCTGCTCCCTTCAAGGACAAACCACTTTTCCCACAGCTTCTCAGCTCCCTCAACATCCCACCATGTTGGCCAGGCCTGAAGGGCCCTTCACTCCACCATGCCCAGAGAGGCCCACTTCACCCACCTGAGCCCACCCTGCTCCTTACTCCTTAATGAAGATAGATTCTCACTGTCATTACTGAAGCACATATGGAATGCTAGGTTTAAATATAAAATTCTGGGTCAGTGAGATGGCCTACTTCATTCTTTTCATCCATCTTGGGTCCCAAATGAAAAGAGAGAAATTTCTCCATGTTTCAGTTGCTCTAAAAGCCTGGTCTGACACTCCAGGGGTTTAGGATGGGAGAAAGTTCCTCATGCTGTGGTTACCCCAAGAAGAGGTGGCAAATACCCCTAAGACCGTCTTGGTGCCCAGAGGGTCAGTGCCATCACCCTGGGGTTCACCAGCAATCCCGAGATGGGCAGAAGCTGGGGAAGGCCCTTGCCTGAGGTGGGAGGACTGCTCAGGGAGCCCCAGGGACAGAAACCTCAGCAGGGATGCTGGCTGGTAGGGCAGGTAACTGGGGGCCCCATGGGCTGTGAAAGCCAGCTATGCCGCACAGGTGAAAGGGGGCCAGCTCTCTGCATAGGGTCTCTAGTGGTTGACAGTCTGGAGGAGGAAACCCTGAAATGGATGCAGAAGCCTGGGTGGTTTCCACAAAGAAATCCACATGAGAAAAGTCATGGACATGGATGTGCTGCACAGTCTGGCAGGGGCTGGGGGCCTGGAAGGTGGCGACAGCCAGGTGAGCTTAGCCAGGCCACTCAAGCTCAGCTCCCAGAAGCATTGAATGTGAAGCTCAAAGCCTTTTTTCCCCCCCAAGGACTGGAAAGGTTTTAATGAGCATCCCAAGGGACTGGGTGAGGGGGATATAAACTCTAAATCCACCCTTCATTATCACTTCAGTGGCTTGAGAGGGAGTTTTACATGGAGCTGTAAACTGTTGAAGAAAACCGAAATCACTGTGGTGGTGGTGGTGGTGGGGTAGGGCGGTGCTCTTATTTAAGTACACCTTAGATGAATCCTTAACTAAAGGAAATGAGCGTTGTTGGGCTCCTCCTCTGCACCCAGCAGTGTCCTGCATGACTTCCCATGGCATCCTGGCTAATCTTGTGACTGATCCAGTGAGGTAGGAATTAATAATCTCTATAATGGAGCCAACGAAGATAGTATAATTGGCCCTCATTCTTGAGCTTGTCCTGGATTCATGTCTTTTGCTGAGTGACTTTGCAGTTACTCCCATTCAAGGAGTACAGTCAATTTCCCTGCCCTGGCTTTGTGTCTGGCCATGTGAACTACATTGGCCAATAGAACAAGGTGTGTTACCTGGAATCTACACCTTAAGAGGTGTTGTGCGTTTCCATTGGCAAGGGTGTGCTTCTGCCATGTCTGTGAGAAGAACATTCCCCTCAGTGAGTTTGCTGGCTCTAGGTAGAGGCTCAGAGACAAATGAGCAAGCCTGGACCAGCCAAACCCTGGCCCACCTGCAGACTCATGAGTTAAAGAACTACTTATTACTGTATCTGGCTGACTGTTGTGGCTGTTTGTTACCCAGCATTACTATGGCCTTGGGTAGCTGATACACAGAGATAATAACACCCTATTTTACAGAGTTGTAGTGAGGATTCAATGAAAATAATCCATATAAAAAACTCTTAGACAAGAGTTTAATTTTGGGAGGATGAAAAAGTCCTGGAGATAGAAGGTGGTGATGGTTGTGCAATGATGTGAATATGCTTAATGCCTTGGGACTGTACACTTAAACATGGTTGAAATGGTAAATTTGATGTTATGTACATTTTACCAGAGGAAAAATAAAACCACTTAGTGCCTGGCATGTAGGGAGTACTTTGTAAATGTTAGCAATTTTTAGTGGGCAGGAGGAGATGTGTGGTGAAACTATACACTCCAACTACACTTTAAGGGTGATCAATTAAGTCCCCAGGTGAATAGCTCTGGAGTGATTGTGATTGGCCTCTGCTCATTTCCTAAAGGAAGGGGCATTCATGCTAAAGAGCTGAAGGGGCATTTGTAGTGGTGAAATGATATGGAAAATAATGTCAGAGCTGGAAGACTGTTTAGCAGTGTTTAACTTCAATCCCCTCATTGTGAGAAACTAAGACTCAGAGAGGTGACTCCAAGATCAGTCAGTTGCTTGGTGACAGATCTAAAACTGGAAACTAGGTCTTTTGACTCCTAGCCCAGTGCTCTGTCTAGTCTGCAACAGACAGAGACACAACAAGGCTTTGTCTAATCGCTAATGGAATCTCAGGCACCTGCAGACTGGCTTTGGGGATTCCTTGTGCATCTCAGACCGTGAGAGCAAGACACCAACCAATACATAAACTTCCTCTGACATGGTGATAAGGAGATACAATTTTTTTCTCCCCTCCTCCTTTTTTAAAAAAATTACGCTGAATACATTTTTGCATGGGATCTTTACTCCAGTTTTGTACAGGGTTAATTAAAAGAAAAAAATACATATTAAAAGGCCATTTTGATTACTGCTACATGTTAGTAATGCAATGAATAATTGATTGAATGTCTATGTTAATTGCTTCCTGAATCAGTGATTTTGTTGCTGAATGTCAAAGAGCTGTTGCTATTTTGAAATCAGGAATCATTTCAGGGCACCAGGATGGCAATCCACACCACACAGTGTCCTCCTGGGTTTAATCCTACCTCGACTTCCTGTTCACTCCCTTCATCCTGACTTCTCCATTTCTTCCCTGGATCCCTGTTTACCACCTACTCCTGAGACCAGTGGTTCTCAACTTTTGGTCTATATGAGACCCCCAGGGGAACTTATTGAAATGCATAGTCCCACCCCCCAGGTTTTGATCCAGCAGGCCTGGGAATCTGTATAGTTACCAAGCCTCTCAGAGGCTGGGTTGGGGGTTTCCCTTTGAAGATCTGGCTCAGGTACAGATGCCCTATGAGGTGCCAGGCTCCAAACTCTGAGAGTAACAGCTTCCCCTCACTGGGCTTCAACCCTCTGTTTCTTTGCTGGTGGATCTCCCTCCAGTCCAACTCATCTAAGATGCCTCCCACAACCTGTTTTCCTCCATGAGCTGCCAGCACAGCAGGTATTGGCTCTTCCCAGCCTTACCTGCTCATACCCAGAAGCCTTTTCTGCTTTCTTACCAGCTCTTCCCTAAACATCCATTCCCTAGCCAGATCCTGCCTGCTTTCCCCCATTGCAAATCCTGTTGAAATAGTTGTTTCTGTGACTTTAAAATGTTAGTTTCCACGAGTCCTTTTTGTTCGCACAATGGCCCTTTTATTGTCTCTGTTTCATGGTGGCAGTATCTTTTGTCTCTGAGCTGTTAATTACAGTGGCTTGGGGAAGTTATCTTCTGCTTCCTGCATCATCTCTATTTTCTCCCAGTTTCTCTTTTCTTTGTTTTGGTCTCTGCTTCCTTCAGCTGCCTTCTGAGCCTGTATGTCTGGGAGCTCTACTGGGTGGGGGTGATCAGTGAAAGGTGGGCTTTGCTGAAGGTGCTGAGGTGGGCTGGGGTCTGGGAGGCCCCAACATAGCAGTGTCCATGGGTGTTTCTTTGGGGTCTGGTGAGTTTCCCTAGAGCAGATTCATCCAGTCCTCCACCTGGGGAATTGCCTGGCTGCAGGCATTCCCAGAACAGGCTAGGCAAGGGGCTTTCCCCATAACACCTTTTCTTCTGTTGACTTCCAGTCCATCCCCTCCTAGCACTGCACACATCCTCAGCTGTTCCTTTGACACACTTCCCACCAAGCACCCCACTCCCTAAGACTGCTGGGTTCCAGCCACCTTGGCCCAGCTCTTCTTCCCCTCCAGGGTGTGGTGGACACTCCCTAAGGGCCCAGCGTACATGCCCCATTTCTGAGCAGCCTTCCCACTGCCCAGGCTGCCCTGCAGTCATTCCTCTGAGTCTCATGCACCTAGTGATGTCACCAAGGGTATGGGCACTGTAGCCAGACTGCCCAAGTTTAGGATCTACTAAGGCCTGGCAAGAGCTGGCACCTCTGAACCGAGTTTCTGCCCTGTGAAAGGGGCATGATAGCAGGACTACTCCCCTGAGAGGACAAAGGAAGAGAATGAGCACAAAACAGCACAGGCCTGTAAACAGAGCACGCACTCCATAAACGCCAGCTCATCTTGCTGGCTATTACTACATTTCTGACTTTAAGAGTTGAGCAGACTCCCTATTGAAAGTCTGCCGTAAGTGGAAAAGGAGGTTTTATGGTGCAGGAGGGTGGTGGACACAACCTGAGTGGGGATAGAGGCAAAAGTGTTCTGCTGTGCTTATTTCTAGGAATGAAGCAAGAGGGAGGCCACAAAGTCACCAAGACCATGGAGTTCTCAGAAAGAACCTGAGAAGCTCTAAGCAGGGGCCAGACCTCTTTCTTTCCTTTCAATGGACTTCTTCTAGCTTAGGGCATAAACACATTCCACAATATACAAACATGGAATACAGGCAAAATCTCCCTGAGTCCTCACCCCACTCTCTCTTCCATGTTCTTATTAATTGAGAACCTTAAGGAAATAACTGAAAACACTGTACTTGTTTTATTTTGTTGTTAAAAACACCAAATGTCAGAGCTCGAATTCTCTTTAAGGATCACTAAGCAGGTGGGGAAACCAAGGCCCAGAGGGGCAAATGGGCTTGTCCAAAGTCACACAGTGAGGGGTGCAGAGTGAGAGGATAGCCGGTGTTCTCCAAGCCCAGTCCCACACCCACACCAGCCTCTTCATGTCCCCACTTCCCCATTCCCCACACCATTGGTCTTGTCTCAGGAGACAAGAAGCTGCACAAGAATTCTTTCTTGGAGTCCTTCAGATTTTTGTAATTGAGTCTCCTCCCAGCCTTCCAAGTCCTCACCAGACAGGGCTAGGGAACGAGAAGTTTAAGGGGTGAGCTACTCCTGGATTTACCCCCAAAGAGATGCTGGAGGGCATGTGGAATTTATTTTCTTTTAAAAGCTTTAAAGGAGTTTTTGTTTTCTTCTTCAAAAAAGTGTCAAGTTAAGAAAAATGACAGTGTGATTAATCAGGAGTCTTAGCTAATAGAAAGCAGGTTATTTTCTTTGTTTTTTTTTTGCCAGAGCCTCAGTTTTCCTCATCTATAAAATGGGAGTATTAATTCTGATACTATGTACACCATTGGTGATCGATTTATATTCCCCCCCTGTGTTCTTCTACCTAGGTGTATAGAGCCCTCAACTGTGCACTTGAGGAGAACTTGGCCATTTCACTGGATGCTGGAAGCAGCCACATAAAGTAGATGTGAGGCCATATTCCAGCTCATTACAGTGTTATTTCCAACAAAAATTTACAAGCCCCCTCACTGTCCGTGACATAGAAGTGGTTCAGTAAATCATGGTACATAGACTGGATGTTCTATGGCATAGTGATTAAAAATCCTAATTACAATGTCTATAGCAACATAGCATTTATTTTGATTGTACATGTAAGTGGGTGCTGGGCCCTATGATGTAGGATGTCATCCTTTCTCATACAAACCCCACAGGGTAGGCAGTATTACCAAGCCCATTTTATAGATAAGAACATTGAGAAATGAATCAAAGTTAAAAAAGTATAATACAAAATTGGTTGTACTTCATAATGATATCCTTATAATAGAATACAAAAAAAAAAGGCCAGACAAGAATATAAAATCCAATAGTGGTCCTATATTTGATTCTATTTAAAAAAACTTTCTATAATGTTGATTTTTTTACTTTTTAAATTTAGGCAGTGTGGGATAATAGAAAATAATCAGACAGACCCGACCCAAACCCTAGCTCTGGGACTTGCCAACTGTGTGGCATTGAATGAGTCATTCCTGGTATTTAAGCCTCAGTTTCCTGTTTGAGAAATGTGATATTTTGGGTGATTATTACTTTCTTATTTTTCTTTATCCCTAATTACTAACATTTCTTTAGGTTCCACTACACTTATACTACTTGCATAACAGGGAGAAAAGATATTTAAAAATAAAATCTACTTTACATGATGTTTTTAAGATTAAATTAGGTAATGAGTGTAAGGAACCTGGCAGAGCTTAAAATAATAATTTTAAAAGAATAAACAGGTCTGAGAGGTGGGGAGGTGGAGGGAGGACAAGCAGGGGAGGGAGACAGTGGGGGCTGGATGTGTGGGTGTGGGAGGCCTGGGGGTGGCTTGCCTGCCCCTTGTAAGGCACACAATGGCAGCAGATCCTATTGTCAGCTCACAAGGGGCTGCCTGACAGTGCCTGGGCCTGCTTCTTAGGGCCTGTAGGGCTGGGACACACCCCACAGGTTCTGGGACACACATGCCCACAAGGCCCCTGATTAAACAACAGTGTTTCTGAATGCTTCGTGAGGTGCTTCGTATGGACTGTGTAATTTTTTCTGCACAATGGCTTTGTACCCTGAGTGCTGCTAATGTGCCCATTTCACAGATGAGGAAGCTGAGGCTTTTCCCAGGTTGCCGGGCAGAGTGAAGCCTCAAATCCAAGTCTCCTCACCGTCCAGCCTCCAGAGGTACCTAAGATCCTGTGCTGACTTCCTTGAATGGATGGACTGCAACCAGAGAAAAGGGAGGACTTGATGAGTCTTGGTGCAGCTCTGCAAATGTCCTCCTCATGGGCATGAGGGCTCCTGGCCGATTTCACCTTATTACCCAGGCCAAGTTCAACTAGAATGGTTATTTAAAGGGCCAGGGTCCATTTGGAGAACTGGCTAATGAGATGACCTTGGCATAACCTGGGAGGCCATCTTTACGTCAATAGTTAACATGTCCATTTTATTAGGTGTGTGGCAAACATATGTTTGGTACTTTAAACTAGTGGTCCATTTATGTTACTGGTTAGGATAAATCCAAGTCAAAAAAAATGTGATTTAAAGAAATGCACAGATGAGGGGATGAGTGCCTAGGTTCTCACTACCCAAACATTGTCCTCAACAACACCTGAGAGTCTGACAGAAATCCAGGATCCCACCCCAGTCCCACTGGGTCAGAATCTGTATTTAACAAGATCTCAAGGAGAATCATATGTACGACAGAACTAGAGAAACACTGGGTTGGGTGGTCCACAGTAAGGCAAAGCCACCAAGGTGCCATAGGAAATACTGAGAGAGGCCATCCAGCTCCGGACACCACCCCAGCCTCCACCAATTCTTAGCCAGTCTCTCCATTTTATGCACAAGACAGGCGCTCAGTGAGGGAAGGTTTCTTTCCTGATGTTATCCAGCAAGACAGCAGCAGATCTGGTCTAGGATCTTGTACTTTTGGTGTCCAAAGTCCCAGCCATAACTTCCAAGGTACACCCAGGGGTATATAGGACTCTAGATACCTGAGGTGGGGCCAGAGCCAACCAGGAGTAGCCAGCAGCCCCGGCATCCTCATTAATCTCTCACCCTCAGAACAGTTGTTTTACTGAGAGGAACAATCAGTGCTTTTGGGAACAGAAGAGTCCCTGGGACGGGGACTCCAGGAGAGCCCTGGGCTACAGAATGTAGACTGTCCTGCCAGCTCACAAAAGAACAGTCTTTCCTGGCAAGCTCATGGGGATGCGTTCCTGGCAGCATGGCTGGGAAGAACAGGGTTACCAGGGAGCCCAGGACTCTCCCTGGGGATGCTGGAGGGGACCCAAGGCACTGGGCCATGGGGGGATGAGCACTGCCTTGGCCCATTGCTGTCACTGAGGAGTGCTCCAGTTTTCAACCATCCACTTTGTGTTCAGAAAACATTTACAATCACCTTTTCCATTCTGATTCTGTCCTGAGCCCTGTTCCCTGAACTCTGGCTATGACACAGTCCCAGAATCTCACAGAGCCTGAGTCCCTGCTCTGACATCAGTAGTTTGGAGCAATGGGCTAAGCATTTCTGAGCCTCAGTTGCTGTTTCCATGAAATGGCTATGATTATATACCCACCAGAGTGGCTAAAATGAAAACGACTGACTTTATAAGTGTTGGTGAGAATGTGGAGCAACAGGAACTCTCATACATTGCTGGCGGGAGTGTGACATGGAATATCCATTTTGGAAAAGGTTCTGACAGTTTCTAAAGCTAAACCTATACCTACTCTGTGGCCCAACAATCCTACTTTGAGTAACAGAAATGAAGATCATGTTCACAAAAAGACATGACTTGAATATTCACAGAGACTTAATTCACAATAGCTTAAAAATGGAAACTCTCTAAATGCCCACTCATCAGACAGCAGATGAACAACTTGTGATGGGGTCACACAGTGGAATACTACCCATCCCTGATAAAAGACAGACCACACATGTCTGAAACACATGGAGGAATCACACAGATGTGTTGGGTGGAAGGAGCCAGACTTGACAGAGAACAAACTACGTGATTCTATTGATGGAGGTTCAAGAGTAGGCAGAACCAGTCCATGGTGATAAAAGTCGAAGAGGTGGTTGTCTCTGGGTGGGTGAGGAGGGACTGACTGGGAAGGTTCCCAAGGGATCCCCCCGCCAGGGAAATGTGTTATAACTGGATCTGGGTGGTGGCTGCACAGATATGAATAGAGGTAAAAATCCATCTCGCTGTACACTTTAATTTGCTGTGCAATGTTATTCAATGACAGAAAGAGGTAGTGAGCGCATGTGAGACAGGAAGGGTCATCCCTGCCTCATAGGGGCCTTCTGAGGATAGAGAAGAGACTGTCCTGGCTCCTAGTGAATTCTCAGTCAACGACTGCTAAGGATCAGTCCAAGTCTACTGGAGAGGGGCCACTTCTCATTCTCTCTGGCCTGGGTTTCTTGCTCTGTACAACGGGAATAAGGAGGGACTTCAGGCTCATGGAGGTAACGCTGAAATGGTGCTCAGAACAGAACCTGCCTCCCAGGTACATGGAGGTGTCTCTGCTGCTTCCCTTCACTCTGGGATGCTCACAGAGGGAGACCCAGAAAGTCTGCCCCAAAGGGCCACCCCACCCTGTCACCTTCCATAAATGCAGCAGAAGTCATTTCATTTAGCTTGACAAGACCACTAACACCCCCTGACAGGAGTTCAGGAGTTCTGGGTACCCTGGGTACAGGGAGGCCCTGGGGGATCATGAAGCCACAACCTGGGGACTCTAATAGCAAGGATAGATTGAGGTCCCAACCATTCTACAATGGGGGAGCATGGATCACAGGCCTCACGTTACAGTTAGGGAGACTGAGGCTCATAAAACTGACAGGGCTGGATGGCAGGGGAGTGGAACTCAATTCCAGGTCAGTGGGAACCCAAATCCTGGGATCATTCTCCTGCAAAAACAGTAACCTTGGAATGCAGAACCCAAAGGACATTTACCAGCCATGTGACCCCAGGGGAGTTTCCCTCTTCTACTGGAACCTAAACTCTTATGAGGTTAGGAGGTTTCTGTGTGTCTTTCTGTCCTTGTAGCCTCATACGCAGCAGTGCGTGGCACATAGTAGGTCCTCAGTAAATACTTTTCACATGAGGGAAGTGGTGATTCCATGATGAGTGTGACATTCAAGTCAGCCTGACCGGACTCAAACTGACACTTCTAGGTCCCTTCCCATGACACCCCTGCACACTGAGCCTCCTCCCCCGACCCTCTGTTTTTGAATTTTGGGGCCTCATTCCGGTTCACAGCACCCGCTCCCTGCTCCCATGCCTTACTCTTCACAGAAACTTTCAGGCCTGAGAGAGAAGTGAGAGCTTTCTCTTTTCTGATTCTCTACAGCATCACAGAGATAATCATAACAAAGGTTGCTTCACAGACCAGGTGTTGGCAAACTACAGCCTGCGGGTCAAATCTGGCTGTGATCTGTTTTTATAAATACAATTTTGTTTGGACATAGTCATACTCACTTGTTTATGTATGGCCTATGGCTGCTTACACACTATAACAGCAGTGTTGACAAGCTGCAACACAACTCGTCTGACCTGCAAAGCCTAAAAATGGCTCTTTACAGAAAAAGTTTGCTAACCTCCGCCAGACATTAAGTGCAAACTATGAGATTTTATATGTATTATTTTGTTACATCTTCATAACAACCCAAAAGGAGCTTGGGAACTACTGTTATGCCCTTTTTATGGCTATGCAAACTGAGGCTCAGAGTTGAAGGGACTTGCTCAAGGTCATGTAACCAGCAGGCAGCAAAGCTGGGATTCAAATCCATCCATGTCCCCTATTCCAAGAACAGGCTCTAACTGAAAATGAGACAAACACCACAGGACTAGCTTGCATGTTGCAAGTAGATTCTATATGCACAAGAGAAGTTCTACAGATGAGGGTAACATGGGGCCAGAGGAGGCCAGAAGACTCTTGGGAGAGGTGCATCTGAGCTGTGTCATTCAGGGTGAGGAGCTTCAGGTGGATGGGGGTAGGTGAGCTCATGCAGGAAATCCGGAAGGACAGGCCAGATAACTGGGACAAGGCAGGGCCACAGGCTAGCTGGTGAGGGCTGGCCAGAAGCCGGGGTGATGGGGAGCCACAGGACACTCTTAAAATGATGCTTATGGATGATCTGTCTGCAGGGTCCCAACAGGCTGCCAAGTCCACAGGCAGGAGGAGGAAAATACTGCAGGAAATTCCCTACCTAAGCATTGTGAGGCATTCCTAATTTCCTAAAAAGGACATGAACATTGGGTGGCTTTTGGCAGCATGGGTTATAAGTAAGGTTTTCCCTGTGGCCCAAATGTTGGCAAAAACTCCCTTTAGGGCAAAAGCAGTTTAACTCAGAGCCTTGATTTCTTCAACTGTAAAATGGGGAATGCTATGGGCTCGTGTGAGGGTTAAAGGCATTGATATTTGCAAAGCTCACTGAACAGCGCCTGACACAGAGTAAGTGCTAGAAGGGTTTCCTAGGTAAATACAGAACACAAATAAGACCTAACTTCAGCAAATATCAGCTCCCAACTTTTTCACCCCAAATGATTCACATGCTGTTCAGCATTTGCTCTGCGCACAATGTGGCTAATTTAAACACTGCCGCAGAGTGGCGAACCTGAACGGCATTTCAATGAACACAAACCTTATTTTTAACAAGACACACTTTGGCACTTGCAAGAACATTTAAAAATACCTTCCCCATTCCAGAGCAGCACTGTGTGGCAACCAGGTCCAGGGAGAAATCCTTAGTTTGGGGTCATTGTTTTCTCTGAGGCCTGGGTTCTGGGGAGGGGTGTCTGCCGGCATGGCTACAGAAGCTGCTGAGGGTGTCCATGGTGGGGGTGCTGGTAAGAGACTTTACAGTTCATTGATTAACTTCTGAGTTGATAACGGTTGGTCTGTCTGCTTCCCCTCTGGACTGGGGGTCCTCAGAGATTCTGCATCTTCTTTTATTCAGTGGATACACAGGGACACCACCGTACCCTGGAAATGGGGACTCCCATTCCAGGGGCAAGACAATGAACATGGAAATAAACAAGCCAACAAGATCATCCCAGAGAGTTATACATGCTATCAAGAAAATAAAATAGGAAACAGGACTCCTGTGTGTTGTGGAGGATGAGGGTGTTCAGGATGTCAGGGAGGGCTTCCCTGAGGTGGTAACATTTGAGCTGAGAATGGAATGAGGGGAAGGAGCCCGTTCTGTAAGATGTGGAAGAGTGGTGGAGGCACACTTCTGCCTCAGAAGGGATGGCAAGTGCAAAGTCCCAGAGGTGGGGTGGAGCCTGGTGACTTTAGAACAAACAGAAGAGTGGGGGAAGTGTGGTGGGCTATGTTGACAGTGGCTGAGGCACAGTGGCAGGGCCGGACAGCACATGACATGGAGATCCACATGGAGGCCTCTGCAGAACTCCTGGGAGGAGGTGCTGGGTGGCCTGGGTGGGGACAGTGGCTCAGTGAGCAGTGGGTAAGCTAGTATCATGCATACTGCATTTTATATGAACTGCATGCTTCTTGGATTGCTCAGCCTGGCAGTTCTGTCCTAGCACCGCGCCTGGCACATAGCAGGTATTTAATAAACATTTAGAGAATAGTCATTAAAAGCACCCTTTCTTCAATGTCTGTGACAGGCCTTCAATGTCCAGCAACTTCGCTTGTTTTTAAGTGAAGCACATGCTTGCTGCATTTCCTCTCTTCCAGAAGGTTCTTGTGCATTCTTCCCACAACCTTGGTTTGCTGGACTGTTGAGTAGTGAATGGGACTCATGAAGTGATTTGACCATGCAGTGTCCTGAAACCCTTGCAAGGAGGCTGGGTATTGTGGGACTGTCACTCACAAGTCTCATGGCTGGGAAGGATTGTGCTGTGATTGATGCCGGGAGTTGTAGTGAAATGTCTTTGTCCAAGTGTTGAAGGAACAACAAATAGAGCAGAGTCTGCCACTAATGAATTATTTCTTTCAGAGCTTTCTCAACTCCTAAGAAAATGCTTGAGGCATGTTTGACCTACCCCTACAATACTTCTAAACAGTGCCTCATGAAGGAAAAACTGATTCCTTGACCCTAAGCCCCGTTTTTTCCCCAACCTGAGCATATTTTAGTCCTCTTCAGTGAAATAGTGCTGGGATCTTAAGCTCCCTGCTTTGTCCCCCTATTGCTTTCAGGTGGATGACTACAAAAGATGCGAGTTGTTTTAAATATATTTCAGGAACAACCCCAGGTAACTTCACAAATGTAATCTTTTTTAATCTCCCCTATGAGGGAATCAGTGATTCCCAATTTACAAAAAAATAAACTGAGGCTTGAGGAAATTACAGAACTAACAAGGATTTGTATCTGGTGGTGTTCAGACTTACCTGGGTGTTCTGCTCCCAGATCATGCTGGGGCTGCCCTGGCATTCTACGGATGGAGTCTGATGGCTGGAGAAGGCCCCACGGGGCAGGAAGGAGTGTCAAGGAGTCCAGCTCATTCCCTGGGTTGTGAGGTATGAATTAAGAGTTTTGCCTCAAGACTTTTCCTGCTCCTCTTCTGTTGGTGCTGACACAGCCTGCAGGTGTCTGAACACAATCTTGGGGGCTCTCTGAGTGACACCCTGGATCTCTGTAGGGCTTCCCAAGGCACACAGGCACTTCTGTACCCAACAGAAATTTGCAAGGGCTACAGTATCATGGATCACAGTCCCGAAAAACTGGAAAACTGTATGGAACCAAGCTAACCACTCTCTCCAGAGATAAACGGGTGTATTGTTCATGGCTAATATTCAGATAAGAAACATAATATTCCTATAATCACATCTCCCAGAGGCTGTATTCTTGCCTTAACTCCTTATTAATTACTTCTTACTTCTGGGCAACCCTAAGGCTCTCACTTCCCATTCCACCACTTCCCAACACTCACCCATGAATCTAAGCCCACAGATCCACCTGCTGACTCTGTGTCAGGTGTCAGGCTGGACTACCAAACAGGCATCCTAAGCAAAATGGGACTCCACCCCACCAAGCCTTCTGCTCTCCGCCCCACCAATCCTTCTGCCTTCCGCCCCACCAATCTTTCTGCCCTGGGCTCCCCATCTTGGCAAATGGGCATCATCAAACCGGTTGCTCAGGAAAAATCCAGGAAGTCATCTTTGATCCTCTCGTCCTCCCACCCCTTGTGTCCAATCCCTTGGCTACTTCTACTGGTACTGTCTCTAAATATATCCTGAATCCAAGCCCTCCCACCTCCCCTGTGCCACACCCAGGTCCAAGCCACCATTGTCTCTTACAATTGTCTCCCGCTTGTACACCCACTGGCAATAGTTCAGCTTTCACACAGCAGCCAGAAATGGTCTTTCCAAAGCACAGATCAGACCACGTCCCTCCCGGGCTCAAATCTCTGCAACGGTTCACACTGTCATCAGAATCCGGTACACGCTCGATTCTACAGCCAGTGAGAACTTATGTGATCTGGCTCTGGTCGCTTCTCCAGCTTCTTCCCTGCCTCTCCCCAGCCACTCTCTACACCTGCTTTCTTTCCATCTCGCCAACATGCTAATATGCTCCCGCCTCAGGGTCTCTGTGCATGCCATTCCCCCTAGGACATGCTTTCCCCAGATGCGTACCTACATCCCTCCCACGTTTCAGATCAAACCCCAGCGTTTCCTTCTCACAGAAGGCTTCCCTTACCACCATGCCTTAATGCTGCTTCCCCATCACTTCCTATCATATCACTCTGTTTTGTAATGATCTCAAAACTAGCTTCTCTATTTGTTTATAGGTTTGACGCCTCTGTCCTGCCACTAAGTGTAAGTTCCATGAGCAAAGAGACTCTCCATCCTCTCTTTAAAGTTACTGGATTATCTCTGGCATCTAGAACTGCCCAGAAAACAGCAAGTACTCAGTAAACACCTGGTGATTTACTGACTCACTCAGCGCCTTTGGTCAAGCTTCTTCCTCCTCCCAAACCTCTTTCCCCTTAGTGGTCATTTCTATTAGTTAATTACATTTTTAGAGAAGATAAATAGTGGCATTTGTTTACATCTGCTCAAAACCAACATGTCATCATTTTTGCCCAGCTATGCCCTTATGCTGCCATTATTGAAAAAAGAAATGGTTTTGGAGACTTTGTTTTCCTCACATCTGCAACCTGGGGTCCCTTAATTCAGGTTATTGGCAAGAATGAGAGAAGGATGCGGGGAATGGCACACCTGTGCCCAGGATCTATGCCAGAGCTTTCCTTCCATCCTCTCCTCTGAGTCTCTGTCACCTCAGTGTGGCAGGTATGATTGTTGCCATTTTTCAGATGAAAGAGCTGAAGCTCAGAGAGTCTAGGCCATTTGCTCAAGATTACATGGCTGGCAAGTGGCAGGCGCTGAGCTCTAGGCTGCCTCCCTAGGAAGAGAACTCGTAGGCTTCCTCAAGAGAACCTTTTCCTCAACCTTGAAGATCCAGTCTTTAAATGCTTCTAGGCATCCTCCCCATCCTTTTCAGAAGAAGGCACTGCTTAGAAACCCCCCCATCAGCCTCTTCTTAGAGGTGTCAGAGGGAGCATCTTGATGGATTGCATTTCCAAAGTAAGAATTCCTGCCGTTTCTCAAAGCTTGACAGGGACCTTCCAGAGAAGGGCAGTACGTGCCTCGGCTTTAAACACACGACATCCACATTTGGTCCATTTATCATGTCCTGCTCCCCAGTTTCACTCAGGTCCCTACTGAAAAGCCACCTCCTCAGAGAGGTCACCTCTGTGTGGCCCTTCATCATACCACCTCCCTGACCCTGCTTCAGTGGTCCTAGCAGCCCCTGTCACCTGCAGCTATTCTACTGTGTTATAAATATATATTTATTTGTTTAGTCCTTTGTTGTTTCCTTCTGCTAGCATGTAAGCTCCGGAAGGCAACTTCCTCTGTTTGGGTTTTTTCCCTACCATCGCGTCCCTAGGACTAGAACTGTGCCTGGTATTTATAGGGGGCTCAACAGATAATAGGGTACATGAATGAATTAATTACAACAGAATTACTCAGTACTTATTTTATGCCTTTCTGATATTATTCTGTTTTCTTTTCCTTAAATAAAGTTTTATTATATAAGCAATATAAATCCATAGTGTATATTTTTTAAAAATGCAGATAAGCAAAGAGGAAAATAAGCTTCTTCAGTAATCCCATCACTTCACTGGTACATTTAGGAATATTTTCTACCAGATTTTATTTATCCATAATACAAATGTCATTTATTAAAAAATTACAAATGGTATGTTCACTGTATTCCAGGCACTGTGGAAGGCACTGTGCATATGAAATCCTGGACTGGGCAGGATTTCCCAGTGATAGCACTGTGGACATTTTGGGCTGCATAATTCTTTGTTATAGAGGTTTCCATGTGCATTGGCCTCTGTCCACTGGATGTCAGTAGCTCCTCCCTAGTTAAGACAATCAAAAACGTCTGTAGACATTGCCAAATGTCCCTGGAGGTTGGGGGCAGGTGGGCAAAAATCACCCATTGCTACCTGCTTGTCTAGAGTAGGATGTTTAAAGAGGATTATACCGTACCCTGCCTTGAGTGACTATCCATCGTCACTGACCAATATTTCTGAACTCATTTCCAAGTCTCTAGACACATTACTGATGGCTGCCTGCTCCACAATTTACACCTGCCATTCCCATTGCTGGACATTTGCGTTGTGTACTTGGCTCTGATTCAAAGGCAGATTCAAGAATCACAGAGAGCCCCCTCTGCCTAACTCTGGCAGGCTTTGCCCATCCTAACTGCCACGGTATCACCATGGATTTCTGGAGGGGAAGATACTGGGCCACAAACCTCTTGGCTACACCAGACACCAAGCTTCCAAATCTTCTCCCTGAGCCTCCTCACTACATCTGCTCATACCCTGAGCTACCAGAAGGAAAAGGCAAAGGGAACCTGGAAGAGAAAGCTTTTTAGAGTAGAGGGGGATGGTGTGGAGACCATCTGTTCAGCATTCCCATTTCACAGATGTGGAAATTTTGGCCAGGGGAAGGTGAGGCTGGTAAACCACCTGGCATGAATGTCCTAAGGGGATTTTGGCAACATTTTTTGAGGGCCACTTGAGACTCAAATGAGATGGAGGCCAGGAAGAAGGTGCTTCATGATGACTGCTCTCCCCACACTCCCTGAGCACTTCCCCTGGGGCTCCCATGCTGAGTGAGTCCCAGGCATTATTTTACTGAATCTCTACCACAAAGAGGCAGAGAGGCTTTTATGCCCATTTTTTACAAAGTGAGGCTCAGAGAGGTTAAGTGTCTGGAAATTACTGTTAAGAAGAAAAGAACTAGAAATAGACCCTACTGGAAATAACCTCTCCTTTTAGGTTTCGCGTCCAGTTGGATTACCGAGAGTTGTCTACCACTGGCAGTGCCTCACAAGCCTATATATTAATATGAGGGAGCACTGGGAGACAGTACAAGTTTCCCAGATCCTGACTTCTGGGCATGAGTTGGGGCAGCAAGGAGGGAACAAAGCCCACAGTCCTGTGTGTGTGTGTGTGTGTGTGTGTGTGTGTGTGTGTGTGTGTGTGGAGACACCAGTCTGTGGGAGGACCTGGGGGCTGGGATGGGTCAGGATGAGACCCTGTTGGGCAGAGCTGTATACATCTGGCTTGGTCCTCTGACCTCAGGTCACCCCCCCATTTGCAAGCAGCTCCCTCTCTAGGGGATAAGAGGACCGGCCCTGAGAGGCCATTGGAATCCAGGGAGGGAGAGAGGTCCCCTGAGGGCTAGGGTAGAGTCAACCTTACAGCAGGGGCTGATACACATTCCCTGGCTCTTTTGGGGGGTCTCTCTCAGGCCTGGAGGTGCAGAGATAACTACGGCACAGTGCCTCAGGGGCATACCCGTCAAAGGAGGCAGGCAGCTAAGAAGTGACTGTCACCAGAGATGTGCCAGAGTAGAGGGAGCTGAGAGCCTGGGGCCATACTGGGTTTCCTGTGGTGTGAGCAAGCCCTGACACAGGGCAGAACTGCTCGGATGGCCTAGGGGGAAAGGCTCAGCTTCAGGTGAGACAGTCACATTTCCACACTCTAGGCCAGTCCTTGTCCTGAGAGACCTCAGAGACTTCTTTCAGCCTCAGTTTCCAAACCTGCAAAATGATGTCACAGACCCAAGACTTGATGAGATTATGTATACAGAGCACCTAGCTCAGTGCTTCGCACTCAAGAGGTACTTAGTAATGCCCCCAACACTTATCAGAATGTCTAAAAAATAAACAATGACAACATACCAAATGCTGGTGAGAATGTGGAGCAACTGGGGTGCTTGTGTATTGCTGGTGGAATGTAAAACAGGATGCCCACTTGGAAAAAAAGTTGGGCAATTTCCTATAAATTAACCATAACCCTACCATACAACCCAGTAATCCCACTCCTACATATTTACCTGGGAAAAATAAAAGCGTATGTTCATTACAAAAAAAGAATGGCTTTATTCATAATTACCCCAAACTGAAAACAACCTTAATGCCTCCAAACAGATGATCGAATAACTGGATAAACAAATTCTGGCACATCCTGATAAGGGAAGGCTACTCAGCAATGAAAAGGAGTGAGCCACCTGTACATGAGGCAGAATCTCAAGTGCACTATGCAGAGTGAAAGATGCCAGACTCAGAGGTTACATGCTGCATGATTCCATCCATACAGTGTTAGGGAAAAGGCAGGTCTACAGATCAGGGATGCTGGGGGATTGGGGGAGGGGGAGAGTTTGATTACAAAGTGATGGGGAATTAGGGGGGTGACGGTGCTCTATACCTTGATTGGGGTGGTGGTTACACAACTGTATGCTTGTGTCCAAACTCACAGAAATGTACGCTAAAAGGGGTGAATTGTACTGTATGCAAATTTTACCTAAATTAAAAAGAAACAGAATAAAAGGTTTCTCAAGCATTCTTGACCTGCACCCCCTGCACAAATCCTTCCTCTCTTCAACTGCCCAGGGCCAGTGGGTCCCCACCTCCTCCTGCCTGGTAGCCCAACCTTTCCCACCCTGAGGTGGAGAGGGAAGCAGAGCTGCTCTCGGACCCATAATCCCATCCTCAGCATCCACTTTTCTTGGTGGTCCTCCAGGGCCATGGAGCAATGGGTTCTGATGGATTTCCCAACACACCCGTCCTCTGCACCTGAAGTCGCGGAAGCCAAGGGAGGGGCAGCTGTGCTCACAACCCTGGGGTCAGGAGAGAGGGTCTGAGGCATGGACACCTGCACTTGTGCCTTAGACTCAGGGACTGGGGACCAGGTTTCAGAGACCAGCTGGCCATGTCTACTGACACGAAGACTGGGCTCCTGGACTCTTACCCTCTAGGTCCCCACACTTCACAAACTATGGCATGATGACATCAGGCAAGAAGGGCTTCCTGCTGAAGCTCAGAAGCACCCTGGTGTTTGTCCTCAGCAGACAGCTCAGCCGAGGGTCATGGAGCTGGGAGGAGCACTGGCCAGGCCTGAGAGCAGGAATCCCAGAGCAAGAGGTCTGAGTGGGGTGCCAGGAAACTTACTCCACTTCAGGACCCACAGGGTGGGCACTGAGGCCTGGAGCCAACTTTGGTTTGATCCTCACCATGTTTTTAAAAAATTAGAGCCAATGTTTAAAGTTGGACTGTATAAGATGATACCTGTGAGCCACGTGTGGCTACTGAACTCTTCAAATGTGACTAGTCCTATCTGAAATGTGTTTTACATGTAAAATACATACCAGATTTCAAAGACAGTATTAAAAAAAGAGGATATGAACTTTCTTATTTTTTTATGTCAATTACATGTTGAAATAATAACTTGATATATTTGGTTAACTAAAATCAATATCACCTGTTTCATTTTCTTTTAATGTGCTACTAAAAAATGTAAAATGATGTGGCTCCAATTATATTTTTGTTGGATCACTGGTTTAAAGATTGGGTGAGTTCACATAAAGATATTCTGGATCCTCTTGAAAATTCTGGCAATAATAGCTCTTCAGGACAGCAGTGAGCTGGGGCTGAGTAGCTGCCGAGCTCTTTAGAGGGGACATGTGCCTCCAATGTGTCAGTCCCCACTACTCCCTGTTGCATTACACCTGTCCCCTTTCCTTATTTACACAACCTGCTCAGTTCCTATAAGCATGTGAGTTTATAACTCTTGGTCTACATATGCTTTATCTGAGCACATGCTCCTTCCATGGATATTTAACTGAATCCCTAGGATGTGCCAGGCACTGGGGATTCAGTGAAGAGCAGACACAGTGCCCTTCATTTGAATATTTACCAAACCCCCTCAATGGGTCTCCTTCAGCAGTCTTTCCCTCACCAACCTATCCTCCACACAGCATGCCTGGCCATGTCACCAGCCCTACTCAAAGCTCTTCAATGGCTCCAGTGATTTCAGGATGAAGTTAAAACACACTAGCTGTCCCAAGGCCTCTGTGACCAGCCACTGTTAGTGAAGCCTCGCATAACAGCTTGCCTCAGGGGCTATCACTGCTCCCCTCTCCCCTGAACCTCCCCTCTTATTTCCTCTCTACTGGATCACTTCTACCAGCTTTAAGCAAGCTGTGCTCTCTTTCATCTTTAAAACATGCCCTCTCTTTATCTCAGCCTTCTCCTATTGGAACATTTCTGTTTTCCTCAAGGGCTACAATCCCCTTCTACAATGCTTACTCTGAAGGGAATGAATAGCAGAATACTAAGCATTGTTATCAGTCATAGCTTAAATTTTGCAAAGTGTTTCATAACATGAACTTGGTAGTATTCAGGATGAGGAAGGTGAGGCCTGCATGGGTGAAGGCCATTTAACTAGTGTGATACAAATCTATGTTTTCTGATTTTCAGCTCTATGGCATCAACATCAACTCTGGATCAGGGCAGACCAGAGGAGCTGAGAGGCAATCTTCATCCCCAAAGGTGACGGGCAACTAGAATACGAGAGGCCAAGTTCCAGAAGGTGGTCTGCACACAGAGGTCAAATCTGATCAGGAGGCAGATTAGAGAACCCCAACATGGAGAAGGAGATCTGAGGTCCAAGTCTGCACTGACCCAAGCTCAAAAAGGTGGGAGGCTGGGCAGAAGGAACTCAAAGACTGAGAAAACCACTTTGAAGCTTTCATCTTCCTCCTTCTTCATTTTCCCAGCTACCCTGTGCTTTTGATGTCGTTATCATCTCTGATTTACAGCTTAGGAATTGGGCTCAAGAGGTGAATACTTACTGCCACACAGCTGATCTGCCTCATGACAAGCCAGGTGGAAGGGAAATGGATGGTGGAGAGATGAGACAATATTATCCAATGGTTGATAATTACTGAAGGTGGTAATGAGTACATGGGGTATTACCATGCTATTCTATGTTTTCGGTGTTTGAAATTCTCCATAATTAAGAATTAAACATAAACTTAAGTGGTGGAGCAGACATTTGAAGTCAAGCCTGGGTGGCTCCCACACCTGTGTGCTTTCCTCTCTGCTCCACAGGGGCTCTACCCATTTCCACTTTGTGCTTCTCTGTTGGAAAAGCTGGGCACTCAAAGACCCACAGGTTCATTCTTCTTCCCCTGTGAATATGGGAACTTCAGCAACAAACTTCAACAAACTTCTTACACCCTAAGGTGTACCTTCTGAGAACAGATATCTCTCTTGGGGTCATGACCATGAAACATTGATGGCCACATGTCTCTGACTCCTCCTAAGAGTCATGGTGTTCCCACAGTGGTTATATCTACCTAACTTGAATACAAATCTGTTTTCATTTCATTTCACACTGCTGCGTTGGAACATGACCATTTACTCCATTTTCTGTCTTCCTCCTTTTAGCGCTATTCAGGGTAACATCAAAAACCTGATGTCAGGTTAGAGATGGATTTCAAATTCAATTCTATTTTAAAAAGAAAAGGAAAGGAAGGTCAGCTAGGAATTCAATCCAAATCTACAAGTCTTTGTTGGGTACTTATTGAATTCTAGCTATTAGACCTATTAAGTGTGCAAGATTAGCTCCATTCTACAGGTGTGAAGACTGAGACTTAGAGTGACTTAGTCACTCACACAACCAGGAGGAACTGGGCTGAAATTTGTAGTAGGTCTGAGGGACCACAGAATCCATACTCTCATAACCAATACTCTGGTCTAGAATAGACTTCTTTGAGAGTTCACTGCCTGGGAAGAGAAACATCTGTTTACTGAACATCTATATTTGGCTGGCATTGGATTAGGTTCTTGCAATACTCTGGCCCATTAACTCTTAGCCAACAAAGAAGAGCCATCATCATCCCCATTTTATAGATAAGGAAATAGAGGTTTAAGTGGCTACGGTCATCAGCTGTCGAGGTTTTGATACAGATCTGCCTGACTCAACTGCAGTTATTTTTCCAGATACTTGCTCGTGGTCCAGATGTGGTAACCACAACCCAGTTCTAAGACAATACAGTTGGAGTCAGAGTCAGAGCTATACTAAGTTGATTGCAATGTTCCAGGAGCCCTGATAGTCAGAACCCTGGAGAGCTCCAAGTGCCTCCATGCTGATTGGCTCCAGGATGCTGACCTCAGTGTACTTCAAGGTTCTCATAGGCCCTCCCTAGACAGATCCCTCCCACCCCAACCATTGCACAGATGGCGTTTCCTGCTATAGGTGGTCCTTTAGCTCCAGGGTGCTGTCAGGTGCCTGGGGGCTTCTGGGGGAAGGAGGGTCCTGCAGGTCCTCAGGGCATGAGGAGGGCATTACTCTTCTTAGATATCTTTTCTCCCCACCCCACCCTGGTATCCCATCAAGGTTTTTCATACTTTTTTTTCTTACAGTCTCTTGGGCATCTCTTCCCCTATGTGCAATCTAAGATCCTAATTAGTAAGGGTGCCTTAGTGGAGAGTTCTCAATGGAGTAATGTTTCCACTGCATACCACCTGGCAGTTTATCAAATACTTTTTTTGTGGCATCTCTCTCGATCTTCACAATAGCCCTGTGAGTCAAATATTAACCCACCAATGTGGATAAGGCAAGAGTCTCAGGAATGGCAGATGAGATGCCCAAGGTCACGCAGTTAGGAAATCTCAGAACTGAAACTTGAACCCTGTGATAATTATAAGTTGCCCTGACTCTTTTGAAGAGACTCCATTACCTTCCATTAAAGATATTTTAAAAATATTTTTTGAGATAAAGAATTATATCTTTTTTATGTTTGAAAATTTTGTTTGGAGAGCCAAACAGTAAACATGATGATAATCTATCACCTTCTTGGATTCAAACATCATTAATAGATGCTTAATAGAATAAAAATGCAAACTCTTTCCATGGCCTACAAGGCTGTACACGAACTGGCCTCTGCCCAGCTCTCTGACCTCATCTCTTACAGCTGTCCTCTTCCTTGCTGCTCCTGGAACTCACCGAGGTCATTCCCAACTTGGTGCTTTGCACTATCTGCACCCTCTGCCTGTGATGCTTTAATATAGCTGCCTGCTTGTTACTCAGTTCTTAGCTCAAAGTCCCCCTCTTCAGAGAAGCCCTCCCTGACTACTTGAGCTAAGGAGCCTCTTATCATTTTCTCACGTCACCTTGTGCCATATCCTTCCTGGCACTCACTATTACCTGAAACAATTGACTGACTAGTGCACTGTCCTTCTCTCCACAGCATAACCTAAATTACATAAGGGTAGGGACTCTGTGGGACTGAACATCACTGTATCACCCGCATCTTACACGGTATTGACACCTAATAAATGACTGCTGGATGAACAAACTTCATTGGTATCTCATGCATTGACGACATATTTAGATTTTGCAGGTCCCTACTGTGTCTCTGATTACCTCAAGGGAAAATGCCAAGGTTTTGAAAACAAGTTAAAAAAAAATTTTTTTTTTAATGAACACATCCCATATCATACCTGTAGAGGGAGAGGCTGTCACTTTAGATTGGGTAAGAGTCACTTTAGTAGTCAATACAGCCCATATTTCTTCAAAGAGGGAAAAACAGTCCCAGGCAGGATTATTCCTTGGCTGTTGTTCTTCCATGGCTTCATTTCGAAAGAAAGCTAGTTTCCTAAAGAAGGCTCGGATAATTCTGAAGGGCCATTTCTCTCTGTCCCTTAAGATAATAACCCTACTGTCACCTGCCAGCAGCAGCCCAGAGACGGGAGAAACACACAGTCAAGAGAGCCATCGTCCCCAAACGAAGGAGGCCACAGGGAGTCAGAGAGAGCTCTGACATGCCTGGCTTCTCCCAATCATGCTCCATACAAGGAGTCTCAGCAAACTGGCACGTGGCACTCCACAGGTGCAAGCACACACAAATGCACGCACACAGAACACAGAAGTATGTCCTGTCAGAGGACTAACAGTATTTAAAACCAACCCCTTCAGCATGCACCCCTTCAGAATTCCACTGTGGCAGGGCAGTCAGAAACCATAGGTTGAAAAGGAAAGGAAGCCACCAGTGGAGCTAAATCAGCAATGAACCACCAAGTTATCCCCAAGTATTTGTCTAGTAATTCAGCCCCCAGCCCCACTAGCCAGCTGGGTGGCAGCCAAGTAAATGGTTCAGACTGAGGGTCCTGGGGCCAGACTTCCTGGGTTTGAATCTCAGTTCCACCTCTAACTAGCTGTGACTTTGGATAAGTTACTCTAGTGCACAGTGCCTCAGTTTCCTCATCTGCTGAAAGGGAACAACAATAATATCCACTGCCTGTAAGTAAATTCTATATACATTTTAGATAGTTTTTTTTTTGAGTCCTGGTCACCTCTTCTGTCAAATGGCCCTCAAGCCACCAATCCTCAGAAGGACATGGTGATGAGTAAATGGGAAAAGGTCTTTCAAACAGTGAACGTCACATAATTAGGAGGGCAAGGATTTGAACAAGACCTTGGACTGAACTCTGGGTGGGCTTCTGGGGTGAAGGCCCTGGGTGTCATGGCTTCTTTGAAAAGGCAGGTAGCAGGGGAAGATAAGTGATAATCTCTGGCAGAGGAGACTCCTCTGAATGCACAGGAAGGACTTCCTAGGATTCAGGGGAGGGAGAAGGTCCTCTGAGATGTGTACTCCAGAAAGGCCTCACAAAGAGGTGAACTGAGCACAATTTGCAGTGAACTAGGCTAGCTGCAGAGGTATGTGAAGGACAGAGTGCTGCCATAGTGGTTAAAAGCAGAGTTTGTAGGGCTAGAGTCCCTGGGTTCAAAACTCTGCTACTCAGCCCCCAAATTGTGTGACTTTGAGCAAGTGACTTACCCTTTCTGTGCTTCAGCTTACTCATCTGTGAAATGGAGGCAGAGTCCCTAATTTCATAGGTTGTTATAAAAATTAAGAGATGACATATGTTAAATACATAGCCTAATGCCATGAACTTTATTTTCTTAAATAACAAAAATGTGAGGTGAACACAAAGAAATGTGGTTTCTGTGCCTCCCAACTCTTCATCCTCTTGAGAACATGAGAACTCTGAGGCTACATGGATTTAAAGTAAAAGATTCTTAGCCTCTTCAACTTATTCTAAACTTATTTTTACCTCTAAACCTTTGCCTGTGGGGTCCCCCAACCCACCTATCCTCTAGGAGGATCTGTGGTTGAATAGGACAAAGTAAAAAAGCAAGCAAGCAAACAGACAGAAAATCTGGGTTTTGTTGATTGACTGCACAACATGCATTTAACCAAGAAAATGGCATTTCCAAGGTGCCTTGTTAGCTCTAGAAGGAACTAAGCAGGGGTGATGACCTGCAGGCCCAGGCCTAGACAGCCCACTCAGGACACTCTGATGTGCTACCTGTTTTCTCAGCCATTAATCTAGAAAGGCATTTGTCCCCTTCAGAAGAAAGCACATAAGAAGGTAAGTGATCCCACTTGCCCCTGGATTACCACAGGGTCCTCTGTGCTAACAATCATCCTCAGAGAGGGCCCAGTGCCTGGGATCATATTCCATTTCCCCATAGGAAGCAGAGGTAGGCCCTGAATCCTCTGGGGACTTGGTTTACCCGCTGAGCTTCTGCTGGAAGAATCTTCCTACACCAGAGCTCTGTTACCCTGTCCCCTGCTGAATAACCATGAATGGCTCCCTATTGCCTATGGACAAAGTCTGGAGCCTTGGTGTGGCATTTGAAGCTCCTTAGAGACAGGTCTTCACCTGTTCTCCCTTGCCCAGGCTTCATCATTCCTCACTGTTGGTTTCCAGAGCTGGCCTCCCCCTCCTGGGCACTCCACTTTTGACCCTGGGTTCTTCTCTCCCAGGTAGACTCTTCCTCACCCCTCTCTACTGTCCCCTTCTCCAGGGAGCCTATCCTTCCCCTGTCTGAACTCCCTGTGGCCTTCCATTACAGCCTTTTCCCACTGACATTTCATAGCCATCTTCCCCTGGACTGAGAGCCCCTTGAAAGTGGGCCTGGTGCTGCTTTCATTTCTGCACCTCCAGAACTGCCTAGCATGAGAACTGACTGGCATGCAGCAAGGCAGGGACTGAGGGAACCTCCACTGATTGAATAAGCCCCAGAATGGACTCACATGCACAATGGACTTTTACACCATTAAAATTATGTCATGTTTTTAGGTGTATTCTTTGCCCCAGGTTTTATGTAAGTGTATTCATTCAACCATTTATTGAGTAAATGATCTGTGCCAGGCACTGAGAGAATAAAATAGACAAAGCCCCTGTCCTCACAGAGCTTACATTCTATAGGAGACAGAGAGTTAATATGCAAGAATTCAAATAAACAAACAAGATGATTTTAGAGTGAGGAGTAACATGGGGGTGTGGGGCAGTACGGGCTAACCCAGATTCTGGAGGGCTTCTCAGAGGAGGAGACATTTAAGCCACAATTACACAGATCAAAGGGAAGGTGAGATTGGTAACTCAAGCTGGGTTTTCCCACAGGCCTCTCAATTCAGTTTTGTCTATGTTGTCTTGCTGATCAGTGGAGTGTATCTGGGCAAGAAACCAGCATGTGGCAGGCATAGAAGATGATATCAGAGAGCAGAAGGGCTGGGGCCGGTGTGGGTAGACAGGCTGCCACCACCTCAGCCCTCCATTAGCATCTCCCTGAGCCTCTGCAGGGCCTGTATAAAATCAGAAAATATCTTTCTCCTGACCCAGTGTATACCTGAAGGTCGTTGTTAACCAGATGCCCAGGGAGGTCTGGCACCCTGCAGGGTGAATTCTTCTGCACTGAACATGAACCAGCTGCTGACAGGCACGTAACTACCTGCCTGGGCTCTCAGCACACCTCCTGCTCACCATTTTCTGGCTGGGGTGGGGGCTCCCTGTGTCTGCCATGCTGCCCCCACCCCTGGGCTCTGGAGCAGAGAGCTCTGGCAGCTTGCTCAACCCCAGCCACTGTGTATTTAATTAAAATGGAATCACTGCCCACCCAGGAACCAGGGGGTAAAACAAAAGGCCCTTTCATGATGGGAACAGGCTCGGTGGCATCAGTGGCGTCGGCTACAGCTTTACTCACAAGCCTCTGGTTTCAAACTCCAGATGGGTTGGTGCTTTGGTTTCCCATAAGCAGGACCTTCTGCAGTCCTAACCCTGCCCCTGGCCCAGCCCGTGCCAATTCTGACTCCGGCCTGGATTCGGGTGTGTGTGTTTGGAGTGGTGGCCTCTGAATGCCTGCATGCAACTGTCCTGGGGGCACCTGGGGACTGTGCTCATCAGAAAGCCAAGTTATTTCCTCCCTGCAAAGGAGGAGGACCTGGGTGAATGAGCTGAAATGTGGGGAGACTGCTGAAAACAGGTGGAGGTCAGGTAGAAGACCAGATGAAGTGTTAGGGGTAGGGCAGGACTGAGAAGTCCCTGGGAGAGGGGCTGAGTGTGTGCTTGTGGCTCATTGCTAAGCAGTTCGGGACCCCATCCTGCAGTTCAGCAATGCTCCCAGAATCCAGAGCATGCACAACTCTCAGCCTGCAAATCCAGCCGCTCTGAAGGAGGAGGTCCTTATGTACACAGGGAGGGCAGCCCCTGGGGGGCTGGTACCGTATGTGTGTGGGACCTGCAAGGCCTTGCCATCTTGTGCAGCAAAGATTGTTTCAGAATCTCTGAAGATGGAGGAGACTTCATGTGTCAAGCTTGGCAGGGGGCAGGGGAAGCGGCCACAATTTCTGGGCAAAAAAGGGGAAGATGTCACCAGAGGCCACGGCAGGAGGTGAATCTGAGCAGAAACACTCCTAGAACACTCAGAATCAGCACAGATATGAGTCTAGTTGGGTTGAACCCTGGGCCCAAGGTCCATATAATGGGGACACCCACCTGGTGGGTCCCTGAGCCAAGCCCTGAGGCCACTCATGACATATTAAGCATCAGCCCTGCTAAGATGGGGAAAAAAGCAGGGAGAAAGGCCTGGGCCAGGAGTCAGGAGGCTTTGGTTTGACCTGGCTCTGCCTCAGACAGGCTGTCAGACCTTTCCCTCTCTGGGCCTTGGTTTCCTCATCTGTAAAATGGAGATGGTGATTTGTACCTCTGGTCACAGAGTAGCAAGGAACCAGAAGGTCTCTAGAAGTCTTTCAATCTAAGATTCTCTTGGTGGTTCAGGATAAATCCCTCTTCCCATTAAGGCCAGTAGCTGAGAAAAACCAAGTAGGGAGAGACTCCTCAGAGGGAGAAGGGGACGTTCATGAGCATACACTTATCCTGCGAGATCTCATACTACAGTAGGGAAGGCCCCAGGGGAAGCCCACAACCCCAGAACTTGGGTAGAGCCAAAAAGGCTGACTGGAGCCCAGGCTGATGGGGAATTTAGCACAACTCTGAACCTAAAAGAAGCAATTCCCTGCTTCCCCTCCAGCCCCCCAGGGAGGGAGAGGTGCTTGCTTAGTTTTCTTCATTTCTCCCAACTAAGCCTGCTTTTTGGCACACAAATTCATTAATGTGGGATTATAGGGATTACAGGTGGCCCCACCCCAAAGGTGACGGAGGGCAAACTTGAGGGGCCTCCAGATATTCCCCTCACCATGCAGAGGAGGAAACCAAAACTTGAGCAGCTCCCCCAAGAAGGCAGAGGGAGTGGTGGGTTGAAGACCCCTGGGGACCCCTGTGCCCCTTCCACCATCATCAAAAGGTAGAAAGCATGGGAAAAATGCTCACTTCCTTGTCACAGAAAGGGGAGCTGTCCTGGAACCCTACCCAACCCCTACACCCACCCTCTTTCAAGCTCTTCTGTGGTCTTCTCAAGCCCAGACTTCCCCAGACTCTCTCAGTGCCAGAAAGGTTAGAACACAACTTCAGGCCTGGCTTTCTGCAAAGCATGACACCGGATCAGAGAGGTGATTCAGGAGTTACCAAGTGATGCTGCCCCACAGTGTGGGAAAGGGGTTCGGCTCCTTTCATTCCTGCGGGTTATCTCAAGTTTGAAAGACTCAGCTCAGGGCCAGTGTGTCTTTAACACCCACCTCCCTGGCACTTGCTGACTCCCTTTCCTTCTAAGGGGGAGAGGCTGCAGGCCTCAGACCACAATAGCTGGGTAGAATATAATCACATAATTTTTTTGTTTCTTTGTATTTATTTTGATGGTCAGCTTCTACGTATGACAAGTGATACATTCGATTCCATTTCAATTGCATAATATAGTTTACCTTTAAAATAATGTCATCGAGTGAAAGGGTGAACTGACAAAAGCAAGAATAACTTGATAATAGCTCAGGTGGTTTCCAGACCCGAGGAAGATTGTGGGGTGGAACACACCTGACCGGAGGAGGGGAAAACTGCACCCTCTGCAGATGGGTAAACTGAGGCCCCAAGAAGGAAAAGGACTTGTCCAAGGGGAGTTCCTGGCAGAGCTGAGATCTGAGCCAGGCCATATCGGGTGCCAGCCCTCGGAGCCTCCCTGCCCCTCCATTGTTGGGGCTTTCTCTTTGCTCTGAATGGGGCCTTCTTTCTTAACTTCCCAGCTCCCTCTCTCTCACCTTTTCCCTATTCCCTGCTCTCCAGACCCTGTGATGCTCCATTTCAGACCATCCTTGCTCTGGTCAAGGAATAGGAACTTGAATTAGTGAGAAACCAGTGAGGTGTACTGGAAAGAACTCAGACCTGGTAGCCAGTCCCAAGGGACTCTGCACCACAAGGCTAAGTGAGTCTGCTCGAGCGGCTCACCTTCTCTGTGCCTGGCCTCCTTTCCTCAATAAGAAATTATAACAACGCCACTCCCCTGGGAACTGTTGTGAGGCTTAAATGAGCCGATGCCTCTAAAACGCCTAGCACAGAGCCTGGAGTATCTGGCAGATGCTCAATAAATGTTAGGTCTCTAATAGAATAGCTTCTTTTCAAAAGGAGTGCAGCATTGCTCTGAATGTCCTTGGTATATTCAATGACACTCTTGACAGCAGAGGAGAAGCCTTAAAACCGCTTTAAAAATAGATAAGAAGTCATTTATAATTTGTACACTCATTGTTGGAATGCAAATGATGCTGCTAAAAGCCTGCTCTCCTAAGTGGGCTTGTTAAACCATCAATCTGCTTAGCAAATTCTTTTCTTCTCTCAAGTGCAGGTAAAATCCCATAGCAAGAGTTCAAGATAGCAAAGCTCAGAGACTGGCTCCTGGGAATGAGATTTTATTATGTAGAAACTATGGGGCTGGGTAGCCCATGTGTTCTCTGCTCCCCATGCCTCCACAGCTGCCTTCATGGGGCTCGGGTGGGGAGAATTGCTCACAGAGGATGTAGTCACAGATCTGTGTTCTGGCATTAAGGATCAGTCCACCTTTTCCTTTTCAGCCTTTCTAGGAACAAAACACAAATCAACACCCAAGAAACAAACTTCTCAACTCTCAGACCACAAAGAGAACAAAGTTCTTAGGGGGACCCTGGTCTCCCCTCTCCTGCACTCCCTAAGAAGATCTCTGCATATATTTGACTCCTCTTGAATCCCTCCTCTCTTCTCACACCAGAGTCTTGGCCCCAGCCACCGTGACCTTCTGCCTGGAACCCCATTAAGCATCTCGTCCCATCTTTCTGCCTGGCTCCTACCCCCTCCAAGCCAGCCTCCATGTGGCAGGTAAAACACACAACTCCATGATGGCCGTAAAACACAATTCCCAACCCTTCACTCCTCTGCCCCAGGCCTAACTCTCCAGATAAAGTCAAAATTCCCTCATTTAACTTAGTCACTGCCCATTTGCTAGGCCCTGGCCCCAGCTGTGAGACACAGGCCTGCCAGCTCAAAGCAGAGCCTGGAATCCACAGCTTCACCTGTTCTCGTGCCACCACCTACCCCACTGTTAGGATCTAAACCAGAGGCTGCAAACTGGCAGCCTGCAGGTGTATTTTGTTTGGCTTCTCCAGTGTTGGAGCAATGTTTCAAAGTCAGGAAATTTCACATAAAAACCTGAGTTCCTGGTGTCTTTTGAAAACTTGGGAGACCTGGCAACACTGGGCCAGCTTTCCTTCACAGCAACAATTGCCTAGAGCTGAGCCCTACTTTCCCTTCAGAGTCAGTCAACCAAGCCAGAGCCCCATAGCCCACTCCAGCCTCAGTCTCTCCATCTGTAAAATGGGGATAATAATAGTATCCATGTTGGGTTCTGTTGAGCATTAAATGAGACAGCACATGTAAAATGCTTAGACTGGAGCCTGGCACACAGGCTGGTGCTGTTGTTTTGTTATGTTTAGCATCTGTCCATCCACCCTCCAATGGTTTCCTGTGGGCCTATTTAGTGGTGGAGTAAGTGTGCTGTGCTCTGGAGCTATGGGGGCAGGCTTACATTCTAGTGGGAGAGAGCAGTATTAATAAATAAGGGCACTTTGGTGCAAGAGATGCTGGGAAGAAGGTGTGTACCGAGTACAGCGGGGGCACAGAAGGCTGTGGTACATTCTGTCAAGAAGCAAGGGGAATGCTGGGATGGAGTCTCCTAAGAGGGGGTGTTTTACCATCACACAGAGTGAGAAAGGGCATTCTGTGAGGAGGGATGAGCAGAGGCAAAATCTCAGGACAAAAATAGTCAGATGCATTGGAAAAACTGTATGGGGGCCAGTTGGAGCAGGTTCTAATATTCACAGGGCCCAGGCACATGAGCTAGGTGAGAGAAGCAGGCTAAGGGTAATACAATATAGAGTGGTGGGGACCGTGGCCAACTGGGAGCCGCCTGTTCACCACCTTCCTTGCCCCTCTGTTGGGCTCAAAGCCCATTCTTTCAACCTGACAAGTCACTGCCCATAGAGGGAAGACTGTGAGTAACTGGACAATGGCGCCAGGAACTAGGTCTGGGGCGTCAGGAAAGAAGCCCCATGTCCCGGGAGGCCTCAGCTTTTCAGGAAGTAACAAGAAAGCCCTGATGTTGTCACCATCCAGGAGGCTCCCAGCACCAGGTTCATCCTGAGCAGCACCAGCACTGGTCTGCTGTTCCCAGTGGAGGAGTTCAGGGTTCAAGTCCAGCCTCTGCCACCCATGAGCTATAAGAGACGTTAGTCAAGATGGCCCACCCCTCCGAGCCACAGTTTCCTCACCTGTACAATCAGGGTAATAACTGTACCTATCTCCAAGGCTGGAGTAAATGGGAAAGGAGCCAACACATGCCAAGGGCTCTGGACCTGTTTAATAGATGGCCATGGTGACTCTCAACAGAGTCCCTGGGCAAAGCTGTAGTCTACACCATCCAGTTCCAGGAGCTCAGCCCCAGAGTGGCAGGCAGCGTGGAGACAGGAGCCTGCATTAACGTCCTGTGCAAGTCTTGATGGTAAAATAGGACAGGTTGTACTTCAAACTGTCCTGGCTATGGTATCAGGATTGAGGTCCCATTCCCTCTCCTTAGTTAAGACCAGTGGGTGAATATGTGGGCACAGGCATGTGCATATGTGTGCATGTGAGCACTGGGGGCATGTGTCTGTGTATGTTTGTGTGGGGCAAATGTGTCGTCCATCCTTACAACACTGGTTTAGAACACTAATGCATGCATTCCTTGTATGTTTGTATATACCTGCTTATGTATAAGACTCTTCCCCATATGCCTACCCAGGATGGAACGTAGGCAATGTTTGCCTGGATCACTGCTGTATTCCCTAGGGTCCGGCATATAGCAGGTGCTCAATAAACATGAAATATATTAGAGTCAAAACACACATACACACGCATAAACCTGTGCTGTTCTTAATCTGTATTTTAAAAGTCACTTAATTTGGTAATTCTGGGGTGAATCTCATACTGTTTTTAAATGTTCTTTCTCAACTTCACCCAGAGACCAGGGTATACCACTGGCGTGGAGGTCAGTGGAGGGACAGAAGGCCTGCACCCAAGTTGGCTAGGCTTGGGCAGGAACCCAGGTATGCTATGTACTAGCTATGTGACATCGGTCAGTTGCTTTACCTCTCTGATCACCTTGTGACCAAATACACCTAGACAGGGAAAGCCCAGTACACAGCACAATACAATGGAGTTGTCTGTCTAGGTAACTGTGACCAGGGAACCCCCACAAAGTTGGACACTGCCAGACCTCCAGCATTGGGGCCTCCCACCTAATGAACAACCTCTTTACAATGTTTCTATTTCTCCTAATCCCAAGGTCTCTTAAAAAGCCAAGCAGAATCCCTGGACTCCCAGGAAAAGGGTCAGTGGCAGACCAAAGCAGTACTCAATTATCTAGCTTCCAGTTATCCCTCCTCATGTCCCTCTGCCACCCTGTCCAGGGTCTCCTGGCACCTAGCCAGGATACAAGGTCATCGTATATGTACAATTTTAAGCTTAGGCTCTGCACCACCAATCTGCCCAGCGGCATGCCGGCATTCCATATTTGGAAAATATTGCCTTCAGTGGAGACATGGCACCCCCTTTTCATATTTGCACCACTATTATTTGCGCCCATGCAGTGAGGATCAGGCTAAGCATGCAGTAGGTACAAGGCAAGATCTTGCTACTTGGCCGATGGCTGGTATGACAAGCTCAGTGAGCACATGGGAATTACTAGGAAACTGGACGTGTGCGGGTGATAAATCTGGCTTGGACTTAGCATCTCCAGAGGTTTTCTCCTGGATTCTGCTGGGATAAGGGACTGAGGGTGTCTGCAGTGTGCCACCATCTTGAAGTGATGTCCCTCTAGCATTTCTAGCTGTTTGGACATATTTGATCTTATTGCCTCTCCTCCCTCTCATCATCTACCTGCTCCTCCTTTCTCACTGAGAGGCCCCATCATCCATCCAGTTTCCACAGTCCACTTTGAAATCATCCAAGACCACTCCTTTTCCCTCGTAATTGGTCTTCTATTTGAGCCTTGCCACTCAAACTCAGAAAAGAGCAGACCTGTCTCCTGTTCCTCACCTCCTAAACCCACTATCCTGGTCTAAAACCCTGTTCTCCATGAGTTTAAGGACATAGCTTTCTCCTTGAGGGTAGGGGGGTCTCCCTGTGTCCCTTGTCACCCCATCCACTGTAGCTAGACTGAGTTTTCTAAGATGCAAAACTGACTACATCACACCACTGTTTAAAAATCTTCAGTGCCTCTCACTTGCCTGCAGGATTGACTCCAAACTCCTTCACCTGGCATTTGAGGCCTTTCATGATACAGCCCTGTCAGTCTTTTCTGCTCACTCTCTGCAGCCTCTTTTCAGTTCTGCTGAGCCCATCACCATGCACTATAACATTTTTGTATGTCCAAACCTCTTTGCAGTCACATAACATCTTGGTTGTCTTTGGTCCCCTGAAAACTCCTACTCAATCTTCAAAACCCAACCCAAATAGCCCCTCATCTATAATCTTCTCTAGCACCCTGAAATCCAGTTGGTCCCTTCCTGCCCTGGGTACACACTCTCTTATCATGCATCACATGGCACTACAGTTATATAAACAACTATCCTCCCAATAAGACTAGGAGCATTTCTGGGTAGAGGCCTCATTCTAGTCCTTGAACCCCCTGGTGACCAGCAGGGAGCCTGGCAAGTACCTGGCCCTCAGTAAACACCTGGCAAAGAATGAGGGAAGGAGCTAATGTCCTTCGGGGAAATCCTATAACCGCCTTGCTTTGGGTATGAGCCAACAGCAAACTTCCTTCCCCAGAATTCCAGGCTACCTCAAATGTGGGCAGAGCCAAGTCCCACTGCTGCTTCACAGAATCACCAGGAATGGGCTCTTGAGCTGTTTCCTCCTTCAATCTCAGCAGCAACAGCTTTATCAGCTTTTTCTAGAAGTCCCAGAGCCTGTGGCTCCTTCCCAGCCTCAGTGGGTCCATGGTTTTCACAGTCTCTCACTTACCCTTCCTAGTATGTCCCAGGCCAGCTCTGATGAGTGGGTGGGCCTCTCCCGTGCCCTGGGCTCTGGTGCTCCAGGCTGGAGGGGTCCGCAGGGCAAGGAGCTGTACAGAGCTACAACTGCCAGCAGCAGAAGTAGACAGAGCTGCTGCTGCAGAGCCCACAGCCACCCCCACCCAGGACTGCGGCTCTGGCAGCTGCAAGGAGCCTCCCGGCATCGATCAGTCTTGCTACTACAAGTCTCCCCGGTGCGCCTGACTGAAGCTGGGAGCTTTGCAAGTATGCGTAAAGAGAAATAGAAAATTAAAGAAAAACATCTAACAGAAGACCACTTGTGGGGACTGGACACTAAGCCATTTGCCAATACAGAAATGCTACTGGATGGGGTACAGGAAGGCAAGGGGACCGTCTGCAAGGGAGGGGTGGTGGAGACAGTTCCAGATAACTGGAGGTTAACCCTATGAGAGCTAACTCTTCTACCAGGTTTTTGGTTTTGTTTTAATGAGAATGGGTATGAAACTCACAAAATAACGTGCAGCAGACCTCATTTGTAATTTAAACATCTTTTGATGACTCAGGGCTGATGAGGTGAACATCACAGGGACACTGCAGTGCCTCTGGTCTATTTATGGGTGAGTGGGCTGTGAGGTCTGACACTGAGCGACCCCATACTGCTGGGTCACTAATGACCCGGGCTTCCTCTCATTCCACCTTCACCACCCTGCCCTGCTTCTGATGCCACCACGTTCCCAGTGGGCTCATCACACATCTGGAAAATCCTGTGACTCCGTCTACCCTCCCTGACAATTCCTGGTTCCTTTGCTTCTTCCTGTCCCTCTGATTTTCTTCTTGTGTCTCTCTTCTCTTACCTATTGCTTTTTTTTCTGGCACTGAAGTTCTGATGATCATATTCTTCAACAACCAAAAGGCATGAACCTTCCTTCCAGTCCTGATAATTGGCTCTGTCCTCTAGACTCCTGAAGCCTCTCATTCCCTTTGCTTATTTTTGGAGTGGCCCAATCTGGGTACTTCCACTGGGCATTTCAGGACCTCGAGGCTCTTCCAGGATTTGAGCCAAGGGATTCCCAAAGTGGGGTCTGACATGAATTGCATTTCAGGAGAGTAGGCTCCTAGGGCTTGCAAAGATGACAGAGGGGAAAGAGAAAGGAAGAGCCAATCCAATTCAGGGACCAGGATCAGGCCAGCACCAGCCTCAAAGATCCAGCCTGAGGCTGTGCATGCCAGGTAGACTCTAGACCCCAGCTTGGGACTCTGCTTCCCACATGCTCCCCTGCTTATCAGCTGGGTCATCTAGGCCAAGTTACTTAGCCCCTCTGAGCCACAGTCTGCCTGCATATAAAATGGAGAAAGTGATGCCCACTTTCAGAAGCAGTACACGTCTCAAGTGAAATGGCATGCATGAAAATCTCCACATGGTCTTGACTTGGTAGCTGCTAGGGAGACATGGTTTTCTCTCTACTAACTGCCCCCTCCCTCAAATCTCCCAAGGGGCTCATGAAAAACACCGAGAACTAGGTAAGGAAGGTCCAGAAAGCTGTGAAATACATCCCACAGTCAGGAATCAGCTAACACGTGCAAGAGTCAGGGTTTCCAGAGGGAGTATGGAGTTGCCCAGGAGAGTGGAGCAGGCACTGGCTTTTCAAGATCTTGCCCTGCACTGGCCAGTGAGAATCAGAAGTAGGAAGATCAGGCATCCGACAGACTCATTTTCCACTTGCCTTTGGAGCCCAGTCATTTTTAAACCCATTCCCCTAGTCCACATTTCAAGCCTTTTTCAAAATCATGCATGTATGGACATGGAAGAACATCATGCCCTCTAGCCTGAACCATGAATGTCTTGTCTCCAAGGTGCGTCTCCCCACACAGCCAGAGACTAAACAACCAACATGGTCACTGCACAAGGAGTCATGGACTTCCAGGTAAAGCGACTGGCTTGACAGGTTCTGAACTGAGAATGTTCCAGGCCTTTCTTGCTCTCCAAGTGCCTAATGAGCCAGGAGTCCTAATACTCTTCTTGAAAACAAAGGTGAAGGTTTGTCCTCCCAAACCCACATATCACCCTGGGTCTCATCCGTCTCCTCCTTACCTCTTTCTCTTTTTTTCTCATTTCTTCCTCCTCCCTCCCTTCCCTTAGAAGATGTATACAAAGATTTTGGGAGGAAATGTCAATACCTACCAGAGGGAACCTTGGCCCCATCTCTCCAGGCCTTGGTCTACTCCTCTGTGAAATGGGAGGTGTGGGGAGGGCCCCCCAATGCCATGTGTCTGTGCCAAGCCTGGCAAAACCATGCACTTCTGGAGAGCACAGAGGGAGAGCTCCTTTGGTGACCATGAAAGGTTTTAGAAGCACATCCCACCTGGCTGGCCTCCCCAGGCCATCCCTCTTGACAGGTAGCATGCAGCCTGACTGAGCCAGGATATGCCAATTTCACAGGTGGGAAACAAGGACGCAAGGCCTCACAGGTGTGCCTTTGTAGATCTGAGACATTTCATAATCAAACAGCTGCCAAATCCCACCTCAGAGAGTACTTTCCTGATTTCATCTGTCTGTTCCCATCCACTCCTAAATGACAGCAATGACTCCTGGTTTCCGCTGGCCATTTCTGCTAAGTGCTTTCTCCCCAAATACTATTTTAAGTTATGACTGTTTACCTTGGCATGGTAGGCAGGGCTCACTGCTCCTGTTTCACAGACAAGGGATGAGGAGGGCTTGCAGCAGAGACATGCCCTGCCCTGGGTGAGTGCATGGTGGTGGTGGGATGGCTGAGGGGCAGGCCGGCTTGTGTGGTATCCACACCTGAGTCTCCAGCCCACAGTCTCCCTGCAGGAAAATGTTCTCAGACATCAGCATCGTCTGGCTGCCACTCCACTCTCCTGTTGGGTTGTTCCTGCCTCAGGCTGCCAGCCTTCACCTCCATGCCCTGCCCCAGGTGGGGAGGGGTTACCCTCTCCTTGCCACAGGAAGGCAGCCTGAGGGGTTAGGAACCTGCTGGAGGCCACATCACTGGTGACTTGAGCAGAATCGTGTTCTAGAAGGGGATTGGGTCTCTCCTGAGTGACTCAGACAGGATTCAGGACCTGTACCTCTCCTGCTCCAAGTGAGTCTGCCCAGGGACCCCCAAACTCACATAGGCTTTTCTGTCTCTGAGTTCTCATTACAACCTGTCCCTTCTCCCTACTTACTTTTGCCTGTAAAAAATCCTTTATAATCTTTGTTAACTTCTGTCTTGAGAGGACTGAGAGTATGACTTTGGGTAAGTAACTCAACCTCTGTAAGCCTCAGTTTCCTGGTCTGTAAAATGGGGACAGTAACAGTTCTGTGAGAATTAAATAGGGGAATGCATTGCAAGGGCTCAGCATGTTTCCAGGGATATAGAAGGCAGGCAATCAAAAATAACTGTAGTCATTGTTACGCCTTCTCCGGTCACCCCTATCAGAAGAGGTTTCTCCAGGCTCTACATTTCTGTCCTCCACATCCCATTTTTTCTCACTCTGTTCTATAGTATGGATCTGTTCTCTCAACCACACTCTGAGCTCCCAGAAGATGCCCAGAACTCCTGACCCAGAACCGGGCACACAGTGAGGGCAGGACCATTCCCTCTGGCCACCAGCCGTGCTATGACAGTTCCCAACTCAATTCCTCCAGGCTTTGCAGCCCTGCTGGGGCCTCTACTCCCTGTCTCCACTTCCTCACTGACCATTCCCACCTTGGTCCCATCCACTTGGCTTCCATCACCTCCCCTCCCCTGAAGCCACTCAGCTCAAGGTCACAGTGGTCTCCATCTTGCCAAGTCCAGGGTCCATTTTTTGGTCCTCCTCTTTTCTTGATTTGTAGCAGCATTTGGCACTGATGCTCACCCCTCCTTGTGAAGCCCTTGCTTGGTGACCTCATGCTCCCATTCTCCTCTTGCCTCTTAGGCCAGTCCTCCCGTCTCCTCTGTTGGCTTCTCCTGTTCCCACCACTAACTGTTGGATGCCTTGCAGCACAGTACTTAGCTCTTTTTCCCTGCTGTGGATAAAATAAGAGTTCCTGTGGCCAGGATTCTCACCTGGCCCTGGTTGACTAGCTCACTGCACACCTGTGGGCAATACATGGCTGTTGACTCTATATAAAGAGCTCCGTCCAGTGCTCTGGGCACGACATGGTGGCAGGGCTGCAAGGCTGCAGGAGAGCAGAGCAGAGGCTGGAGTGGTGGCAGTGCTGAGGACAGTGGCCCAGAGGACGGCTGTGCGGGACGACTGTGCAGAGAGGCCCAGAGTAGGGCTGTGCGGGATGGCTGTGCAGGCCCAGAGGCCCAGAGGACAGTGGTGTGGACAGAGGGGCCCAGAGGACGGCTGTGTGGACAGAGGGGCCCAGAGGCAGAGACCGGCTTGCTGCATGCAGACTCGCTCTGAGTGAACAGGATTTTAGTGACTGACCTGTCACCTGGAAATAAAGTTGGGTATAACCCTTTCACCCCAAGAACATTTTGTTGTCAATTTCTTTGGTCACATTGAATCCATAGCAAACTTGCCCAGGGCTGAAACCCATTGGCAAGCCACCTGCTGACCTACATTCACTTCTGAGTTATCTCATCCAGTCCCATATAAACATGAGTTCAATCATGTGGCTAAAGATTTAGTCTCTCATGCCTACAAATGAAACCCCAATAAAAATTCTGGACACTGCAGCTCAGCAGAACTTCCTGACTGGTCAACAATCAATGTGCTGGATGTGTAGATATGTCCCTGTGGGACACCTCACCCTAAGTGTCTCTTCATTTGGCTGGTCCTGATCTGTATCCTTTAACATAAAGCTGTAATTGTAAGAGTGTGCTTTCCTGGGTTCTGTGAGTCATTTTAGTGAATTATCAAACCAGAGGGGGTTATAATGTGTGGCCAGTCCATCAGAAGTATGGTAGCTTGGGGACCCCAAAGCTGACTAGGTCAGAGTAATGAGCAACTGACATCCAAAGTGGAGGCAGTTTTGGTAGGAACGGTGTCCTCTGACCCATGGGGTCTGTTCTAACACTGAGTGGTTAGTGCCAGATTTGAATTTCAGCCCCCACTTGGTGTCAGAATATACCCCAAGAATCATCTAGTCAGAACACAGCCACTTCTCCCTGTCTCCACTGCTACCACCCTGGCCCAGCCAACATCATATGCTGAGTTACTGCATCTGCCTACTCCCTGATCTTCCTGCTTCCGCCCTTGCCCCATAAGTCTGCTCTTCATAGCAGCCACGGGGATTCTGTTAATGCATGATTCAGCCCAGCTCAACCCCCTGCTTGAATCCTTGCATGCTCCCAGCCCACCTGGAATTAAGGCAAAGTCTTTCATGATCTAACCCCTCACCAACTTCCCTGGTCTCACCTTCCACCACATGCTGGCCAGTCACTGGGAGAGGTTTCAGACAAATGATTTGGTGTCTCATAGAATCTTTTGCTTTGCGGCTGGTTGCTATAAAGATTTATTTACATAATGTAGAAGGGAGCACAATAGGGCTGACAGTTCAAACAGTTTGAGCAAAAGAAAAAAAAAGGTTTTATCAGTGGGTAATAAACAGATGCTCTGAAAGCAAAATGTACCAGGTCATTGACTTCAAAAGTTACTGAGAGATTGAAGACAAGACACACAATTGAGAAAAAGGCATTGAATACAGAATCTCCTAACTTGGGTTTTAGTCTTATGTCTCCCATTTCTCAGTTGTATGACACATAGCATCCTCTCTTGGAACCTGTTTTGTTGTCTGTAGAATGGGGAGAATGCTAATATTCCCTGGTCCATGTCCAAGAGTCACTGTGAGCGTCCATGAGAGGTGGGTGGGTGCAGACCAAGAAGATGTTATTTAGTTTACTCCTGCACTAACACTTACCAGGGCAGGAAGTCCCAGGACATTTGGACAAGAAATAAGGAATCAGTACCAAGTAGATCTCTAGGAATAATGGTTGCTATTCAATCTCCCAGGAAAGTGCTGAGAGGAGAGATTTTGCTGAATTGGAGGAAAATGCTAAACCAAGTTGTTGTGCATTGTGGGGCCAAATTTTCTCAATCGACTGTCCCCTCAGCAACTTTGAGATCCTTAGTACAGGCCTGGGTCCTAGCCTGCACCCTGACACTGGACCTCGGGCAGGCAGCCTCTTCACCTCTCTGGACCTTGAGGTCCTATCATCCTGTCAGTCCACCTGCTAGGGTTGCTGAGAGTCCGAACCCCTCTGGCAATTAGACCATTGTCAGGGACTGGCCGTTAGACTGTTGGAGCTCAGTTTGGCAAAGGCACCCCCAAATATGTCTACATATGCCCTACCTTCTGCCTTTGCCTCAGTCCAAAACCCGAGTCATCCTCGACTCTCCCCCTTTCTGCTCACATGCTGACTGTCACGCTTGTCTGTCCGCTTCTCAGCCGCAGCCACCATCAAGTCCAGACTACCACCAATTCTTGCCTGGAAAAACTGCATCAGTCTCCCAACTGGCCTCCCGTCTGCTCCTGACCATTTATTGACTTCAAGCAGCAGCCAGAGCAGTATTTTTAAAACACAAATATTTCCCCATCACTCCCTAACTATAACCTTCCAGTAGATTCCTGATGTTCTTGGTCTAAAATCCAAACTCTCCTAACAACAGTGGCCTTACAGTGCTGTCCTCCTGCCCTCGCCTCTAACCTCTCAACTCACCAGCCTCCTCCCTTGCTCTGTGTTCTAGTGATGCTCAGCTTCTGTGTTTACAATGCTTCCTGCTCAACACAGGACCTTTGGACTGGCTGTGCCCTTTGCAGGAATATCTTTACCTTATTTGGGCTTCCCTTTCCCTTGCCTTCACCTTGTCCCATCATCTAACATCTGTGACCTGTTCAAGTAGGTGCATACTCACACATTCTCCAATTTTCAGCTTAAATGAGCACTTCCTAAATAAAGCCAACCTTGATTCAACACTCCCCACCCACCTCCCGAGCAGTCTGGGCTTTATTGTATTCATCACATTATAAATATTATTGGATTTTTTCACCCCCACTTGGCTGTAAGCTCCATCGGGGTAGGGACCAAGTCTTCCTTGTTCATTCTCTCACCAGAGCCACGCTCATAATAGGAACTTGATCATTTGTAACATTTTATAGACTCAGCGTGGAATCATTTTTGAATCTCTTATGTTCCAGCCACCTATACAGCTTACATCTAATCACTGATTTTCCCTTATATCATCAATCCCAGCCTACAGACACATGCTGAGCACCCACTTCTCAGCCCAGTGAGGCCTGGCAGCAATCAAGGAGATATGCAGACAGATCTCCATGATCTGCCAGTGCTCCAATGGGGTATGAGCCCTAGAGAAGGAGTGACAGCCTGGGAGGTCAAGAAAAGCTACCGGGTTGAGGGGCTTCAGGAATGGGGCCTTAAAGGATGCTTAAGAGTTTGCCAAGTTGGGGTGGAGTAGAGGGAAGGGCCTGGGAAAAGGCCCAGGAAAATGAAATAGCACTAACACATCTCTCAAATCTTCTTTTGGAGTTTTGCTTCTAGAACTTACAACTAGAGCCTCACTCCAGCACATGTGCAAAGGCTGCCTAACTAGTTTATCTGCTGCAGCATCTCTTAGCTTCTATTCTTGTTCTGCTCCACTTTTGCTCAAGAGTCTGCTATGGCTCCCTACTACTTTCCAACTTAAATGTAAGTTGTCTGCTATTGGATGCCTGCCTCAGCCTCGTCCCATCTCTTACTCTCAGTGACACATTCTCTCTCATTACTCTGACCTAGTCAGCTTTATATCTACTAAACTCAACAATTAAACCCTCTACACCCAACTTACCTCTTCTTTTTCTCCACCACTGATTTTATAAACCAATATCACCTTTGAGTTGGCACTAAGAAAAATAGCTTTTCAAATTCAAGTTTTAATGTCTGGAAGCCCATTTGAATGATTTCATGGCTTATAGCTAACTCACTGTTTGTCACTGTAGAAGTGCCAGGGAGCTTCCTGGTAAAATCACCTTTTTGTGGGCTGAACCCTTTTGCTCTGACCTTGTACAGACCACTTGTGGTGAATGGACACACCAAGGAATGGTCGTATTTTTGCTTCTGGGTCTTGCTGGAGAGGTGACGTGTTACCCAGGTGCACCGCTTGTGTTAGGTGTCTAAACACACCTCCCTGGGGACCTTTCAAAGATGGGGACAATGTCCTCTCCATTTACCACCCCCTGATACCTCTCCACCCTCAAGTTCTGTGCTCTGCAAAATAATTGACCACAGTCACCAGGAACAGGCTGCCCCTGTTATTGGGCTGAGTGTGAGCCCAAAATTCATGTCACAGTCCCTGGTACCTCACAGTGTGACTGTATTTGGAGACAGGGTCTCTACAGAAATGATTAAGGTAAAATGTGGTCCTATGGGTGGCCCTAATCCAATATGAGTGATGGCCTTATAAGAAAGGGAGACCAGGGCACAGACAACACAGAGGGAAGACCCATTAGAATGCAGGGAGGAGATGGCGGTCTGCAAGCCAAGGAGGGAGGCCTCAGGAGAATCCAACCCTGCTGACATCTTGCTTTTGGACTTCTGGCCTCCAGAACTGTGAGAAAATAATTTCCGTTGCCTAAGCCACCCAGTCTGTGGCATTTTGTTATAGCAGTCTTAATAAACCAACACAGCCCCCAAGGCCAATACTCTCAGAACCATGGTTATAGGGATGGAAGAAGACTATGTGACACTGACATTGGCTTTGGGTAAAAAAAAAAAGTGTTTTGAGAAAAAGACCACTTTAGAATGAAATGTGCTGACATAACAATTCTTGTACAGCTGACTGGCAAAATGTACACACACACACACCACACTGGGTGGGGGTAGAAGTTCTCCTTAACATAACTGCTCTTTGTGATAAACAGTGAACATTCATTCCACTGGAGGAAATTAGAAAATGCAGAAAAGTACAAAGAGGAAAGAAAATAAGTCACCTGTTATACCCCACATTACAGTATCTGTTTCTCTAATCTCTCTTTCTTTTTCTACCTCGCTTACTTATGTTTCTACCTAATTTTTAAAAATGCATTTAGGATTAATTCTGACAAGTTCCCTTTTCACTTAACAATGAATTAAGACCATTTTCCCCTACATTATTAAAAATTCATCTCAAGCATTGTATTCAATGGCTGCCCAGACCTTCCACTATCTGTATAATCAGCTCCCTCAATCCCCTGCTGTTGTTTCCTATTTTTAAACTAATATAAATAATGCTTTGATAAACATCTTTGTAGATGAATCTTTGCACACATTTTGGGCTACTTCTTTACAGCAAATTTCTTAGAAGTGGGGCTACTGGTTACTTATATTTTGAAAGAGAAAACATTTTAAAAATTCTTAAAACACTCAAGTAGGTTATGCCACTTTGGGGAGTGTAACAACTTCTGACCACACATATTAAAAGCTCCACAGAGTCTACGTTGTAATCTTAGACATCTTTAAAAAAGGAAGAAATAATGAAAGAATCAAGAAAACCTAGGTTACCTGGCTGTTGTCAATGCAGGAAAGTGACATTCATCCCTGGCTACACCAAAGTTGCCCTTCAGGTGAGAGCCTGGTTACTTAAGAAGGAAAAGAGATGAGCTGGCTGTCTTTACAACACTCTGTGGAATGGGTGCCCATTTTACAGATGCAGAAACCGAGGCACAGATATAGTCACTCACTTGCCCAAGGCTTGAAACCCAAGGACTGAAATTCAGTTTTACCTGGCTCCGAAGACCAAGGGCTTAATCATTCATTACACCACCACACTGCCCCTGGGCAAGGTCTATAGGGATTGGGCTTGACTGACTCAGGCACAAGCAGCTGGTCAGGACTGCTCCAGGACCACTCCCAGATCCAGCCTTGGTGTCCTGTTCTGCCTTCCAATTTCACTGGTGCTGGGTGTGCAGGGCTGGGAGGTTGCAGGGCTGGTGTGTGCCATGGGAGTGCATGAGCCTGTGAGGCCCACATGACCCCATCAGATGATGGTCAACATGCCCACCCGGCCATTTGCTTGTCTGGGTCACAAACACTCACTGCTGTGTTGACTGTATTAGAACAGCCACAGCAGTATGACAGCCCAGAGAAGGATGCAGCAATATGAATGTCAAAGCAAAGTGTGTATAGAAAAAAGCAGGGAGGAATAAAAAAACACCCCAAAACACATCTGTGGCAACAAGGAGGTGAATCTGTGAATAAACTGTTCTCTGTATTTTCCAACCTTTTAAAAATGTGATGTTGCTTTCATAGGGATGCTGTGGAAAAAAAGATTCTCTGAAGTCAGATGGACCTGGGTTCTAATCCTGCCTTTTATCAGTTTTGTGAGCTTGGGTAAGTCACCTCACTTCTCTGAGCCTCCTCAGTCTCTTCCGCTGCAGAACGGGGATAAGCATTTCTTGTTCTCAGGATGATCTAAAGTAAGAGATTCCTATCACATCCTCAGCACTGTGCCTAGCACGAGTAAGAACTTAGTAAATACCACTTCCCACACAACACCTTGCTGAGCCCTGGAAAGGCAGAGAGAATAGGGCCTTGCTGTGAGAGGTGCTGAGCATCGGGAGTGAGAAACAATTATATTCTGAGGCAACAAGCACTTTAATGGAGGGAACAAACCAACTCCATGTTATTTTCAGAAAATGATTATGGCTTGGCTCTCCAGCTCATGACCACAGCAAAATCAGAGGAGGCCATGTTCATCTTTGACAGCTCTGTAATCGTTCCTCCAGGATGACCTTTTTGCTTCTCCATAAAAACTTACCTGTCCCAAGTCCCAGTTCCTTGGGGCCCTGCTAGTCAGATAATTTCTACAATGGATACAAGTGTCCGTGGTTTATTAGACCACCCCAGATAGCATTTGGGAAAAGAATGAAAGTAATATGCACCTAATACATAAAACTTGGAAAACATAGAAAACACAAATTGCATATAATATAATTTGGAAATAATCACTGCTAACCTACAGATGACATTTTGGAGGAAGCTTTCAAAGCTTCTTCCTCATCCTCTCTGAAGGAGTGACACAGATGGTGATTTGGGTGCTCTGACAGGTCAGTGGCAGGGGGTTTTGGGTAGGCATGGCTCTATCCCATCAAATACCCTGGGGTGACTGCTTATCCCACCTAGGAATGAAGCCAGCTTCCCTACACAGACACCCCAAAGAAGGACAATTTCTCCAAGCTCGGGAAGTAGCAGCTCTGGGACATTGGCAGTGGATTGGCTGGCTTGTTCCAGGGAACACTCTGTCAGTCCCCCAGGCAAAGGAGCACTATCTTCAAATGTTTGCTTGTAAAAAGATGGTTTGTTGCTGGGGCATGCTTTCCCATGGACACCATGGTGGTGAGGGTCACAGGCTAACCCACAGAAGTCCCACCCACCCAGGAGAGGGGCCAAAGACAGCATTCCCAGAGCCAGTTCCACACAGTCAATAAGCTACCAGGAGTGTCCTCTGCAGGTCCCCAGGCCCTCATTCTGTTCCAGACCCAACCCAGGCCGGGCCAGCATTATTGGCACAGTACACACCCTTCTTAAGTCTCAACATCAAAAAAACCCCCTCAGTATGGCTGACCTCAGATGGCATTAAAAATTACTGAAGTGTGAATGACTGATATGATAGCCACGTAACCTACACATGACTATTGCTCTTTTTCTCTAAGGGACTTTTACTAATCCAAGCACCCCTTTATTTGGCAGGATACCACAACAAGGTAAAGTGGCAACACACAGGCTCCATGGGACTGCAGCTTCAGCTCTGCTCCTGACTTCCCTCTTCCTTCACGGCTACCCACAGGTTTTTTGGGAGTGGCTGTGAGAGCTTGCATATTGGGAAAAGGTTAGGAAGGCTGGAGCAGTCAGGGTGGTGGTAGGGGTCAGGAGAACAGTGGTGGTTGGCAGATAATGGTACAGACAGGCAGTTTGTAAAAGAGGTGTTTCCAAATGGGGGTCACTATTGGCACTGTCACATGTGCACAGATGTGAGTAGTATACCGAGTCCCTCCAAAGTGAACAGGGGGGTCTTGTCTCTCACACTCACCTGTCTCCTGGGCTGCTCTCAGTCTGCGCTCTGTGCGTGGGAAACCTATGAGCAAACAAGATGGAAATCAGAAAGTCCTGTCAGAGAGGCTTGTATTTTCTAGGTCACAAACTGGTGGCCAGAGATCTGGATCTGGCTGTTTAAATTTTAATGTTTGTTTCAAATTTAGTATCTGAACTGGTCCCAGTATTTAGAAACTGAGAGATTTCATACAAAAGTCAGCTTTCTGACTCATCCTGGGAGAGCTGCCCCTCTGGGCAACATGCCAGTAGGACAGTCATGGGCTGGAGCCATGCAAGCTGCCCCTCTAGGTCCACAAATGCTCCTCAGTCCCAGGCACCTGTCTGGCCTCTGTGGGTGCTCGAGGGTGCAGTCCCCATTTTGGTGGCTGATGCTAGGACCTGCACGGCCTGGGCATGCTCCTCTTTGGGGCCTGCCTGGGCTCCTTCCCTTTCCCTTCTCCTGCTCCATGCAAATAAACCCAGAAGTCCAGAGGGAGAAGGCCAGATCAGTGCCTTGGGGCAATCCAGGATGAGAAGATTGAGTCAGACTCCAGACAACATTTAGGTGGGGGACCCTGCTGTGCCCTCCTCAGCGGATCTTTCCAATATCCCTGCTCTTCGGCTCTGGGGAGCTGAATCAGGCAGGGCTCCGAGTGTTCAATAAAGGACTGTGGGCAAGAGTGGTGCAGGTTGCCCCTGGGCAGGAGCAGAAATGGGGATTCTGTCACCACCCCTGGGGTGTGGGAGTTGGGGATGGTTTCCACATATGGGCATGGAGGGGGCTGTGTAGAGAAGATCCCTGATGGAAGCTGTCACCTGTGGTCCAGGCACGCAGGCAGCCCCAGGTGACCCTGAGGAGAGAGCTGGGAGACTAAATACCCCAACAACTCTCCCTGTTCATTTTATATCCTGCCAGAGCTCCCCGTGGGCCAGTGCCAACAGGAAGCTAGGGAGATGGGGAGGGGATGCATTGATGCATACAGGTTGCCTCCCAGGGGCGGGGTGCAGAGGGCAGAGAGTGGGTCTTGAGGGGCAACTGTCGTAAGTCCATCACAGCATGCCTCCCTATGCCCTGTTTACCCACAGGATCCACATCCCTCAGGTCTCAACCCAAGGCTAACCAGGACCTACCAACTGTCAAGAAGTCTGTTCCACCCCAGTGACAACTAGTTGGCTCCAACTATCCCTAAGCCTCTCTGTTCTGCTCACCTGAACTAAGCCTGAGTTTTCTGCCCATCCTCCAGCACCGCCCCCTCCTCCCCACTCCTAGTACGTGGAGCCTGGCCCAGGCCTTGAGCTCCCTTCACTGCCCCTACCTGTTCTCTTCCACTGGACATCCTTCAAATTCCTCTCATTATGGAGCCAGGCTGTTCCCTTCCTGGAAAGACAGCCCAGCCCAGAGTTCACAGAGATCCGGGAGCAGAACTGCAGGGAACCCACAGGTATGAGGTTGATACAAAGCAGTCCTGGGGACAAAGTGGCCAGGTGAGAACTCCCCTCCCCAAACCTCTTCTGGGAAAAACATGAGCCCAACAAGAGGCAGCCACAGGTGGGGTTTCATGGAACCCAGAGCTGGAAGTGACCGGGAGATCATCTGCTCTGACACCTGCTTTGTAGAGATGGGGAAACTGAGGCCAGGAGATGGGTGGGGCTTACATACTGCCAGAAAGCAGCAGAACCAGTGTTTTGTTTGCCCACCAGGCTGTCTCTTCCTCCAGGTCTGGGACACAGGACAGCTTGGCCATGTCAGGAGACTGGTGTTAGGCTGGGTTTGCTCAATGACGATTTTACAACATTGGGGGTTTCCAGTTCAGTTACTCCTCACCCCAACACTGGGAGGCAGTTACTGTTAAAATTCCCATACTACAGATAAGGAAGTGGAGTCCTAGAGAAATTACCTAACACACCTTAGACCAGCACATCAGATGAGCTCTGTAGCTGAGGCACCAATATCAACAATAATGACCACTGCTAACTCGGATGCTTTCTCTAGGATGGCCCTGTGCTGAGGCCCTCACACACAATTTATCCCATACAGGGTTTTTATGCTTCCTTTTGTATTGGAGATTTTCTATTAGTTTTTTCCACTTGGCTAAAACATGGAGAATATATATGTGTATATACATATATATTTTTTTTCAAATTCATTGAAATATAACTGACTTATAATATTGTATAAGTTTAAGGTATACAATGTGTTGATCTGATACTCTTATATGTTGCAAAATGATTACTACCCTCTCATTAGCTAATACTGGTATGACATCACATGATTATCATTTCTCTTTTAGAGTGAGAAAATTTAATTAAGATCAAATCTTTTAGCAACTTGCAAGTATATATGTCCTATAGTTTTAATTGGGTAAGACTTACCATGGGGTTATTTAGACATCTCCTGACCATTTTGTTCTACACACTCTTTTTCTGACCCTTTCCCTGACATCTCAGGTCACATGAGGCAGAAAGCTCAGATTCGGCCACCTGTCACACCCAGTACCCTTCCAGCAATGTTCAAGGGGTCTCGCCTGGCTCCGCTGGACCCACCTGCTCCCACCCAAGGCCCTGAACTCATGGACACAGCAGCCAGGTCCCAGGCTGTGGGTAGCCAGGCCACCTCATCAGTGGTGCCTTTGTCTCCTCTAATGGGGACTGTTGGGATGAAAGATTGATGAGTAATCTGTCCCTGCTGGTGAATTTTTAATTATGGAAGAAAGGAGACCCCAGCCCCTGGTCCCAAGCAGAGCTGCAGGGAGTGTGGTTCTTGGGTGTCACCACTGTTAAAGTTACATCCATACTGACAACAACCATGAACCCCGCATCCAAGCTTTTCTTTCTGTAAATAAAAGTGATGGGCTGGGATGGGGAGTAATTGGCGGGAAAACTGCCAGAGCCCCAGAATGGAAAAGTTCTGGAGTGAAATAAGGGTAAGTGAGATTAGGAATCCAGAAGGTCTGGGGCAAGTCCAGGCCCAGGGGCAGTAGGTACAGGAGCCTGAGGGCCATCCGGCTATCCGTCTTGCCCTCTAAATTGCAGGTGACTGCACCTCACACCCTAGATCCTCTTCTGGTCAACAAGCTGAGATAGGGCTGAGCTTGAAATATGGTCACAGTTTGGGGGGGGTGGCAAAGAGGGGAGACCAGGCTTCAGGTCACTGCCCCAGGAGAGCAGGATGCTTGTGGGATTATCCGCAACTCAGTTCAGTTCAGCCCAATTTCAAAGGCCTGGGCTTGAGTCTCTGCTTCATCATTTACTGGCCCATGTTCTTGAGCAAGTCACTTCAACCTCCCAAGCCTTAGTTTTCTTCTCCATAAAATGGGGATAGAAATAGCTATGGTGAAGGGTAATGGTGAAGGTAAAATGAGAAGATAAGTCCTGCAACATAAAAATCAGCTTAGTTTTGCTAGACCCAGCATTTCCCAAACTAATTTGCCTCTTGAACCCTTTTGGAGTAATGACTATTAACACCCACAAAAGTAGCATTTCTCAGAATCCATTTTGGGAAGGCTGGCCTCAAAGACCTCTCAGGTACCTTCCTGTTCTGTCTTTCAAGCATTCAATATAAGAATCTGGGTCTGAATTGCACTCTCTGAATAACTTCTCCAACATGTCTCTGCTGCATTTCTGGGTAAGATGTGAGGGTGCCCTCCTCTAGATCCATGGCAGGCACTGTGTCTGGATCTCTGCTATAACAATCCTTACACTACAACCATGGATGTGTCTTCTGTAGTGGACCATAAGCTCTTGAGTGGGGGAACGTGCCTGGACACTGGGGTGTCCTATAGGGCTTGACAAGCTCAGTGCTTGAGACAAACAGTACGTGCTCAATAAATATTTTTGAATATTTTTTATTAAAAATATTTAACAAGTGCTATGGCCTTGGCATGTACCAAGAGGGATGCCAGCTATAAATAACCTACAGGACTCTCCTGGCTGAGCTTGTCAATCAAACACCAGCCCTGGTGGAAAGAAAGAAAGAATGAATGAATGAATTTCAAGACTTACATGAGATACTATAACTATTAACTAGAGAGAAAGAGCACTTCCTAAGGCAAAGCCCAGTGCTGTGTTTTCCCCTTCTGGGCCTCTCTGGAGTGGTTGTTCAGACCTCGGGTGGGGGCTGGGTACTACAAAGATGACCCCTCCCCACTATGACCCCAGGCTGGAGCCAGGACCACATGAGAAAATGGACTTTTCTGTGTTCTCAACAGAGCTGGCAGCAGCTTTAGCATTTCAAATATCCTTTTGCAATCTGAATCCAAATTGAACATTTTTTCAAGTAAATAATACGCTTGATGTCAGTACTGCTGCAGGAGGCTCAGCAGCCCTCAGATGCTCTGAGGCGAGGATGTGCAGGAAGCCATCAGAGCACAACACAACCCAAACCCAGATATTCTGGCTCCATCTACCTTTGCTCATACCTGGTGATGCCACAGGAAAATTCACTAAGATTACACACTGTGGATGTTGCAGTGTCATGGGCTTTAGGGACCCTGGGTCAAGGATTAGAGGAGTCTTGTGGCTGGAAGTAAGATTAGAATGGTTCAGGGCCCTCTCTGAGTGACAGGCAGCACCTGATGCCTGCTATGCCCCCGGAAGGGATGGCTTCAGATTTCCATATTGGTTTCCCTCCTCAGTCAGGATTTGAAGCAGATACCACCTGGTTTGAGTTACAGAATCCTGCTCAGAGCTTCCTGACCCTTGCCTTCTGGGAGGTTTGCAGGGGAGGTGTGAGATCTCAGAAGGGGCCAGATCCAGGGCACATACAGGGAGCTCGGAAGAGAATAGCCAGGACAATACCCGGCCTGATGCTACCAGAGTAGTGTTTCCCCCTCTGGGGCAGGAGGGGCATCCACATCCAGGGACCTTCAGGGTTGCCCCCCAATGCCACCCCATGAATATTGAGGCCCACTGCAGGGAAACCACTCCAAGAGCAGAGTCTCCTAGTTTACCTTTAAAAACTCATCAGTGCTGGCTAAGTATTTTCTTAACCAAGCAGAGCAGGCCTCCACTGGTGGGAAGCAACAACTACCTAGAATTTAATAGCACCAGCGGCTTGCCTCCTTTTTGAAAATATTTTTGTGGTTATTTTCTATGTATAACAGCTGTTACCTACCCTCTTTTTTTCCATTTATGGCAGCAATAAGGTTTCATTCTAAAATGTATTTTGGTTAAAAAAAAAGCTCATTTAATTAAAAATATTAAGTGCTTTTTAGTACAAGTGGTCTCATCTACAGGTATGGAGGGAGGTATATGAGTGACTGGAGTCTGGGAAACATGCATCTACTCCAACCTGCCCAATCCACAGATGTGCACTGGGGAGGCGCCTTCCCCAAGCTCACACAGCCTGTTAACAGCAAGAGCTAGGATGAAGCAATCAGGGTCGGGGTGTCCAGACTCCTTCTTTGTGAAGCCAGGCTGTCTGTGAACACCTCCCCTTAGAGTGCAGGCGAAATGCAACTTTATAGATCTGCTGCCTCCAGGGTACTGGGGCTCTGCAGAGGCCAGAACTAGGTCTTACTCAACAGTTTACCCCACAGAACCAGTCACAGAACTGGTTTCAGTGAGAATCTGGTAAAAGGGATGGGTGAGTGGATGGACAGATGGATGCTCAGGTGGGTGGGTAGATGGCCGGGTGGGTGGCTAGGTGGGCAGATGGTAAAGAGACAAATAAGTGGATAGATGGAGACATAGATAGAGAAGGGGGTGGGGAAATGGGTGGAGAAATAAATGAATAAATTGTTTCACTGTTAACTTAGGGTCTCCCTCCCCAGTTCACCCATCCAAGGGTATTTTCATTCTGTTGGACACCTAGCAGAAATTGCTTTGAGACAAAAGAATTAGTGGTGAAATGTCAGATACCATGATAGACTGGTAGAGATAGAGAGCATTCCCATCTGTGTCACCAGGAAGACCTTGAGGCAAAGGTGAGCGACGCTGTCCAGGTTTCCCAGAGCCTCAGCTTCTAATTTTGCTCTTGAAACTCACCCTCTGACCTTGCACGAATTCCCTCCTGTTCCTGGGCCTCAGTTTCTCCATGTGTAAAATAAGGAGGGGTGAGTCAAATGAGTCTCATTATCTTGGCATCCTGTGGCCATCCTAAGGCGAGAGCCTCTCCGAGCATGTCCAGTGCTGCTGGCAGGCACCTATCACAGTCAGATTTGGCTTTTCTAAGAAGCCTTTCTGTAAACTGATGTGCTGAAGGCAGCCAGACGATCAAGTAGCCCCCAAGAACAGAAGTAGCAGTGGGTTCCACAATGCATTGCCTTTGGAACCAGATATACAAAGGAGAAAACGCCAGAAAGGCTGGTGACATGAGGCCAAGTTCTCAGTTCCCTAAATGACGCATCCCTTCACAATCAAAACTGTCATGCACAAGGGATTGACAAACCAGAGGTGGGAAGGTAAGGGAGGAGCTGGAGGGAGCAGCTCAGAGCACAGGCTCCTGGGTCAGCCTGGCCTGGGTGCAAATCCTGACCTTGCCCCTTCTTAGCTGTGTGACCCTGGGCCAGTTATCCCATCTCTCTAAACCTCATCATAATTTTCTTCTAATACAGGGGCATACTAGTGTTCCATTTCGTGAGATGGTTATAAGAATCAAAGAAGTAACCCATGTACATGGATTGGGCTTCACAGATGCTAGTTCACTATCCCTGTAGTCTGTGAACCACAAGGGAGAGACTAGATCTTGTCCAGTAGGATTTTTCCCAGTGGGCAGCATGGGAGTGGATGTTTGCTCACTTACTAAGTGTTTATTGAGCACCTAAGATATGCCAAGTCCTCTCCTCTGCTCTGGGGACTCAATAGTGAGCTAAGACAGCCCCAGTGTCTGACCTTGTGGAGTTTAAAGTCTTGGGTAGGGGATGGGGAGATGGTTATTTACCAAATGGTCACTCAAATAAATATTAAGTTTCACTGAAACAGGGTCAGAAAAGGGGAAAATGTGGTAGAGTGGGGTCCATGTCGGGGCCCACTTTGTCCTGGGGCAGGGTCATCAGGGAATTGAACTGAGACCTGAAGGATGCACAAGCTGTGAACAGGTAAAGGTGTGGAGGTGGGGGAATGGGTAACAGGGACACAGAGAGGGGTTTAGTAATGGCAAGGCCCTGTGGCAGGAGAGGCAGAGTGTGTTCAGGAATCTGAGAGGAAGCCAGTGTGGCTGGAGCAGAGAATGAGGGGCAGTGTAGTATCAGATGAAGCTGGAGACACAGGCAGGGGCCTGACTGCCCAGAGACTCATGGGCCACATGCAGGGCTTTGGTTTTTTCCTGGGAAAAATGGGAAGCTATTAAAGAATGAAAAGTGGAAGAGTGAGGGGTCTTGTCATTGTGATGTGGAGAATGGATGTAGGGAACCCAGAGGAGACTGAGAGCAGTGAGGCAGTCACAACGCTCTCAAAGCAAGAGACAATGGTGCCCAGACCGGGTGGTGGCCATAGAGGAGAGCAGCCAGGAATAGCCCTCATCCAAGCTTTGGCAAATGACTGATATGCAGGGAAGCAATGCCCGTGAAGTCCAAGAGGACTTTTCCTTGTGTGGTCTCTTAGGGCTCTAAACTCAATCTCAGCCCATGGATCAAGGAAGTCCCTCCCCAGAGGCCTCAGCACAGGACAGCGTCCCTGAAGTAGGATGTCCATGCAGTAGATGAGCTGATACCACTTACAGTGTCCATCCACAGACTTTACAGTTTACACTCACCTTTTACAGCCTTTATCATATTTGATCCTCACAACTAGTCAAGGTGGGAGAACTCTAAACCCCAACCTCTTGCCTAACTCTCTTTTGAAGAATAAAAACAATAATAATCATAATAACTATTGCTGTACAGATGATTCTCATTATTAGTGGTAGTTATGTACTATGAAATATCTGAGAACAGTGAATTAGTAAATACTGAACCATTGCTCGTAGGGGAGATACAGGGTTAGGTTTCTGCAAGCCTTTATTTACAACATTTTCATCGATTGATCAATACATAACTGCTTTATGTGTGTTTCTGTGTAAACTTACTGTTGGCGCATTAACATTGAACTCACGGCCAACAGTGTTATAACTCACACCTGAACAGCACTTACCCGACACACGTGTTTTCTCCATAAGACACAGCACAGCTTTCTTGGCTCAGGGACACCAGACAGCGTTTCAGCACTGCACTTGGGGGCCATTTTAAACAGCGAAATCACCAAACAAAAGTGCAAAAATGAGGAAAATGTAGCAGAAAGTACACCACAAAAGAGCACACTTGTTTACATGCAAGAGCTCAAACAAGAGGCAGAGTGACACCTTGCTCTACCTCAGCTGGGAACTTGTGCACCAGGTGCCTCAAAATTTTCACTGCTCTGCACACATCAGCAGCAAATGATGGCAAAAGCATCGTGGCTACTGATTTGAGTGTATGAATAAATTTTAGCCAGTAGGTGAATTAAATAATACGGAGTCTGTGAAAAGTAAGGATCAATTGTATTTACCATTCATTTGTTGATCTGACACATTTTGTTTGAGGGCCTGCTGGGTGCCATGTGCCCTTCGGGCGTTGGAGAGAGGCGCAGAGCCTGCTCTCTGGGGGTGACCCTTCATTCGCTGAGCACAGGCTCCATGCTAGGCAGCCCGCAGCCTTGCCACCGGCACCATCTGGCCTCATCACCCTGTGGCCGGAACTGTTATTTTTCAGAGGAGACAGAGAGTTTTGGTTGCAGACAGAGAGTCCCACAGTGGGGAAGTGGCCCAGCAGGGATGATAACCAGGGACACTTCCTCTGGAGTCCAGTTCCACAGCCCAAAGCTTCATCTGCATGCCCTCATTCTAAAACCTATTTTCACACCAGATTTCTAAAAACCCTGTTCATTTCCCCCTTCCTGCCAAGTAAGCAGTTCAGCTCACAAACTATATTAATCCCTGGCATAAATTCATTTAAACAAAATATTGCCAAGCAACGCAAAGACAGAAATCCTCTTATGACCCACATGGGTAACGACACTATGCATTGACAGAGGGCTGAGCCTCTTACATCTGACTGTAAACAGACCCAAATCCTAAAGCAGAAAGTCCAGGCAGGCCTGGAGGACAAGAATGACCACTTGCCATGGCAGGGGGCAGGGGCTGCACTTCACCTGCTGGTTTGGCTGTGAGCCTCCCAGATCCCTATAGACAAAAGAGAGCAATACTTAAGTGCGGGACACTTTTTAGTGAAAACAAGCTTTAAGATCTTGACTATTTAACTTCCCGAAAGCCCAAATACTGCATTTAAGACTTCATAAAGCATTTTCACATCTGGGTTGACTCCACTTCCCTCCAACTGAGAGGTAGGTGGTGATGTTAGCCCAGTTTAGAGAGGAGGAGAGCTAGGTTGAGGGGAGGAGGAAATTGCCTAGTGTCACACACCTGGGCAGGAAGCAGGGCTGAGGTTTGACTCCATGTCTGTTGCCTCCCAAAGACGCAGTCTTTCAACTACTTCCTCTGGTAGAGGAAGAATGGCTTCTTTCTTTGAGTTGATCAAATCACAATTGGAAAATGTGTTTCAGAAGTAATAGCAGAAAAGGAGGGAGTGGGTGGTTACGCACACAATCCCTAAGCCATGTGGGCTGGTTTTGCAGCCCTGCCCTGCCATTTGTCAGCTGCATATCCTAGAGCAAGTTCTTTTACTCTCTGTGACTCAGTTTCCTCATCTGTAAATCCGTAAAATAGTATCTGCCTCAGAGAGTAGTTGCAAGGATTAAATGAGTCAATATTTGTAAAGTATTTAGCACAGTTTGCCACTTAGTAAATGCTATGCATTTGTTAAAAGTTTTTAAAGCTAACCTAGGCATAAAGCAAAGGAGAAAGGCTTTGACAAATTTGTTATCCAAAATTTTCTGTTTCTTAATTCAGCTGAATTATGTATTGATTTGCTGTAATTAATGTTACTACTAATAGTCAAGTGACAAGACCTATAGAAACTTCAGGTAGGAAAAGAGTTGTACTACAACTCTGCATTTAACTGTTATTAACCTATTTTATACACTAGGACTTCTTAGGCTCAGAGAGGTGAAATGACTTGCCCAAGGTCACACAGCTGGTAAGTGGCAGAGTTAGGATTCCAGCTCCATCCAGCAACAAGGCTGGTGTTGTTAACCACTCTGTCTTCCAGATTCTAATCAGTGGTGCCCAACCTCCTGCTAACTGCGATGGGCTTTGGGAGAGAAGGTCTTTGCCCAGGGGCTGCTGTGGACACAGTGGGACAGACCATGCAGAGTAGACCTCACTCCTGCCCCCAGGCTGACCCTGCACAGGGTCCAGCAGCCTAGAAGAAAACGTAGGGCTCCCAACACCATAAACAATGTGCCACTCTCCCTAAGGCATTGGGTCCCCTGTATTCTGAGCAAAAAGGAGCAGAAATGTCTCCATGTCAAATACACCTTCAGGATTAAAACCACAGACTGCTCTTCAGAGGGTACCAGAAGATTTAACATAAGTTGCTGTCAATTTCCCAATTTATTTCTTATGGAAGAAGTTTCAGGAAGGCTGTTTTCTTACCCTAGTTGGCTTGCACCCAAAGCTAAAATACCATCCCGCATCCAGAAGAGAGGATGGACTTTGAAGTTAATGTGAAGTGGCCCATGAGTTCCCCCACTTGGATCAGGAGACTCAGGTTCAAGGCCTGGCTCAGCCACTATCTAGCTGTGTGACCTCAGGAAAATCCTTTCCTTCTCTGTGCCTCATGAGCAGTGGGCCATGGCTCCAGGCTGAATCTAGCCCATAGATAATATTTTGTTATTGTCTCAGAGAGAGTTTTAAAACTTAGGAAAATTACATGTAAAAGTGCAGATTTCTAGATTTTCTCAAAAATGGGAATATCTGGCTCCTGGGTCACATACTCCCACCAGATGGACTAGTGAATGGCCTCATGTGTGACTCTTCCCTTAGAGGGGCTCCAGTTCCCACCACTCCCCACTGCTTATGCCCACTTGCATGCAGCATGGCATCAGTCTGGCCCTGGAGACACTTGAGTTTTCCCCTACTGGGGTAGGTTAAGTGGGTCCTTTAAGCATAATGTTTACTGGTTTCAAGAGTGTCCCTCCAAGTCCCTCCAACTGTTATTGTTCTGAGGCCCAGTGGGAATAGGACCTTGCCTTACTCACACTGCTTACCCCAGGGCCTGGCAGGTGCTTCATAAATTTCTGATGAAATCCTCTGAGACAAAGGACTGGGAAGCTGGAATGAGCATTGAATGAGTCAGGAGGGCCTGGCTTTGAGCTCTGGCCCTGCCACATAGGGACACTGGGCATGGAGGGTCCCCTCCCTTCTCCTGGGCTTCTCTTTTCACATCTAAAGAGGACTGACAAGCTCATTCAGGTCCCCTGTAGGTGGTTCAGGTGACAAGGCCTTGCAAAAGCTCAGACACTGAGGTCCTGGTTGGTCTTTCCAAAGGTCATGGGCCCCTGTGTTGTGACAGCCCAGGGAAAGTGCTTACTTCTGCTCCCCTGACTGGCCCTCCTGCTCCCCACCCTACACTGGGTGGCTGGAGAGCACAGCCCTGCCATGAGGCCTGGTCCCATGGGGAGCTGTGGGCTCCTGGGGGAAAAAAGGACCTTATCTTTGGGAGGAAGCAATGACTTTGTGACTACTGACTGGGTCCTCAGAGACCCTGGCTGAGTCAGGGGTCCCTTGAAATGAAGATGACAAGAGGCAAATATGTGCAAGGGCTGGGTGGGACCAGTGTCCCCAAGCAATGTGGATCTAGGCTTGGTATCTTCGTTCTGCAACTTTCCAGCTGTGTGACCGCAGATGAGTGACTTGACCTCTCTGAGCTTCTTTCTTCTCATCTATAAAGTGGAATCCTAATCACTATCTTACAGGATCATTGTGAGAATAAAATGAATTAACACATTTGCATGCTTCATAACTGTTATTTCTCCCACCTTACTCCCATTTCTTAAAGATTTCTGCTGTCCAATGATGTAATAAGAGGATATGATTCCCTCCATCCCAGACTTGTCACCCAACCCAGAAACAATATATTTTTCTTTCCAAAATCCCACTCTCTAGAAACCTAATACTAACAATTCATTATTTGCAGTTAATGAGACCTCAGTTGTTAATGGACACAGAACAAGACTAGGGCCTATCAATGACTAACACTTTAGCATGAATTTGTTCAAAATCAAATGCCTTCTTTCCTGAAGGAAAGATATGGAAATGGCTGTTTTAATGAAGGGAGGGCACAATACTGAAGCACTGGACCTTCACAGAGGCTACAGGGTGGGCAAAACTGGAAAACTGCTGGGAGACGCAATCTAACTTAACCTTCAATATTTTATCACCTCCTAAAATAATAAACCTGAGCAACAAAGCTTGGACAAATGTGTATTCTGAGCATCTGACAAGAATGCCACAAGATACTCAGTCCAACCCTCACTCTACAATTGAGGCAGGGCAGCCTGGTTATTGTCCATACAACAGCCATTCTCCTCTCTTCTCCATGCTGTCAAGATATAACAGGATTAGGAAATACCTGACATTCACTTTCCTAGACTCCCTCCCAGCTAACGGTACCCTCTGATCCATTCTTTAAGACTTGGCTAGAGGGATACCAGGAAAGATTTCCCTCCCCAGGCCAAAGACAGAGCCACAAGGAGAACCCTTCTTCCTTGCCCTTTTTCTCCCTGTATTTGGATGTTTCCGATGAGGAGGTGAGGTCTGAAGCAGTGGCAGCCATTTTTCAGCCATGAGGCTGACACAGTGAGATGGCACCAGATCCTTACCTGGGGACCTACCACACCAGATTCTTATTACTTTAGTGCTTTAGTTATATATTCTGTTACCTGTAGATAAAATGTGATTTGCTTAGAGCCAACTCACTATTAGCTGGCAGTGGTGGCTGCATGGTAGACCCTGGTTTCCATTGTTTCAACAGTACCATAGCACCATATCCCAAGGTGACCTTTGCTGGGGCCCCACCCAGATCAGCCTAGGACACATCCCCAGTGGTGGCCCAAGCCACTCCTCTACTCAAGAAGTGCTTCTTCCCTGGTTTCTTACAGATGCACCAAGCCAGTCCCTAATCCCAACCAAATGAAGAATCTCCTAATGCCAAAAAGAGCCCCAGAACCTTCCCATGGTAACCTTGAAAAAACATGTCTTTTGGGGTCACTGTGACATAAAATATAAAGCACATATACATAGGCTTTGAAAGAACCAAGCACAGGCCATCTGGGTCATCTCTCTGCCTCTAGAGGAATGGTCTGTCTTCTCCAAGAAAGAGTACACAATTGCCTTTTGCACCTGGACCCATGTCAGGGCAGCCAGGTCACCCAGAAGGACCCTTGCCTCTCTCCCCCGGTACCTCCCCTGTGAGTCTCCTGGCACCTAGAACTCCACATGAGCATGTCATACCTTCTGGGTAAGGCTTTGCCCCCTGCCAAAATACAAATTATTCCACTCTTCCTCGTTATGAGCTTCAGATCACTTTTTCTAAGGACAGGTTTGGTGGGGAAGCCCTGTTATATGTGGAGCCAAGGCTTTTTGTCAGGTGGCCAGAGGTCTGAGCTGTGTGTGTCATTCAGCTTGAAGTCGTCACAAAGGAAAGGGAGATGACCCCATCTGTGTGGCTCCAGGGAACCCTGTGTCACAACAAGAGGGGGACAAGCCCTACATGACAGAGCACAGAGCCATCTAACACTCACAAGGTGAGTGTCTGCAGGAATCAGTGGTTCTCACTGGCCCCAAGGGTACAGAAGGTGAAGGGAGTGATGGGGACTGTGGGGGCTTGGAGAGTGGTCACTACTCAGCTCAGGATAATGTGAACTTCTGAATTTTCAAGAGAAGTTGGAAGTCCAGGCTTTTCCATCTCCCAATTTGGGGATTTTGGCAACTAATTCCAGTTTAAAACAGCAGGCAGGGTAATTCAATGTACATAAAATTAAACCTGTGTCTACAGGGTTAGTCTGAAGAGCCCCAGTGTAAAGGCTATGATTTAGTTTTGGTGGTTAGGAGTGTCGCAGCTCAAGTAATCAGTAAGTGGCTCTAAAAGCCACATGCAGCTCCCTCCCCTCCATCAACTGCTGAGGACACCAGGCAATGACTTTCTGGCTCATAAGGTATGTACAGTGAAGTTTCTCCACTGTGCCAATTCTTCCTGTGTCCTGAGACTCTGAAGCCAACCCTATCTCTTCCCCCTGCCTTTTGCAGTATTTTGAGCACTCAAGATTGCAGGGACAGACAAGAACCAGATGGCCTTGGTGGCAAATTCCACCGGCTCCTCCTAGGTAGCATTCTGCATGCAGTGATGTCAGGGCATCCACATGCCTCTTTCCATAAAGCCCTGCTCTTCCTGACAAGGATGGCACTCTCTGGGTCATTCTCATCAATCCCTGCCAGCTTTGCACTGACCAGGCAAGGCTGGCCTCTGCCAATGGTCCCCCAGGGGGTACTTCAGTGAGCACTCCCCAGCCTCAGCTCAAAGAGATTCCTACCAGCCAGGGAGGCTGTGGTGGTGGCTCTGAGAGTCACTCTCAATTCTACCTGTTGGACCTCCTGGGGACATGGCAGAGGAAGAGGACCCCTGGGAGCCACCCAAATCAGTGCTCTGGGCCCCCAAACCTGCACAAGTGCTTGGAGATCCAAACTGTGCCACTCAGCAACTGGGTGACCTCCCATAACTATGGCCTCTAAGAAGGGGATGAAAGTCCCAGGCCTGCTGACCCCTTGGGGGTCAGGATGTGAACAAGCCTGATGCATAAGTACTGTTCCAACATAAAGGCTAATTTCTTTTCCTGTGGCCCATGAGTGCTCTGCTGGCATCAACTCCCCTGCTCTTGTCAGCACAGTGACAGGTTGCTTTGCTCACCCAAACTCTCTGCCTCTGAGTGCCAGGGACCTGCAGACAGCAATGTGAGGTGACAGCGGGGGAGGCTTGGCCACTTCCCAGGAAATGCACAGGGCTGGTCTCGAAAGGCTGGCTTTAGGCCCATATCACCTTTCTGGGCTGGAGGAGGCTGGGAAAATGAGCTCATTCAGGCCGAAGGGCCTGGATGCCTAAGACCCTAAGGAGGTTAGGAAGAACTTGTAGAAACAGGGATTATTCTAAAAGGCAAAGCTGGTTCATTGCTTTTCTGATTTAAACTGCTCAGGGGTTTCTACTTCCAGCCAAGATGGAGTAACAGAGAACAGTTTACCCTCACACCTACAGAAACCTAGGACTAAACATATGAAACAATAATTTGTTTGCCACTAAACAGCAGCGATGGTCAGTGATCGCTGAGAAGTGGGAAATTAGAGGTGAGCCCAGTGACTGCAGCAGCTTATTGCCTGCAGAGGTTTCCAGGCCATGGCTCAGGTCGGGGAACCCATGTGGAACCTAGCACACTCCCTGAGTTGAGGAGTAGAGCTGAGAGTCCAGGACAGAGGGCTGGAGAGACAAGAGCCATGAAAGGAGCTCTGGAGATCAGCAAAGGGTCACCTCCAGGACTCAGCTGATACCAATTTGGCCTGTGTGTGGGACAACTACCTAAGGCCAGGGAAAGAACCATCCAAACGACTAGAGGGGATAAGACCTGACATTCAGGCAGGGCTGGGAATAGTGCCTGCTGTCATCAGCCAGACCAGCAAACCTCAGGATTCATGGGGCATCAAGCAATGCGAAGGGACTTGCCCTAGCAGGGGAAGAATACTTAGCTCTAAGCTGAGCACTGCTTCTGGTCCTATTTGACAAATGTTCAAAGCAAGACCCCAAATGATCAAACTGCTTCCAAGTAGCTTAACTACATCTCAGACAAAGCTTAAGAATATTGCTGGGGATACAAAAATATATCTAGCACCTGAGAAGGTAAAATGCAGTATCTGGAATCCAATAAAAAATTACCAGTCATGCAAAGAAGCTGGAAGTTATAATCATAATGAGAAGATAAATAAATCAAAATTGACCCAGAACTGATCCAGATATTAGAATGGGCAGATAAGGACACAGTAACAGTTATATAACTGGGCTCCATATGTTCAAAAAGTTAAGTAGAGATAAGGAAGATACAAAAAAAGACACAGACTGAACTTCCAGAGATGAAAACTACAATTTGTGAAGTGAAAAAGACACAGGATGAGATCAACAGCAAATTACACAGTGTGGAAGAAAAGATTAGTGAACTTGAAAACAGCAATAGAGAGAGACTAAGTTGAAACACAATGAGAAGAGAATAAAAAACTGAATAGAGCATCAGTGAGCTGTGGGAGTACTTTAAGTGCCAAACCTATGTGAACTGGAGTCTTCAGAGGAGCGGAGAAAGCGGAGGGGGTGCAGGAAAATATGTGAACTAATGGCTGAAAATTTTCCTCTATTTGATGAAACTATAAACATACAGGCCTAGGAAGCCCAAAGAATCCCAAACACAAGAAATGTAAAGAAAACGATATCAAGTTTTATCCAAAACAAATTTCTCAAAACAAGTGATAAAGAGAAAATCTCAAAAGCAACCAGAAAAAGATGCATTATATATGGAGAAGTAAAGATAGCGATGACATATTTCTCAGTGGGAACAATGCAAGTGAGAAGACAGCAGGGCAAAATCTTTAAAATACAGAAAAAAAACTATAAACCTATTTGCAAAAATATCTTTCAAAAACAAAGGCAAAATAAAGACATTGTCAGACATACAAAATCTGAAAGAATCCGTTGCTTGCAGAGTCACACTAAAAGAAATGTTACAGGAAGCCTTTCAGACAGAAAGTGATACCACATGGGAATACAGATCCTCCCAAACAATGAAGAGCATTAGAAAAGGTTAGTACATAGGCAAATATTTAAGATTTTTAAAAATTACCCAAAACTTTAAAAAAGATATTGGTTGTTTAAACAGAAATTAACAAAGTAGTGGGATGATTACAACATACACAAAAGTGCATGTCAATAATAGTATAAAGGTCCAGAGGGGAAAAATGGAAATATCCTATTACAGGCATACTACATGTGAAGCATATGAAGTGATATCTCTTGAAGACTGTGACAAATTAGAGATCTCTTCTATTAATCCTAAAGACAGCATTAATGTAACAAAACAAAGAACCAGAGGTAATAAACTAACAAAGGAATAGCATCATAAAGATAATCAATCCAAAAGACAGCAGAAAGAGGGGAAAAATGAGTCAAAGAACAGATGGGACAAATAGCAAGATGAGAGAGTTAAAACTAACTGTATCTATGATCAAATTAAATATAGTGGTCTAAGAACCCCTCTCTCAATTAAAAGGCAGAGATTGTCGCACTGGATTGTAAAACAAGACACAACTCTATGCCTCCTACAAGAAATGCACTTCAACATAAAGACACAAATACATTAAAAGCAAAAAGATGGAAAAAAATGCTATGTTAACATTAATCAATAGCTGAAGTGGTTATATTAATATCAGACAAGGTGGATTTCAGAACAAAGAATATAAACAGGGATAAAGAAGGTTATTTCACAATAGGTAAAGGAGTTAATCAGCAAGAGGACAAAACAATCATAAATGTTTAAGCTCCTTATAAAAGAGCTTAAAGTATGTGAAGCAAAAAAAAATGTGGTGGAATTTGCAAGGACAAACAGACAAAAATTCACAATCATAGATGGAGATGTCAATAATTGATAGAACAAAGGACAGAAACATAAGAAAACTTTTACAACCTTAGGCAGAGATCTAGGCAAATATTTCTTAGATATGTTGCCAAAAGCACTATCTATAAAAGAACAAATGGGTAAATTGGACCTCAGCAGAAACTGAAAGCTCCTGCTCTTTGAAAGATACTGCTAAGAAAATGAAAAGCCAAGTCACAGACTCAGAGAAAATATTTGCAAACCATATATGTGATCAAGGACGAATACCTAGAAGATATAAAGAACTTTCAAGATGAAATAGTAAGAAAAACAAAACAAAACAAAACAAAATGGGGAAAAGATTTGAACAGACATTTCAGCCAAAGAAGATATACAAATGACAAGTAAATATATGGAAAAATGCTCAACATCATTAGTCAAGATGGAAATGCAAATGAAAACCACAATGAGGTATCAGTACCCAAGGATTAGAATAATGAGGGCAAAAAAGTCTATGAAACCAAGTGCTGGTGAGGATGTGACACAGTTCAAACTCTCATAAAATGCTGGTAGGAATGTAAAATGATACCACCACTTTGGAAAACAGTCTAACAGTTTCTTACAAAGTTTATTACACACCTATGATGTGACCTAGACATTCTACTCTGAAGGATGTAGATTTTGTTTATCCAGGAGAAAGGAATGTATATGTCTACAGGAAGATTTATACATGAATGCTCATATCGGGGTTATTTGTAATACTCCTCTAGTGGAAGCAACCCAACTGCCCATCTATAGGTGAATAGATAATAAACTGTGCCATGTTCCTATAATGGAATATCACTCTATTGGAGTAAAAAGAAACAAAGTATTAATATATGCCACAACATGGAAGAATATTAAAATAATTTTGTTGAGTGAATGAAGATAGGGCAGGAAAAAAAAAGTACAAATTCCATGATTCCATTTGTATAAACTTTTAGGAAATGCAAATTAATAATTTGTGGTGATAGAAAGCAGATTAGTGTGGACTGGGGATGAGGGAGCTGGGAGTGGCAGGAGGGAGGGGCCTACAAAGAGCTATGAGGAAACCTTTGGGGCTGATGGATGTGTTCATTACTGATAGTGGTGATGGTTTCATTGGTGTATACCCATGACAAACTTATCAAACTATGCTTTAAATATGTGCAGTTTGTCATATATTAATTATACCTCAAAAAACTGTTTAAATAATTTAAAAATTTTAATGAAATACAAATTTCTTCAAGAGACCTACACAGCCCTTAAGCTGAAGCCTAGATCCCTCCAAGAGTTTACCAGACCCTAGGAGAGCAATCTGTCACCTAATGCCCCATCCAGCCTCCCCACGGCTGCTCTCCATGCCACCCCCATCCCACCTTCCCACCCAACCTCAAAGGCCAGCCTCTAACCACATTCAGCTTCTCTCCTTCCCGAAGACAGCATACCCAGTCTCATCTCCAGGCTTTTGTATTTGATGTTTCTTCTGCCAGTATACACTTCCCACTTCCAAATTCACCTGCTAATCTTTCAGTTCTGGAAGCCCCCATTAGGTAACCCTCTTTGTTCTCATACTTACCAATTTGTATTATAATCACCTGTTTAAATGGTCTCTCATGTTAGGTTCTCTGTCACCATGTGGTGATTAAAGGAATCCCAGCTTGCCCCCAGACTATGTACTCTGTAAGGGCAGGGAGCAAGTCTGGCTGGTTTACCTTGGAATCCCCAGCACCAAACACCTGCATAGAGAATTTACTATGTGCCAGGCCCTGTTCTAAGCACTCTGCAAAGATTAACTCATTTAATCTTCGGAGCATGCCTCCAAGGCAGACACAATTATCATCCTCATTTTCCACTTGAGAAAACTACAGCTCAGGATGGTTGGGTAACTTGCTCAAGTTCACACAGAAAGGATGAATTTTCTGAAGCATTTGAACCCAGGCAGTCCAGCTCTTATTTTTGACAGTGCTATACTGCCAATGAAGTGAACAAATAAGAATTTCAGAAGCTTCAAATATCAGATCTCAATGGTTTTGGAGTCATCAGGTCCAACCTCTTGATATGCCCCGTGGTTCTGGGGGCCTGACTCCTATTCATACCAGGCTGGACACCAGGCCCACCTAATCAGATCATCACATCCCCTTGGCCATGGTGATTGGTTAGGAGTGGTCACATGACCCAAGCGTGGTTGATCAGGCTCAACAAAACCTAATTTCAGGACTTCTGGAGCTACTGAGAAAAAGGCACTTGCCATCGAACTTCCGGGAAGATGGCGGTGTGAGCAGGGCGGTGGAAATATCCTCCCAAAACCATATGCATTTATGAAAATACAACAAGTACAACTATTCCTAAAAAGGAGACCAGAAGATACAGGACACCACATAGCCTGCAGCTACACCTGAGAGGACTTGGCACCCCGCGAGGCGGAGCTATAAAGGGCCCTGTGGGGCAGCACGGCCGCGGCTGCAGAATAGTGGAGCAACAGTGCCACCTACAGCATCCCCTCAGAATCTACTCCCGGTGTGGGTTATTTTTTGCTTGTTTTGTTTTTGTTTTTTCTTATCTTTCTTTTTTCTTTTCTTTCTTTCTTTCTTTCTTTTTTTTTCTTTTTAAAGTCTTAAAGAGCCCAGCTGACATACGTGGCACCTACCAGTAACCACTTCTATAGCCATGAAAAGACAGAGGACTATGGTCCAGACAAAGATCAACCAGACAACCCCAGAGAGGGAGCCTGAAGCGATGGAAATGCACAATCTTCCTGAAAAAGAATTCAGAATAAAAGTCATAACAATACTGATGGATCTACAGAGAAATGTGCAAGAGCTGAGGGAGGAAGTGAGGGAAGTGAGAAAAGAATGCAGAAATCAGACAAGCTATCGACGGGCTTAACAGCAGACTGGATGAGATGCAAGAGACTGTTAATGGAATAGAAATCAGAGAACAGGAATATAGAGAAGCTGAGGCAGAGAGAGATAAAAGGATCTCTAGGAATGAAAGAATATTAAGAGAACTGTATGACCAATCCAAACGGAACAATATTCGCATTATAGGAGTACCAGAGGAAGAAAAAGAGAGAAAATGGGATAGAAAGCGTCTTTGAAGAAATAATTGCTGAAAACTTCCCCATGTTGCGGAAGGAAATAGTCTCGCAGTCCACGGAAGCCCACAGATCTCCCAACACAAGGGACCCAAGGAAGACACCACCAAGACACATAATAATTAAAATGGCAAAGGTCAAAGATAAAGACAGAGTATTAAAGGCAGCTAGAGAGAGAAAAAAGATCACCTACAAAGGAAAACCCATCAGACTATCATCAGACTTCTCAACAGAAACCTTACAGGCCAGAAGAGAATGGCATGATATATTTAACGTAATGAAACAGAAGGGCCTCAAACCAAGAATATTGTATCTAGCACGATTATCACTTCAATATGACCGAGGGATTAAACAATTTCCGGACAAGCGAAAGTTGAGAGAGTTTGTCTCTCATAAACCACCACTGCAGGATATCTGCTCTAGAGGGAAGCACCCCTAAGGCTAAAAAGATGTCACCAGAGAAAATAAAATCACAACAAAGAAAGCAGACCATCCAAATACTAACTAAAGGCAAAGAATAAAACACCTAGTTTATAAAGAATGGAGGAGGAGGAATAAGAAGGGAGAGAAATAAAGAAATATCAGACGGTGTTTACAATAACTTAACAAGAAAGTTAAGTTAGATTGTTAGATAGTAAAGAAGCAACCCTTGAACCTTTGCTAACCATGAATCTAAAGCCAGCAATGGCAATAAGTACATATCTATCGATAATCACCCTAAATGTAAATAGACTGAATGCACTAATCAAAAGACACAGAGTAACAGAATGGATAAAAAAGCAACCCATCTATATGCTGCTTACAAGAGACTCACCTCAAACCCAAAGATATACACAGACTAAAAGTGAAGGGATGGAAAAAGATATTTCTTGCAAACAACACAGACAAAAAAGCAGGTGTTGCAGTACTTGTATCAGACAAAATAGACTTCAAAATGAAGAAAGTAGCAAGAGATAAAGAAGGACATTACATAATGATAAAGGGGTCAGTCCAACAAGAAGATATAACCATTATAAATATATATGCACCCAACACAGGAGCGCCAGCATATGTGAGACAAATACTAACAGAATTAAAGGAGGAAATAGACAGCAATGCATTAATCTTAGGAGACTTCAACACACCACTCACTCCAGAGGACAGATCAACCAGACAGAAAATAAGTAAAGACACAGAGGCACTGAACAACACACTAGAACAGATGGACCTAACAGACATCTACAAAACTCTACACCCAAAAACAACAGGATACACATTCTTCTCAAGTGCACATGGAACATTTTCCAGAATAGACCACATACTAGGCCACAAAAAGAACCTCAGTAAATTCAAAAATATTTAAATCCTACCAACCAACTTCTCAGATCACGAAGGTATAAAACTAGAAATAAATTTTAGAAAGATATCAAAAAGGCTCACAAAAAAATGGAGACTTAACAACATTCTCCTAATTAAACAGTGGGTTAACGACCAAATCAAAACAGAAATCAAAGAATATATGGAGACTAATGATAACAACAACACAAAGCCACAACTTCCGTGGGACGCAGCAAAGGCAGTTCTAAGAGGAAAGTGTATTGCAATACAGGCCTATTTAAAGAAGGAAGAACATTCCCAAATGAATAGTCTAAAGACACAATTACTGAAATTGGAAAAAGAAGAACAAATGAGGCCCAAAGTCACCAGAAGGAGGGACATAATAAAGATCAGAGAAGAAATAAATAAAATTGAGAAGAATAAAAGAATAGAAAAAATCAATAAAACCAAGAGCTGGTTCTTTGAAAAAATAAACAAAATAGACAAACCCCTAGCCAGACTCATTAAGAAAAAAAGAGAATCTACATACATAAACAGAATCAGAAATGAGAAAGGAAAAATCATGACGGACCCCACAGAAATACAAAGAATTATAAGAGAATATTATGAGAATCTATATACTAACAAGCTGGAAAACCTAGAAGAAATAGACAACTTCTTAGAAAAATACAACCTCCCAAGACTGACCAAGCAAGAAAAGAAAAACTACACAGACCAATCACCAGCAACGAAATTGAATCGGTAATCAAAACACTACCCAAGAACAAAACCCCCGGACCAGATGGATTCACCTCTGAATTCTACCAGACATATTGAGAAGAAAGAACACCCATTCTCCTTAAAGTTTTTCAAAAAATAGAAGAGGAGAGAATACTTCCAAACTCATTCTATGAAGCCAGCATCACTCTAATACCAAAACCGGGCAAACACCTCACCAAAAAAGAAAATTACAGACCAATGTCCCTGATGAACGTAGATGCAAAAATACTCAACAAAATATTAGCAAACCGAATTCAAAATACATCAAGAGGATCATACACCATGATCAAGTGGGATTCATCCCAGGGATGCAAGGATGGTACAACATTCGAAAATCCATCAACATCATCCACCACATCAACAAAAAGAACAAAAACCACATGATCATTCCCATAGATGCTGAAAAAGCATTTGACAAAATTCAGCAACCATTCCTGATTAAAACTCTCAACAAAATGGGTATAGACAGCAAGTACCTCAACATCATAAAGGCCATATATGACAAACCCACAGCTAACATCATACTTAACAGCAAGAAGCTGAAAGCTCTTCATCTAAGATCGGGAGCAAGACAGGGATGCCCACTCTCTCCACTGTTACTCAACATAGTACTGGAAGTCTTAGCCACAGCAATCAGACAAAACAACGAAATACAAGGCATCCAAATTGGTAAAGAAGAAGTCAAATTGTCACTATTTGCAGATGACATGATATTGTACATAAAAAAACCCTAAAGACTCCACTCCAAAACTACTAGAACTAATATCTGAATTCAGCAAAGTTGCAGGATACAAAATTAACACACAGAAGTCTGTTGCTTTCCTATAAACTAAAGATGAACTAACAGAAAGAGAAATCAGAAAAACAATTCCATTCACAATTGCCTCAAAAAGAATAAAATACCTAGGAATAAACCTAACGAAGGAAGTGAAAGACCTATACTCTGAAAACTACAAGACATTCCTAAGAGAAATTAAAGAGGACACTAACAAATGGAAATGCATCCCATGCTCTTGGCTAGGAAGAATAAATATTGTCAAAATGGCTATACTACCTAAAGCAATCTACAGATTCAACGCAATCCCTATCAAACTACCAACAGCTTTCTTCAATGAACTGGAGCAAATAATTCTAAAATTCATATGGAACCACAAAAGACCCCGAATAGCCAAAGCAATGCTGAGAAGGAGGAATAAAACAGGGGGAATTATACTCCCTGACTTCAAGCTCTACTACAAAGCCACAGTAATCAAGACAATTTGGTACTGGCACAAAAACAGACCCACAGACCAGTGGAACAGAATAGAAACTCCAAACATTAACCCAAACATACACAGTCAATTAATATTTGATAGAGGAGCCTTGGATATACAATGGGGAGATGACAGCCTCTTCAGCAGCTGGTGTTGGAAAAACTGGACAGCTACATGTAAGAGAATGAAACTGGACTACTGTCTAACCCCATTCACAAAGGTAAACTCAAGGTGGATCAAACACCTGAATATAAGTCATGAAACCATAAAACTCTTAGAAAAAAACATAAGCAAAAATCTCTTGGACATAAACATGAGCGACTTTTTCATGAACGTATCTCCCCGGGCAAGGGAAACAAAAGCAAAAATGAACAAGTGGGACTATATCAAGCTGAAAAGCTTCTGTACAGCAAAGGACACCATCAGCAGAACAAAAAGAGATCCTACAGTATGGGAGAATATATTCATAAATGATGTATCCGATAAGGGGTTGACATCCAAAATATATAAAGAACTCACGCACCTTAACAAACAAAAAGCAAATAATGCAATTAAGAAATGGGCAGAAGACATGAATAGACACTTCTCCAAAGAAGAAATTCAGATGGCCAACAGGCACATGAAAAGATGCTCCACATCGATAGTCATCAGAGAAATGCAGATTAAAACCACAATGAGATATCACCTCACACGAGTGAGGATGGCCAACATACAAAACACAAACAACAAATGTTGGTGAGGATGTGGAGAAAGGGGAACCCTCCTACACTGCTGGTGGGAATGCAAATTAGTTCAACCATTGTGGAAAGCAGTATGGAGGTTCCTCAAAAAACTCAAAATAGAAATACCATTTGACCCAGGAATTCCACTCCTAGGAATTTACCCTAAGAATGCAGCAACCCAGTTTGTAAAAGACAAATGCACCCCTATGTTTATTGCAGCACTATTTACAGTAGCCAAGAAATGGAAGCAACCTAAGTGTCCATCAGGAGATGCATGGATAAAGAAGATGTGGTACATATACACAATGGAATATTATTCAGCCATAAGAAGAAAACAAATCCTACCATTTGCAACAACATGGATGAAGCTAGAGGGTATTATGCTCAGTGAAATAAGCCAAGCCGAAAAAGACAAGTATCAAATGATTTCACTCATATGTGGAGTATAAGAACAAAGAAAAAAACTGAAGGAACAAAACAGCAGCAGACTCACAGAACCCAGGAACGGACTAATAGGTACCAAAGGGAAAGGGACTGGGGAAGATGGGTGAGAAGGGAGGGATAAGGGGGGGAAAAGGGGCATTACGATTAGCAGCTGTAATGTTGGGGGGGCACGGGGAGGGCTGTACAACTCAGAGAAGACAAGTAGTGATTCTATAGCATCTCACTATGCTGATGGACAGTGACTGTAATGGGGTTGGTGGGGGGGACCTGGTGAAGGGGTAGTTTATTATTTTTTTATTTTTTATTTTTCTTCTCTGAGTTGTACTGCCCTCCATGTGCCCCCCAACATTATATCTGCTAATCGTAATGCCCCCTTTTCCCTCTTATCCCTCCCTTCCCGCCCATTTTCCCCAGTCCCTTTCCCTTTGGTAACTATTAGTCCGTTCTTGGGTTCTGTGAGTCTGCTGCTGTTTTGTTCCTTCAGTATTTTTTCTTTGTTCTTATACTCCACATATGAGTGAAATCATTTGATACTTGTCTTTTTCGGCTTGGCTTATTTCACTGAGCATAATACCCTCTAGCTCCATCCATGTTGTTGCAAATGGTAGGATTTGTTTTCTTCTTATGGCTGAATAATATTCCATTGTGCATATGTACCACATCTTCTTTATCCATTCATCTACTGATGGACACTTAGGTTGCTTCCATTTCTTGGCTATTGTAAATAGTGCTGCAATAAACATAGGGGTGCATCTGTCCTTTCCAAATTGGGCAGCTGCATTCTTAGGGTAAATTCCTAGGAGTGGAATTCCTGGGTCAAATGGTATTTCTATTTTGAGTTTTTTGAGGAACCTACATACTGCTTTCCACAATGGTTGAACTAATTTGCAGTCCCACCAGCAGTGTAGGAGGGTTCCCTTTTCTCCACATCCTCGCCAACATTTGTTGTTGTTTGTGTTTTGGATGTTGGCCATCCTCACTGGTGTGAGGTGATATCTCATTGTGGTTTTAATCTGCATTTCTCTGATGATTAGCGATGTGGAGCATCTTTTCATGTGCCTGTTGGCCATCTGAATTTCTTCTTTGGAGAAGTGTCTATTCACGTCCTCTGCCCATTTCTTAATTGGATTATTTGCTTTCTGTTTGTTAAGGTGCATGGGTTCTTTATATATTTTGGATGTCAACCCTTTATCAGATACGTTTTTTATGAATATATTCTCCCATACTGTAGGATGTCTTTTTGTTCTACTGATGGTGTCCTTTGCTGTACAGAAGCTTTTCAGCTTGATATAGTCCCACTTGTTCATTTTTGCTTTTGTTTCCCTTGCCCGGGAGATATGTTCATGAAGAAGTTGCTCATGTTTATGTCCAAGAGATTTTTGCCTATGTTTTTTTCTAAGAGTTTTATGGTTTCATGACTTACATTCAGGTCTTTGATCCACCTTGAGTTTACCTTTGTGTATGGGGCTAGACAGTAGTCCAGTTTCATTCTCTTACATGTAGCTGTCCAGTTTTTCCAACACCAGCTGCTGAAGAGGCCGTCATCTCCCCAATGTATATCCAAGGCTCCCTTATCAAATATTAATTGATTGTATGTGTTTGGGTTGATGCTTGGATTTTCTATTCTGTTCCACTGGTCTGTGGGTCTGTTTTTGTGCCAATACCAAATTGTCTTGATTACTGTGGCTTTGTAGTAGAGCTTGAAGTCAGGGAGTGTAATTCCCCCTGTTTTATTCCTCCTTCTCAGGATTGCTTTGGCTAATCGGGGTCTTTTGTGGTTCCATATGAATTTTAGAATTATTTGTTCCAGTTCATTGAAGAAAGCTGTTGGTAGTTGGATAGGGATTGCGTTGAATCTGTAGATTGCTTTAGGTAGTATAGCCATTTTGACAATATTTATTCTTCCTAGCCAAGAGCATGGGATGCATTTCCATTTGTTAGTGTCCTCTTTAATTTCTCTTAGGAGTGTCTTGTAGTTTTCAGAGTACAGGTCTTTCACTTCCTTCGTTAGGTTTATTCCTAGGTATTTTATTCTTTTTGATGCAATTGTGAATGGAATTGTTTTTCTGATTTCTCTTTCTGTTAGTTCATCATTAGTGTATAGGAAAGCAACAGATTTCTGTGTGTTAATTTTGTATCCTGCAACTTTGCTGAATTCAGATATTAGTTCTAGTAGTTTTGAAGTGGAGTCTTTAGGGTTTTTTATGTACAGTATCATGTCATCTGCAAATAGTGACAATTTGACTTCTTCTTTACCAATCTGGATGCCTTGTATGTTTTTGTTTTGTCTGATTGCCGTGGCTAGGACCTCCAGTACTATGTTGAATAACAGTGGAGAGAGTGGGCATCCCTGTCTTGTTCCCGATCTTAGATGAAAAGCTTTCAGCGTCTTGCCATTAAGTATGATGTTCGCTGTGGGTTTGTCATATATGGCCTTTATGATGTTGAGGTACTTGCCGTCTATACCCATTTTGTTGAGAGTTTTAATCAGGAATGGATGCTGTATTTTGTCAAATGCTTTTTCAGCATCTATGGAGATGATCATGTGGTTTTTGTTCTTCTTTTTGTTGATGTGGTGGATGGTGTTGATGGATTTTCGAATGTTGTACCATCCTTGCATCCCTGGGATGAATCCCACTTGATCATGGTGTATGATCCTCTTGATGTATTTTTGAATTCGGTTTGCTAATATTTTGTTGAGTATTTTTGCATCTACGTTCATCAGGGATATTGGTCTGTAATTTTCTTTTTTGGTGAGGTGTTTGCCCGGTTTTGGTATTAGAGTGATGCTGGCTTCATAGAATGAGTTTGGAAGTATTCCCTCCTCTTCTATTTTTTGGAAAACTTTAAGGAGAATTGGTGTTATTTCTTCTCTATATGTCTGGTAGAATTCAGAGGTGAATCCATCAGGCCCGGGGGTTTTGTTCTTGGGTAATTTTTTGATTACCAATTCGATTTCGTCGCTGGTGATTGGTCTGTTTAGTTTTTCTGTTTCTTGCTTGGTCAGTCTTGAAGGGGGTAGTTTAATAACCATAATATTGCACATTTAATTGCAGATTGATACCAAAATAAATTATAAAAAAGAAGAAAGAAAGAAAAAAGGCACTTAGCTTCTTTGGGGTCTCTGTGTTGGTGAGACATAAGCTTGGAGCTTCTAGGGGCCATCTTTAAATATCGTGAGGGACATGCAGAAGAAATCAGACTGACAGGTGGAACAGACAGATTAGTGGAAACAGGTGGTGTCGCTGGATCCAGCCTTGCCTGAAGCCATAAAATTTTAGTTATGAGAATCAATGTAATCCTGTTTAGAAATTTTACCACAGTTGGAATTGAATCTGTATAGTTTGCAAAAAAAATGAGAAAATAATAAAACAATGTACTACCAACAGAAACTGTGCCACAGGGCATCCAGTACTGTAATAGGGAACACAAGAACCTCAGGATCTCAGAGCCGAAAGGGCTCTTAGGCATCTAAGTGTGTACTGTGCTAATCATCACACTTGCTACTACATCAGGGCCATTTGGCTTGAGAGGGGTGTTTTCTAAACCAGTGCTCTGTCCTGAATCCCCTGTTCTGTCCACACTTCCTTGGGAGACTGCTCAAAGACAGCTGCTCAGACTCAGCTTCAGCTAAAACAAAGGGAGTGCCTGGGAGGTTCTGTGGTGTCCCCGCTTCACAGATGAGAAGCTGTACTGATTGGGGAGCCAGCAGAAACCCACACTTTGCATCCTCCCTTGGCCTGTCATATGGAAGGATGAAGGAAGAGGCTGCTGCAAGGCTGGAGGCCAAGACAGAAACTTCCAAGAACCACTTCTGACTGCTGTATTTGCCACTGATGCTTACTTGGGAGCAAATGAGGGCAAAGAAGCAGCATTTCTTCATCCAGATGTAGGTCTGTGGGGGTAAAGAAGGGTACTTATCTTGCCTGCAGGAGAGTGACTGCCATGGGGGAGGGTCTCACACCACTGACCACTTCCTTGGACACCAAGCACAGATTCAAAATACCCCAGTCAACAGCCACAGGAAGGGTTACTGTTATTAACCTCATTTCAAGGGTGAGGCAACTGAAGCTCAGAGAGATGAAGGGATTTTGCCCAAGGCTCTCCACTCAGTGATTAAGAGTCAAGACCCACTGAGACCTAAGTCCAGTACACCTTCTAACACAGTCAGATAGAAAAGGTGACAGCTAGAAATTAGCATGACAGTAACAGTAAACAGAGTACTGTGTACTCACCATGGGTGGGCCACTGGGATGGGTCTTTCAGATACAGTATATAATTTAATCCTTACCACACACCCAGCAGAATTCACCCCGGGTGGCTCAAATGAGAGACTTTGATGCAGGGAATAGTTGCAAAGTATGGATGGGGTTCCAGGATGGGCATCAAGGCACCTAGAGGGTACAGCTGGGTGACAGGTTGTTACCTCACCAAAGCCAGAAGAGACAAGGAGGAGAAAGAGTGTCACTAAAGTTCAGTGGCAGCTGGAGCTGTGGTGAAGGCTCCAAAGTGGACAGGGAGCGAGGAAGAAATAGGCTTGCCTTTCTCTCCTCCCACCCTCCAACCTCCTGTTGGTGCTTCCCACCAGCCAAACCCAAGCTAAAGCTAGAGGGCAGAGCAGCTTAGGGGTACAACCCATGTCTTTAGGGGTCAGCGTTCAGGATAGAGGCGGACAGAGAGTAGATCTGGTATGTCCAAAGGGTGACCAATCATCCTAGTCTTCCTAGGGATAGTCAAGTCTTAGCACTGAAAGTCTTGCATCCCAGGAAACCCTTTAATCTCAGGCAAACCAGGATGGTTGGTCATTCTGGTGGAGTGGCAAATGGAGAGGAGCCAGTACATGGGCAATGCTCTTATCCCCTCCCTCCCCACCCGGACAGATGAAGACACTGAGGCCTGAGAGGCTGAGTCACTTATTCACACAGCAGGTGACAGGATTCGATCCCACATCTACTTAAGGTGCTCTTCACCCTGTAGGAGTTGCTCTGAAGGTGAGGGATGAATCAGGAATTGTGCCCAAGGTTGGGACAGTAAGACACAGATGGCTCAAGACAGGAGAAGACAGTGCAGCAGCTTCTTTCCAAATGGGCTTGACTTCTCTATCACAGAGAAACATCCTCAGGCTGCAAACATGGGGGAGAGGCACAGGAGTCAGCAAGGCACGTGCTGGCCTGGGATCACTTGGTTTCTCTAGGGGGACATCCTGGGGAAGTGAGGGCCCTGTGACATGATCTCCCAGTAACTGTCTGAGATCTGAGGACCTGTGGGAAGGCTAGGAGGCAGGAGGCAGGAGGCAGCAGTGACCTTCCTGGGCAGCTTCAGTGATAGAGCAGGAGCGCACAACCAAGAAAGCGGGGCCTAAGGGCTGGGTGTTGTCCTCAGCCTGCCTCCAATCCCCACCAGAACACTCCTGACTCCAGCCTTCTTCCCAAGGCTCTCTGGGCAGAGAAGCAAGAGAAGTGCAGGGCTTGGTGTCTCCTGATGCTTTTGAAGACATGTTGGAGAGAGGAGGACTAGGTCCTAGTACAACAGAGGGACTCAGGGCTTGGATGACCACATGAATTTGGGAGTGATGACCAGAGGGGTGTCTGATAGCACATGGCTCTGCCCTGCTTCTTTGACATGATCATTGATCTGGATGAGAATGTCAATGGCTTCCTGACCAACAGTAGGGATGTGTGGCCTAAGGCAGGGAAGATAAGGGAATCCCTAGGGTGAGGAGCAACCGCAGAGTCTCAACTGAACTCAGGGCAACAAGCAACCTTGGGACCTCAACTGAACGTAAGGAAACACACAGAAATGGAGCAGGATCCACCACAGCAGGGGTGCAGGTGGAAGATAGGGCAATGTCACTTTATAGGCAACTGTTTGCTCAGTAGAGTCAAAGGTGGAATGCTGCACAAAATAAAGTGAATCTCAGACTGGCTGACTAGAAGGCAGTGTCTTTACCAGAGATTGCAAACTCTGGCTCTCCAAGGGCCAAGCAAATGATGAACAAGGAGGGATGGGTGGGAGCCACAGAAAATGGAGAGCCTCAAGTCTCATGTCACACAGCTGATTCTCAGACAAGCCCAGAGTAACCCAGTATAAAAGTCAGGCAAGAATTATCAACAGATGCTAAGTCAAGGGGAAAGTTTGTAGAGAAGCAGGACATTTACGTGGTTTTCAAGGGTCTCCCCCGCAGGTTGGTAAGGACACAGTGGAGAAATTAAATAATACATTGCCAGATAATCAAGATGAGTAATTCCACTGTTAGGCATATGCCCAAAATAATTGAAAACCAGTAGTCAAACAAATATATGTATATATATGTTCATACCAGCTCTGTTCACAATAACTAAAAGGTGGAAACAGCCCAAAAGTCCATCAATGAATGAGTAAACATAATATGGTCTATCCATACAATGGAATATTATTCAGCCCCAAAAAGGAATGAGGTTCTGATAAATGCTACAATGTGGATGAGCCTCAAAAACATTATGCTAAGTGAAAGAAGCCAGACACAAAAGGTCACATACTGTATGATCCCACTGATATGAAATATCCAGAATAGATAAATCCATAGTATAGGGACAGACTTAAATTTGTGGTTGTTTAGTAGAGGCCAGAGGGAAGTGAGGAACAGGGAGAATTGCTAAATAGGCAGAGTTTACTTTTGGGGTGATGAAAATGTTTTGGAACTAGACAGAGGTGGAGATTGTATGATATTGTGATGTACTAAATGCCACTTGTTCACTTGAAAAATGGTTCATTTTATGTTAAGCAGTTTCAACTCAATAAGAGTATTATATCAGTATTAGTTTTAGGGAGTAAATAACTGTATGTGGGTTATGTAAGAGAATGTCCTTCTTCCTAGGAAATACAAACTAAAGTATAAAGGGAATAAAAGGAAATGTATGCAAGTCACTCTCAAATGGTTTAGGAAAAAATGCTATATAGGTACATGGGTAGATAGGTAGAGCTAATCTGTGTAAATGGTGAAGCAAATGGAGTAAAATGTCAATGATACACATTACATGTCACAATGTACATGTCAATGTCAATGATAGGTGACTCTAGGTAGAATATATGGGTGTTCTCTGTAGAACTGCAACATTCTGTGATCTTGAAATTATTTCCAAATGAAAAGTCCAAAATAAAAAAGGGGGTGGTGTGCCAAAGAAGCCAGGGAAAAAAGCTTTAAAGGGCATTAGTGGGGTAGTTGATGATTTGTGAATACAGACAGTGGATTAAGCAATAATATTGGATAAATTCCAGATATGAATAACTGTTCTGGCTTTTTGTTCTTAGGAAATTCACACTGAAGTAATTAGAGGTGACATGTAAGAAGGTCTGCAGCCTGCTCAGAAGCTGTACACACATGTGAACATGCACATACACACACACAGAGCAAATGAGGAAAGTGTAATAAACACTGGGTGCTGGTGAATCAAAGTGTCCAAGAGTTCTTTTCATTATTCTTGCCATTTGAAATTATATGCCTAAAAATGTTACAAAAAGAAAAAAGAGGCCATGGTGGAGACAGTGGTGAGAAAGCAGGTTTGTGAACTTGTTTGCATTGATCTCCTTTAACACCACCCTGGATGATGCCAGAAACATGGTGAACACATCTTCCGAGAGTTCCCATTTTTCCTTCATTGCAGCTAGTCCCTGCTGGGGTGATAGTCTGAGCTTCCTTTTATCCTAGAACATTTCTGTCTCCTTATGTGCCTAGCATACAGTCAACGAGGGGCCAAGGTGGCCTCAGCCTCCTGTGTTTTTGCCATAAGGCCTGTGGCATCATGGCACTTACAGGATCTGTGGTGCCACTGAACCTGGTGGTAGCCCCCCGGCTCCCCAGTGAGATCCTGTTGCAAAGACACTAATGTGTGAAGCTGGGCTCCGGGCCGCTTGGCAGATGCTGTCTATCACAGGTGACTAAGACCAGAGACAAGCACCAGAATCCCACCCTTTTGCCTCTCTGGATTCAGATGCCATGGCTTATCAGGGCCAAGGGCTGACATGGTGACAGGAGGGATGCTGAACTGGCAGGAGACAGGACAGCAAATGGGGTGTCAAGAGGATTGTGGCTGATATTGTTTGTGAGGGGTTGTGTTTATGAGCTGGGCAGATTGCCTATTTGGGGATATCAATGACCCTCCTGAAATCTATAAAGGTTTCTGCAAGTCACACTGGTTTCTGACCTTCTCTCATTGTCCTGGGGATGCTTGAGAGGACACAGATGCTTCAATGATAGTTCTAGCAGCTGCATCACTTTGCTTCTCAAATTCTCCTTGCCAGGAATCCCTCCACTTCTCCCTGTCCCAAAGCTCCCCATCCAAGAGACAGTTCCAGCCCTTCTACCTCCCAAAGTCAGCCTCATTGATCAGAGCTCATTAGGACACCCCCATTCTCTGATTTCCTGTGGCCCTGGTGGTTCCTCCATTCATGGCTCAGTTCCATAGATGCCTTCTACTTGTGATCATTTCCTGAGCATGTCTGGCCCACAAGGGCCTCTATCAGCTGTTTCTTCATTCCCCTTCTTCACCCCCAAAGTCCCTATGCAGAACCACCCACCCAGAGAACACTGAGTGCTGCTGGCGGACTAAGTCGAGGGAGCCAAATGAGTTTTGTAATGAGAACAATCCTTGAGAAAGATTTTTCCGACATCAGCATAAAGGATGATCAGAGAAAAATTAACAACAAATCCACCAATCATCATGCATTTATTGAGCATCGCCTGTGTGAGCCACTGCTAAGAGCTTTGGAGAAGTCAAAGACAGATAAGACACCCCTGCCTACTCCCCACACCCCCACGGGAACTTAATTCAGATTGAAGAGAGGACACGTGGGGAGTTACATAATAATACAAGGCATAAAGCACCCTGAAAATCAACAGCATCAGAGACGGGGCACAGCAGGATGTGATTAATTGCCAGGTGAATGAGGGACTACAAAGGCAGGTTGTATGATGCTATGATTCAGCAAAGCAGTGGGGCTCCGTGTAGGGCGGGGGCGTGGGTATGAGGGTGAGTATGGGCAGCGTCTTTTGCAAAGCAAGGATTTGGGAAGGGGGAAGTATTGCAGAAAAAGTGGAATCTGAATTGTATCCAGCCCATGGGGAGGATTTTCATGGGGAAGATATTACTGGAAGGGGAAATGGGCCGATAAAAAGCAAAACCAGGGAAGAGGAGGTATGCTCAGGGGCTTTGTGTAGGTGAGTCTGGGAAAGAGGAGGGTGAGTGGTGGGAGCTGGGCTGGGACAGCAGGCTGGGGTGGATGGAAAGTGCCCTCACATCTGACTGAAATCTGAACAGGACTTACCCCCTGCCCTGCCCCAGCTTCATTTTATTCTATTTTTCTTCTCTGTCTCTTTTAGTATTCTAGGTTTGACACTTGTCATTACAGAAGCCAAGGAGCACGTACAATGAAGAAGAGGATGGTTGGGACCATCCCTGACCACGTTACCACCACTGCCATGAGGAAGTGGGGAAGATGGACACAAAAAGAGCCCCCTGGGTTTGTCCACAGTGGGGTGGGGGGCCCTGCTAGGGTTTCAGAGGATGGGGATTAGGTGTTGAGCAGAAGATGTAGAGCTTTTTTGGAAATTCGGGCTGGAGAAGGAATAAGAGGCTAAAACATGATCCTTGGGCAGTGAACGCATCAAAGGGGGGAGTATCTTTCCCTCAGCAGAAGAAGCCTGGGCATGTCTGAGAAGAGAGGAAAAGAATATGAGGGTGATCAATAAACGAGCAGGCAGGTGAGGAAATAAAACGCAGGGGTGAGTCCAGAGAATGCACAAAAGGTGGTGTCTGCTTTCACAGAGCAGGTGGGAAGGTGGACGTCCAGAAAAGGTGTCGGGGGAAGATGATGAAGCTCACACAAGATGGTCCTCATACCTGATTCCAGGCTGCTCTCTACTTTCCTCCATGATGTATTCCCGAAAAAGATAGTATGACATGGGAACGTGAGGACTGACAGCAGAGCAGGGGGTGCATCTGGCTGTAGAGTTGAGAGCACTGGGAGCACTACGCCGAGCCATTTCAGGGAATGGTGCCTCACTTCATTCTATCCACATGGTGACTCACGGGGCTGCTCCATATAAGTACAGTGTGGCGCTGTTCCCTGGCGAAGCTGATTGGTTCAGAAGTAGACACCTGACCTAACTAGACCAATCAAATTCTTTCCCTGAGATGTTAGAACTTTTCATTGAGAAAGAGAAATTAAAAATTAAGATTCTCGCTTCCTGTGGCCCAAACTGAGGGCTGGTATACTCAGGAATTGGTGACGGGGTGAAGTGGTCAATAAAAGACAGGTGATGGTAAGCACAAAAAATGAAAGTCTCAGAGAATCTTCCAGGGTTCTCAGCCCTCTTCTCTATGTACTTTCACTACCTAGATGATCTCATCCTATCTCAAGATTCTTTATGCTGATGACTTCCTAATTCATTTCTCCAGCCTGGCCCATTGCATCTGTCTGCTTAACATTTCATCTTGGATTTCTAATGGGCCTCTCAAGCTTGATATATCTAAAACCAGACTCCTGATATTCCTCCCACCTGCTTTTTTGATCATCTTCTCCACCTCCTCTGTTCATGACAACTTCATTCTTCCATTACTCAAACTCAAAACCTTGACATCGTCCTTGATTCCTCTCCAACATCCTGTCTACTGTTAGGAGATAACCCAGAATCTGACCATCTCCACCACTACTGTCTCTTTCCACCATTATCTATGTCCTGGATTATGGCAACACTGATCTCCCTGTTTCTGCCCCAGGCCTCCTCCTAACAGGACCAGCCCTGTTCAAGCCAAGTCTCATCCTGTGACTTCTTGGTTTGAAACCCTTCAGTGGCCCCTCCACTGCCTTCAGAATGAAAGCAAAACCCTTGCAATGACCCTGCACAGTCTTGCCACCACTGCAGTTCTGCTCTCATCCATCAACCTCCTCTTCCCATCACTCCTTCACATCAGCTACACTGGCCTCCTGACACTCCAGCCCTCTCCTGCCTCAGCCATCCTCATGTCTCTCTCGTTAACTCCTTTCCAGGCATTGTTCAAATGTCACCTTGAGATTTTCCCTGATTGCCCTGTTTGAAAACTGCAACCCTCTCCCTTATCACTCCCAGTCCTCCTTCCCTCATCTGTTTCCACAGCACTTATCACCATGCAACACACAATATGACTTACATGTCTCGCCTAGCTCCAGAATAGTGTTTGGCACATAGCTGGAACCCTGAATGAATGAGGGAATGAATGAATGAAGGAGTGGGTTCCCTGTAGCATGCCAATTCTTCCATTTTGACATATGGCAACCAAAATTGGATTCTATCTCTACCAATAAAAGAAATGATTAGGTTAAATGAGGTGAATGATGTCTATTCAGGACCAGAAGACAGATGTGGAGTTCAGCATGAAGCTCTTGGTCATTTAGGCTCTAGTTGGGATTGAGGATGGTGGAAATTAATTAAGCTAAATTAAGGGGGCAATGGGGCAGAACCAGCTGTATTTATAACTAACCAGACACGGGGGACCTTCCTTCTTTTTGACAATAGCTGTCAATATCATTTTCAGACTTCGGAGCTATTGTTCAATACCTCCAGGAATATGGAAAAGATGGAACCAGTGTCTGGCTGAGAGCCTTACTGTAAAATCAACACAAAGTCACCTTCAACTGGTTCCTAAGTCTGTGAGGCTTGACTGTAACTTGCTGGAAGTCATTAGCAGCCAAACAAGTGAATTGTTAGGCCGACATAGTGTGCAGGAGGCACAGAGGCAGATGCTAGGTCACCACTGACTTCCATGCCCACACCTCAGATGGATGAGTTTCTATCCTCAGTCTGCCTAATCTCTCACCAACTCTTGACCCCATTTCCCACCTCTCCAACTGGAAACAATCTCTTTCCTTGGTTTCCATGACCAATACCTTCCTGGGTTTCCTCCAACATCTCTGGCCATGCCCTCTACACATCACCTCTGTAGACAACCCTTCCTCCACCCAGTCTCAGAGTTAAAGGCCTTCAAGGCTTGGGCCTAGGCCTTCTCCTCTTCCCAAACTTTCTTCTGTCCACCCCTATGGCCTCAATTTCTACCCTTTCACAAATGACTCATAAGTTTCTATCTTCAGTCCCTACTTTTCCTCAGAGCTCTAGTCTCCCAAATGACATTTCCTCTTAAGACAACTCAAAAACCACTTGTGCTCAAAGAGACCCAAGCAGAACTCAGGACCCCAAACTCCCCAAATCTGTCCTCCTTTAGGGGGTCCCTGGCTCAGATAAAGTACCATTCTCTATCCCACTGCATTTGTCAGAGATCCAGGGGTTATCCTGACACCTTTACCTCCAAATCAACAACATGTCCCTCATAACCTGTTGACTTTTCCATCCCCAGTCTTTCCCAAATCTTTTCACTGTTCTCTGTCTTCATCTTGCTGTCACTCCCAGCCCATGTGGCCACTTTCCGTTCTCTGGACCACTGCAGGAGCTCCTCACTGGGTGTTCCCACATCCTCCCTTCCTCTTCCCAATCCATTCTCCACACAGCAGCCAGAAACAACTGTGATCATGTCGATTCACCGCTTGCTAAAATCCTTCTCATGGTCTCCTACTGTTTTTAGGGTATAGATCTGCACTGACCACATGTGACTGCATAAATTTTAATTAAAATTAAATTTTAATTAATTAAAATCAGTTAATGTTTTAAATTTTTTAATTTAAATTAAAATACAAACAAAAGTTCAGTTCTTCAGTCATATTTGTCACACTTCAATTGCTCAGTGGCTTGTAGCTCTTATGTTGGACCACACAGTTCTACAATGTTTTCAACATCACAGAAAGTTCTATTGGATATTGTTGGTATAAGCAGAATTCCCTATGGTCTCCCACATGCCCACGGGGTCTGCTCACCCCTCCAGCCTCATCTTGTACCATCTTCCTACCAATCTCTGATTCAGCTCTACTGGCTGACAAACCGCCTTCTACCAAAGGCCCTTTCCATATGCTGTTCTACCAGCTGAGAGCACTCTTCTCTTATTAGAGAAGACATCTGCAACTCCTATTCAGCCTCAGAGCTCAGGCTGGCTGGATGGTTGTATGATTGGATGACTGAATGGATGGAAAGACAGATGAAAAGATGAATCAATGGGTAGGTAGATGATGGGTGGATGAAGGTGGCAGTAGATTTAGCCAGCATCAAGGGTTATAAACTTTTGGTCAGTCTTTACCTATTGGGAGATAGAGTTCTGACCGTTAGGACATTCTGCACCCCTTCCATTTTGCTCCCCTGCTTCAATCTAGGGCCATTTTCTGATGGCCACGTAATGTTATAATCCAGGGGAGCTGCAGTGATCTTGCCAGTTCCAGGTTTCTGGTTGGGGTGATGGTGGTTCCATGGTAAATCAATGCAATGGCCTTCTATTTTTATGTGGTTTCCTGTGGAGCCTGGAGCTCCAAGGAGAGAATATCCCACTACAGATAGCGAGGCTACTTTTCACCATAAATGAATTAATGGGCTTTTCTGGTGTCTACTCCCACCTCAGAGGTGGCCTGGCCAGTGTGAATTGGCCTCTGAAGGTTATGACCCTACACACTGCTCAGAAGAGCAGAAAGGTTTCCATCACTTCCAGATGAAATCCACCACTCACCCACAGCTACACTGGGGAAAATGAATGAAGGGCAATGCCCTTTAGGAGTCAGACATGAGATGAACGTTATAAGCGAGATCTTTTAAACTCCCAAAAGGAGACCTGTCCCATTGCTGGTTATGCTCACTTTAGCAAACTAGACTTTAGTTTTAACTTTGTCACTTAGGTGTCACAAAAATACCAAATGCTGATGTTAGAGGGTGGCCTGAATCCAAAGAGGTCTTAGCTGCCTGACTATTTAGAGGAATGCAGCAAAAGTCTGTGTTCTTGAGGCAGCTTCTATGGAAAACAGTATGGAGATTCCTCAAAAAATTAAAAGTAGAGTATCATGTGTTGCAGCAATGCCACTCCTAGGTATATACAATAAAGAACTGAAAACAGGGACTTAACAGCAGCCATGCTACACCCATGTTCATAGCAGCATTATTCACAATAGCCAAGAGGTGAAAGGAATCCAAATGTCCATCAGTGTTTAAATGGATAAACACAATGTGGTATATATTCACAATGGAATATAATTCAGCCTTAAAAAGGAAGGAAATTCTGACACATGCTACAACATCGATGAACCTTGAGGACATTACGCTAACTGAAATAAGCCAGTCACAAAAGGACAAATATTGCATGACTCCACTTGCATAAGACCCCTAGAGTAGCCAGACTCATAGAGACAGAAAGTAGAATGGTGGTGGCCAGGGTCTGGGGGACAGGGCAATGGGGAGTTAGAGTTAATAGAGTTTCAGTCTTACAAGATAAAAAAAATTCTGGAGCTGGATGGTGGTGATGGTCACACAATTTGAATGTACTTAATGTCACTGACCTACCCTCTTAACGATAGTTAAAATGGTAGATTTTATGCTATGTGCATTTTGCCACAATACAAAATATCAAAACAAAACAAAACAAAAGGCAGTATCCTCTGCTGGGTATTTCTAAGGTAAGCACTCAGAGCAGCAGTCTGGCTCTCCAATGTGAGGTTGTGATAGGCCACCACTAACTTCCGTTCAGTGGGTACACCCCAAAGCAGTTTGAGCAGAAGATGAGAAGGCCACACAGTGCCTCTTGTCACTCTGATGCTGCCTATCAACCCATCCTGGGAACACTGTTTTCAAGATTTAAAAGTGCCCAAATTTCACTGGCTCTGAGTGAATTTGATTTTTGGAAAGTCCAAAGATCCTTAGCCACATCTGATTGGATAGGGCAGGATGGGGGAAGGAAGGTGCCAGAGTTGAGTGACCCACTTGGGACGTGAGAAACAAGGTGGGGCTACAACATAAGCTACCCAGAGCCCCTGTGCAGCTTGCTCAACTCACCCTCAAGACTGCTCTCAATGTACTTTCCAGAATATTCTGCTAAGCACAGAATACCTGGATGTAAATCATTGCACCTTATTCATTCACCAATAGATCTTCCCTTATATCTATAACAAGAATGATAACTAACCCCTCCTGAGCTCTGCATATCAATGTCCTGTTATTATTATATTCATGTTCACTATATCCCTGTGAGGGCCTATGTTATAGTGTTATTATCCTTACCTTTCAGACAATGAAACTGAGGCTCAGGGAGACCTGCTCAGCTCAATTATAGGCCTACACTGTACTCCATGCCCCAGCTTCACAGAGAATCCTGACTGTCATATCCTCTCCTGTTTCCAGGCCTTTGTGGAAGCAAAAGTCAGGCTGTTCTCTCTTCCTGGAATGCCCTTCCTCTCCTTTCTCTACTCAGTAAAATTTTGCTCATCCTGCACATCCACTTCCAGTATTCTCCCTTCTGCAAGGACTTTTTGATCATTTTAGGCATTATAAGGAGTCATACCTTCCTTAAGATCTTCCAGACAGCATTAACCTCATGATTATTGGACTTACTTGGAGCCTGGAAATGTGTTAGGCATTCTGCATTCATTAGCTTATTTGGTCCATGCAACCAACCCTATGAAACAGGCATTATTACTACTTCTATTTTAAAGGTAAGAAAACTAGAACACAGAGAGGTTAAGACCCTTGCCCAAGGTCACACAGAGACTAAGGGTGGACCAAGAATTTAAATCCAGGCGGCCTGACTCTAAAGTCCTTATTAGAGTATTATTATTATTACTATATGCTATGTGTGTCTGTCTGTCTCCCACACTAGACTGTGAGCTTCTCTAGGGCAGGGTTGTATTCATCTTAGAACTCAGGGCCTAATTAGAACCTGACATATAAAAAGTCTCGATAAATATTTGCTGAACTGGCAACTGACTGACACAAGAAGGAGATGCCAAAAAGCCATTAGTGAAACAATTCTAGATGAATTCAAGGCAGAGTGAAGCTAAGTGCCCGAGTGGAGGAGATAGGAAATATATACTACAGACAGTCCAAGGAAGGAGCCACAGGTGTGGGTTGGGAAGTCTTCCTGGAGGAGTCAGGTCCTAAAAGACGGGTTGGAACCTTCCAGGAAGAGAATGTAGAAGAAGGAATTCCAGTACAAGCAAAAGCTAAGAGGAGTGAACCCATGGATTCTATGCTTTCAGCAGATACTCATCTCTTCTTTCTGGGGTAGAAGTCTCTACAAGGAAAGGGGAAGAGTGAGTGCCTGGAATCATGTAATGCACTGGGTTTGGGGAGGAGTGGTCCTTAGTGTATTAAAATCCCCTGGGAAGCTGGCAAAAAAACCCAGGCTCAGGGCTTCCCTGGAGATTCACAAGGCAAGGGGTCAGGGAAATCCGCATTTTCATAACCCCCAAGAGATTCTGACAAAGCTGTCTGCAGATCACATTTAGAGAAAGGCCACCATAGTGACCAGCAATGTGGCCTCCATTCCAGGAGCCACTACCAGAGGTTCCTTGGGCCTAAGTGGGCTTAGAGGACCTGCGCAGCTTTAAAATGCTTTACCTTAAGTTAGAACTAGCAAATAAAAGTATAAATGCTTGACATCATAAACCCAGCTTACCCAGAGGTCATCAAGATATAACACAGAATAATGGTGGTCCAAAGGAAATACACTGATCATTCTTAGCTTACCTCTGTTCTTCCCCTTCCCTTTGCCTCTTCACTCTCTTCCCTCTCCTTTTGGGATCTGAAGTCCTTTGAGACAGGTCTTTCAGTTCTTCAACTTCCCTGCCTCAGCTTCCTCCCTCTAGGACCTACATGCGGTCCATGCACCAAAAGTATTGGTACCACCTGGGAGCTTGTTAGAAATGCAAAATCTCGGGCCCCACCCGTGCTTAGTCAGAATTCCCAGAGATAGAACAAGTAAATTCCACTCTTCTAATTCCCCAGGTACTTCAGAAGACTATAACCTGGTTGTAACCATGGCACTCTAGTCTACTAGACCCTTGTTACTCAAAGTTTGGTCCATGGACCAGCAGCATCAGTGTTACTGGTAGTCATTAGAATTCCAAGCCCTCACGGCCCATCCGATTCTGCAGTATTCCAGAATGCCAGGTGATGTCACATGCACATGACACTCAGAGACACTCATGACACATGGCCCCACATTCCCTCATTTCCCTGGAGCCACCTGCCTATGTGGTCCTCTCAGTGCCCTGCTTCCCACTTAACCATTTTAACAGCGATTCTGTCTTGCCAAGAGAACTTCCTTCTTTCCTTCCTTTCTCTTAAACAGCTGGACTCAATACATGCTTTCAGGAGTAACAGGATAAAACCTTCCCCCCCATGATAAACTGGAAACCTGATTTAAAAATCTATCCAACTCACACGTCACCTCCACCTTGGTCAGTGCTTGATTTACAATTAATTGGCATGTTTAATAAGCCTTTTCAACTCTTTACAAGCCAATGCTATAAGAGGACAAAACATCGCCCTCTTGGAAACATAGCTGAGGGAGAGGAAAAACAATCCCTCGATCGATGAGTCCAAACAAAATAAGCTTTTAGTTGCACAGCGGTATCCTCAGGGATAGGCTAACGTTTCTGGAAAAACCTCAGTAAAGCAGCTGACTTATTTCATAGGCAATGGGGACAATAGGAGAGGGGTGGTGGTGGGTTGAGGAAGGAAGGTGGGGGAGGAAAAAGACAGCAAGGCAGGGCCTTGGAAGCAAAGAGATGAAGCCTTTAAATGTGAAGGGAGTCACATCTCTGGATGGGTCTGGGCCAACTTCTGCCAATCATTTCTCTTTTGTACTCTGCTAAAACAGGATGGGATCAGGAACTGAGACAAGGAGAAGTGGCCAATGCATTTTAGGATTGACAACAAATCTGTTTTGCTCTGGGCATCCCGGAGCACCCTGGGGATGCCTCTCCTTCCTTCGTCTCCCGCATATAACTGGCTGAGGCAATGACCTTCACTGGTAGCTCCTTGTTACCCAAAGGATAATGTCCAAATGCCTTACTTGGCATTCAAGGCCATTTGCTGACCAGCCCTGGCCCCTCCCCAGACTCTGATCCTTCCACACACACCACTCAAAGGCAGCAATTATTTGTGCACACTTACTACATGCCAAGCACTGGTAGAGGACCTTGGGATAAAGAGGTGAGAGAGACAAGGTCCAGTGGAGAGATATGAGATAGATAAGAAAACCATTGAACAAGCCTGTTAACTGGAATTGTTGTGTTATAAATCCAACAGGGAATTCGACAGGGCAATGTGCTGGGGTGTGACTTCTAAGACATGACATAAATTGAGACCTCAAGGACAAGAAGAAGCCAATCCTGTGAAGATCTGAAAGAAGAAACTTTCTTCTTCCAGAAGAGAGCACAGCACATGGAAATGTCCTGGGGCAGAGCAAGCTTCCAGTGTTCAGGGAATAGAGTTGGCTAAGGTGACTGGAATATGAGTGAAGCAGGACAGAGGAGGAGATGGGGGCAGAGTCTGGCTGGGCCAGAACCACCAGGGCTGGTTGGACATGGAAAGACATTTAGATTTTTTTCAAGTGGAAGAGGAAGTCACTTTTTTTTGGAGGAGGCTCAGTGACACACATCAGATTTACATTTTTAAGATGACTCTAGCTGCCTCTGCTTGGAGCGGCTTGGGTGGAAGCCGGGAGGAGTCAGGATGTGAGAAATGATGAGGCTGAAGTTGGGGGGCATATATGCTTCCCTAACAGTGTCTTTCACATGCCCATACCTTTGCATAGGTATTCCCTCTTTTTACGATGCCATTCCCACTGTCTCCACCTGAAAAATCCCGCCTGTGCTTCCATGGGCTGCTCCATGTCAACCACACATCACCTACCCTCATGCCTTTGAGAATATGCTGCCCCTTCCTCTGGCCTCATTTGGGCATGGAATCTCTCCGTGTTAGCATGGAAAAAGTCTGGGCTTCGGAGTCAGACCACAAATGGCCCAAGGCCAGGCTCAGCCACCTCTGGCTGTGAGACACCTGAGAAAGTAGCTAAATGTCCTCAGCCTCAGTTCTTTCATCTGGGGAATGGGAAAGTTACACTCCCTGCAGAGCCTGCCATGAGGACTCCTGTGAGTGATACATAAAAGGACTGCTCCAGGGAGCCCCCTAGGACAGGGGGAGCAGGACGCTGACAGGAAGGGAGCAAGCAAGGGTGTGGTCCCAGGCAGAAGTCCTGAGGGTGGCGCTGCAGGTAAGTCACACCTCAGGCTGCCTGGCCCTGGAAAGGCAGCTGGGCTTTCACCCTCCCACACCCACCAGTCACAGCCTGGGTCCGCACACTGGAGCGGACATAAACTCCCAGGCACTTTGGGTCTTCTGCAGGTGCTGGCAAGGCAGCTCCAGGATGCTGTGGGTGGGCTGCTGAAGAGCCAAAGGCACTGCCATCAGAAGGAAAAGCACTCACAGCTGGAGGAGGGGAGTGCGGACACAGTGGGGGTCGGAGGGGGTCAGAGCTGTGCCCACTGCACTGCCCACCCGGTCTGCTTGGGGCAGGGATCATCACCACCCCTGGGGAACAGGAGGCTACAATCAGCCGTCTCATTTAGAACACGTTGGGCTCTCTGAGGACAGGACTGGGTCCCCATCATCTTTGTTCATGGAAGGACAGTACAGAGTGAGGAAATGTCTTGTGGTCACAACTGTTTTACAAAGATACCAACTCACCTCAAAAGCCGGGCACCAGGCAAGACAGTGAGCACTTCCTAAGGGATTTGCTGACTGCTCACATCTACCCTGAAGGTCAGGGATCACATCACTCCCATGTTACAGAGGAGGAAAAGCAGCCCAGGGAGGTCAAGCAAGGTCCCAGGGGAAGTGGAACCCTGGGCTGTTTCACTCCTGAGCTGAGCCCCTGGGTCTTTTCATCCTGTGTTTCCGTCATCTCCCTGGCAGGTTACAGTGGGAAGATCACATCTCCCCTTCTCTGAAGACCCTCTGTGGCCCCATGGCCATGAGGACTTGATTTGTCCTTAACAGAGTAGCTTCTGGCACCCCCAAGAAGACCCACGTCCCACATGCCCTCTTCCCCACCAAAGCAAAGTCTCTCTCACCTGGCCCCTGACTCCAGAGCAGGGGAAGTACTGACTCATGAAGGCTGGAGCTCCTTTCCTGAAAGATGTGCATCCAGCAAGCAACAACTGGGACTTCACCCACAGGCACCTCTGAAAGGCTCTTCGGTCATGGGACTCAGCTTCTCTGTAGGCTAGACCTACCCCCCACCGCTTTGCATGACCCCACAAGCTTTTCTGGGACTTAGGGACTAATCCTTTTTCACCAAAACTCTTTGTGAGCCTCAGACCTGGGTCTGTTGAGCATATTTTTAATTTTCTTTTTCTCAGACCTTAAGGGAGATGATAAAAGATGGCTGGAAACATAAGAGAAAAGGTATTTGATCTCCTGGGTGCCTTGAATAGGGAAGGAAATGGAGAAGTCCACCTTTGGACTTCTTTCCCCCACAAATTTTGGTCTTCTTCCAGTCTCCCCCATCTCAGCAATTGCCCAGATGCCTAAACTAAGAACCTGGGGTCGTCTGGATGCCTCCTTCCCTCATTCACTCTGTCACCAAGTCCCATCCCTCTGCATCCAAGCTGCTCTCAAATCCTGCCACTCCCCTGTCACTGCCACTGCTCCCCACTGAGCCTCTCACGCTGATAACTGTGGTGGCTCCACCTGGGTTTCCCCACCCATCCCAGCCCTTTACCAACTGAGCTTCTGGGATTGCAAATCGGCCTGCTTCACCTCATAACCAGCTCCCCAGCTCCCTGCTTCAAATACCTGTAGGCTTCCCTTTGCAATGGGGATAAAAACCAAATTCCCTACAGGGCTTGTCAGGCCAAGGTCGATCACACCCATCTCAGCCCATGCCACCCCCTCCTCTCTGTCTCATCATTCTCTCCCTAGACCAGCTAACTCCTCCCCATCCTGCAGGCTTTGGCTCAACACCACTTCTTCAGGCAAGCCCTCCCTGCCGATGCTGCCCTATTAACCTCCACAGCTCTGTGCAGCATGGGTGTATCTCTCACTACAAACACAGTGCCACACGTAGCTGTCTGGTGCCTGATTAACGTCTGTCTCCCAGCTGGACTGGGAAGGCACCTCATCTGGTTTTGCACCTCATTATATCCCCAGCACATCCATGCCCAGCACATAGTAGGCCCACAATAAATATTGCCTGGATGAGTGAATGAAAGCAAAGATGTATGGGAACTTGTGGCTTTTGAAACTGCTTTTGAGCTTGCATGGAGGAAGGATTAATTTATTAAAATTTAGTTTCCACATCTCCTCCTGACATTTCAAGCTCCTGAAGGGAGTGACAGGCAGGGTGTTACTTCTTGCTGTGGGGTCCCCATCCACCCCAGCACAGGGATAGGCAGATGTCAGAGCTGGCAACAGAGAGAAATCCCTCAAAGAAGGAAGAACAGACCAAAGGCTGTCCCTGAACCTGCTAGGGGAGGGCCCTGCTACTGTCCTCATTGTCAGGAAAACCTTGAGGGGATTTGGGATAGAAGGAACTTCCAAGGTTCTCTCGGATGGCTCCCACCATCATCTCCTAGAGAAAGCAAGCAAAAGTCAGGTACATTAAAGACTTGCTCTGGTTCTATGAAGCCTTTGTCAGAGCAGATTTCATGCTTTAGAGTGTTCCTGCTGCACACTGCACCCCTGGCTGCTCGGCCTGGGTCCCCAAATACTTGCTTAGAAGTGCCCAAAGGGTTTAGCGTGTCAGAGAGTCCCTCTCCCCCTACACGTCAATGTTGCTTCTAGAAGCAGAGCCTTGGCAGTGACTAACAGAGACAACCTGAGGGTCAGAGGAAGCAGCTCTTGCAGTTGGGGTAAAAACAAACACTCAGGGCCTTGTCCCTGATGCTGGACAGGCTCCCTAGCTCCTCTGACTCTGAACCCAGAGGCCCTCTCTGTCCTACTCTATGACACTGTTCCTTTCCTCCCTGGAAGCCCTTATGCTGGTCTACACAGAGCTGCTAGCCAGTACCCAGCACCCTCCCTGTCCTCACCACATCCCACCAAGCCCTGGGGTCAGCCCCATGCCCCTTGCAGGAGGCCTCTCCAGGTCACTGCTGGTGGTGCCTGACTCTCACTGGCTCATAGTCCCTGTGGCCTCTTGTTCACTAGGATTTGCATATGTACACCTGCCCTTTTCAGATGAAGGAGATCTGGGCAGATCTGATGGTTTCTGTGCACTCACCACCCTGCACAATGCGCTGGTGGAAGCCCCAAGAAGGAGTGAATGCATGGATGGGGCTCAGCTCCCTGGCAAGCTCCTGGCCATCTTTCTCCCACTCCCCTCCTGGCCCCAGGAGCCCCTATTGTGTTCAACCTCTTCGCTCTGGGGACAGCCTGCATGTGGCCAAGGGGCACAGGCTCCCACCTTCAGACCCACTTTTATCCAGAGCCTGGTGGGTATGGCTGTCCAGGAGGAGAGTCTCTCCCCATCAGGAATACAGAGTTTGCCTGCACTATTCTCCAAGTCTTAAAATTCCACCACCTGATGTTTTCCAGGCTCCCTACTTTAGTGGGGTTACCAGGCAACAGGGACTATTTCTTCCACCCCTTTAGGCTCCTGTGAGGATCCAGGGAGTGTTTCACCCTCACTGGGGCTCCAGTAAGATGGTGCCCTGGGAACCTAGGAGACCCAGCTTGGCCTCTAGCTGGCTGTGTATCCTTGAGCAGACCCTTTCTCCTCCTGGGCCTCAATTTCCCCATCTGGAATATGAAGGGACTAGTCAGGACCATCTCAGAGGTGGTCTCTAGAAGCACTGCTCTTTGCTGGGTACTGTCCAGAAGTCCTTGCAATGGCCAGAAGAGTTAGATATTCCCCCCATTTTATAGATGAGAAACTGAGGCAGAGAGGCAGTTACTGGCTCAAGGTCACTCAGCTAGGGAATTGCAGTCTGGGCCTTTCAAATGGGGGTAATTTCAGTCTGGGCCTTTCTAATTCAGAGCTGTCCATGCTCTCATGCTCTCAGACACCACAACTCAATGCCCTTGGGTGATTATAAGACATCTCGGGGGGCTGGAGGGGGCCCAGATACATTCCTAAGGCTGAGCTTTCTTAGTATAAAATCCCTCAGAAACAAGGCAAGCAGGGAAAGGTTTCTGGGTTTCCTGCTCTTAGAATGTAACCTGGGCTACATTCCACACCAGGAAGTCCCACCAAAGTGCCACATCACCTGAACACTCAGCTGGGTCAACAATGACCAGAGACTTTTGTATGTCCCATGTCCTTTCATCTTCACAGAGCCCCAGAGCTCAGCATGGCACCTTCACAGGTGACCCCACTGCACAGATGCTACTAGCATGAGGTTGGGAGAGGGAGATCCCTTGTCAAGTTAAGGTGTGCCCCAGTTCATACCCAAATCCTTCCACTCCAGATCCAGGGTGCTCTGAACAGGAGCTACATTCTGAAAGAACAAGTTGAAGAGACAGGCAAACACAATCAGTGGCCAAAAACTCTGTCAGCTCAGGACTCTCTCCAGTCCTCTGGGTAAATTCCAAGCTCTCTTCCTCACTATGCAAAATAAACAACTGAGACAACCTAATTAGAGGGAGGAAAGTTCTGAGTGATCTATTTTCAAAATCAAGGGCTGCTGTTTCATTTTTAAAAAGAAGCAGCTGAATTAGGATAGAAAGTGTGGGAGTGGGCAGGGGAGGGGAGATCACAGGCCCTCCTGGTGGCTGCTTGGGCCCCACCCTGGCTTCTGACCATCCAGCACCACGTGACCTTGGGCACAGAGAGGCCAGCACTGGGGCACAGCTTCCCAACCTATAAGATGGGAGGGTGACACTGGGGACTCACAGCAGCTCACTAGTGCTTTACACTTCAGGTCAACTCCATGCTTCTGTGCATTTGATTCCCATGACAAATTTGAACTATAGGTCTCATTATTGTCATCATTGGATGGAATGGAAGTTCAGAGAAGTTAAGTGACTTGGCCACAATCAAACAGCTTGAGAATCACAGAGTTGGGATTCAAACCCAGACTGATATAACTCCTGATTCATGCCTAACCACAACACACTTCAGAAGTGAAATTCTACACCTTTATGAAGATAATCAATACTAATAAGGATATTAATGATATTGAACAATTAGATCACATACTATGTGCCAAACTGACTTTCATGCCTCTAGGCATGCCTCTGTCTCAGTGTCTTTGCATGGCCATTGCCACTCCTGGAAGGCTATTTTCTAATTATCCTTATGCATCCTTCCCTCATCATATACAGGCTTTTGCTCAAATGTCACCTTCCCGAACCCCTATTTAAAATTTCACCCCCTCATCTCTACCCCAAACTTCAGAGGCCTCTGTCCTATTTCATTTTTTCTCCATGGCACTTCTCACCATCTAAAACACTCAGTGTATTTTATTTGCTGTCTGTCTCCATGACAATTTTCCTTTGCTCAGGGTAGGGCTCCCCATTTGTTTGCCTCCTGCTGTATCCGTAGTCCTGAGCACAGAGCACAGCACACAGTAGGCACTCAGTGGATTGTGTTGAATTGTGACTGCTCACAGCAGCCTGAGGAGAGAGGCTCTGTTTTGTTCCCCTTTTACAAATGGAGATGTTCAAGAACCTGTCCCAAGTCACACTGCTTGTAAATGCTAAATTCAGCCCAGGAAACAAACATCGAGTAACTGAGCTCTAAGAATATAATGGGGGGAAGGGGACTCCTTTTTCGAATGGGGGAGGAGCTTGTGGGAAGCCATAAGTCCTCACTTGACCACAGTGAGGAACTATTTGCCAATTGCTTTTCTCTTCTTGTCCAAAAGAGAACTCAGTTTGGGACCCCAGGAAGGATGCTGATGGTGTGTCAAACCCAGGGCCATATCTTTGGGTTTTAGCCTTAAGATGCTGCATGATACTGCTGAGCAGGGCAGTGTAGGGGGCATAGGGGCAGCCTCCCAAAGCTCTTTCTGGCCAGCAGCCCATGCCCTATCCTTATTCTGCATCTAGAGGGACCCCCATTCCCTCTTCCCCCTTTCCTCCCAGCTCCTCTCTGATTTCTTTGTTCTGGGCTCACCTTCTTCAGCCCTTTTAACTGGGGCTTCTAACACTGGCTTGTGTCAGAGCCACTTGGGGAGTTCCAAATAAGGAGCTGTGGGTCTGCTAGCTGACTGGGTCCAGGGGCCTGTATTTGTGACCAGTCCCCCCTCAGCTGTAATGTGGGTGACCAGAAACATCTGTGAGCAAGAGCTCCCTCAGAGACTGTACCTTGCAACCTTGGCCTTGGTTTGCATTCCCCATGCCCTGGAGATGAGTCCTCATTTTACAATCAGGCTAAATATTTAGGAGACAGGATTTCATGTCATACTTTTATCCTCTAAGTCCAACCCTGAATGCTCAGTAGTTGCTCAATAAATTCTTGAGGGTTGGCTGAGGTCAGCCTAGCTGGGAGAGATGACTAATTCACAAGGTAAAAGACTCAAGAGCCAAAATTATCCCAACAGGCAGAAACACTGGGCCAGACAGAGAGAGAATGATATTCAAGGGGAGATGAAAGTCAGGCATCTGGAATCAGAAAATTAAGTACAAATCAGTGGAGATTTACTCAAAAGTAGTTTATGTGAGAAAGATTTGACAGGGTTAATATGACTTAACATTGTGATGTGGTTGCTTAAAAAGGCCAAAGCAAAATTAGGTTGCACTAAAAGAAGCAGAGTATCTAGTCAAGGGAGGTGATGACGTCCCTCTTCTTGGGCTAGGTCAACCTCAGCAGGAGTGTGATATTGACAGGCAGCTATCACTCTGAAGATAATGACTGAGATGGCAGTTTAGGGTTGCATGGAAGGGGAGGCATCTAAAAATCATTTTACCCAAAGAACAAAGTAAAAATAACAAAATGGGGAAGGTTAGCCAGGGGAAGGTAAATCCTGATACCAGTTTTTAAATATCTAAAGGACTCATGTGGAAGAGGGCCTGGACCTTTTTAAGCTACTCCAGAGAGAATAAGTAGAAGCATGGTAGAAGCTGCAACAGGAAATAATTTAATCTAATATTGGAATTGAACACAAAAACATTAGTGTTTTCCAACAATGGAGCTGGTGCCCTATGAGGTAGGAACTTCCCTGTAACTATAGGCATCCAAGCAGAGCTGGCTGGCTTCGATGCAGGGAAGTTATAAAAAGGGTTTTCTGCATTGGGTAGGAAGGACTATCAGATGACCTCTAAGGTCCCTTTGATTCTGAGATCCAGAATGTTTTAGGTTCAAATGTGCTAATTTCTCATCTGAACAGTTACCCTCTGGGCAGCAGATGTGACTAGCATCCTGGCTTGACACACTAAGAATTGAGGTTTGGTCTGTTCTCCCAGTGAGCCACAGCATGGCAGATAGCATAGAAGGCAGGCTCGTGGTTGAGAAGGTATACAGCAGGAGACAGGCAGAAGAACGGGGATCCCAAGAACTAGCTCTAGTTAATCTACTGACATGCTCTGTGATTTGGGCACCTCTTTGTGTCTCAGTTTCCAAAATATGCAGTGGGGAGGTGTGGGTTAGGCCTACACATCTCAAACTGCCATGCGTGCAAGGCCCACCTGGGGATCTTGTTGAAGTGCAGGTTCTGACTTGGTAGTTCTGGCGCCCATCCTGTCTGAATCCTGAAATCCTGAGTCCTAGGAAGGCCCCATAGGATATTCTGCATTTATGGGAAGTCCCTGAGTAATGCTGATGCTGATGACTGGGGCCTGCACTTTGAGCTGCAAGGATCTAGTGGTCTCTAGGTCCCTTCTTGTCTGGAAAGTCTGGGATTCCAGAATCCCTCCACAAAGAAAAAGAAGAATTTGGGCAGGTGCCTGCATGGCTTTGAAATGCCCCTTCTTCAAAGCAGGAAACTGGTGGTGAAGCTGTAAAGTCATTTAGGGTAGGTGAGGTGGTAAACACACTTGGCTCTTAGCTAATGGGAGACCCAAGGATGTTGGTGGCCTCAAAGGAGCCCCTTCCTATAGGAAAATGCATCCCTGTGAAGTCCCTATGATATGTCTTTACCATGAATCCCGAGTCACAGAGAAAGCTGAGGCTGTTGGGACTCCTGCAGTATGCACTGTGGGCTGGGGCCCCAAGTTCCATTGCCCTATGTGTGCAAATGTCTGTATTTGCCTGTTAGAGAGCCTGACTTTACACAATGCAATAGCCAAGCAAACATTAGTTAAGGTGTTCTGGGCCTGCTAACTATCCATGAACCTTTGAGATCAGATGCCCCACTGGTTAAATCACATGCTTGAGTTTCTGCCGAGAGAACCACGAACAAACAAGATGTTGAAAACCCAGGGCAACCTCAGCTTTCCTAACCTCCTGGCGCTCCAGCGTCCAATCCTGTAAGCAAAACGTGGACAAACTCACGGCTTCAGGAGACGCCCTTGGATTTTGTCCGTAACAGCTGGACATAAATGAAAAAGACTTTAGTTTTGGCTCCTTGCTCTGATGACAAGGAGGAAGAGAAAGGTGCCAGGGAAAAGGTCAGGCAGGTGGGGCTAAGCTTGGTTAACGACTAGTTTAATGAGCTCTCTGGAAAGCCCAGGTGTCTTCCAGTTCCTGCTCTTTCTAGGATTCCAGGCCCAATGGCCTGCGTCAAGAAAACAGCTTTGCATTGGGCACAAGGCAGTTTGGATTAATCATTATTCATGCCATTCCCATCACTTGGAGCGGGACCCCTGGCTTGTGTCCAGGCAGTTACTAAATTTTAAAGGTTTGCACATAACTGACCAGTGAGCAACGATATGACCAGGGTATGCAGAACAGGATTAATAGGGTCATAAATTTTTATTAAAGGTCACTAAAAGATTTATAGAAAACACTGTAAAATGATGCTTGTTTTCATTAGCACAGATCCTACCCCTTGATGGACAGAGCCTGTGCTGAAGCAAAGCCAGAGGGCTTTCTCCAATAACAGAGGTGCCTTTGATTCAAGCTTTTATAACCCCCAGGGAATCAATGCTGAAATCCCTAGGGTTCTCAGCTAAGGAGGAGAACGTTTCCAGGATTTTTCAGAGAAGGCCTGGTGGAAGTTTAAGGCTGTGATGGGCAGAGCTGTCACAGTGTGTGGCTTGTGTCCTGGCTCTGTCACATGCTGGATGGTAGCCTGGGCCAGTCATTTCTCCTCTTGGAGCCTGCTTCCTCCTCAAAATAGGGGTTGGGTTGTGATGTCCACTCCTAGGAATGTGGTGAGGTTTTGATATGTTATGATTGCCTCCATGAGCAAGTCAGAATATGCTAGGCTTCCCATCAAGTTCATCACCATTGATTTTATTTCCCAAGTATATGTCAGTTGCCTGAATAGTCTCAGTTTACCAAACAGTAAAGGCAGATCTAGAGCCCTGCACTGGAAAGGGTTAACCTCAAATTCAGGCTGGAACACCTCACCATAGCTGCTCCCAAATGGAGTGTGTCCAGATAGCTCAGGGCTCTTTGGGGCTTCAACTACTGAACATCACTGCCAACACCCCTTTCGAGGTTGGTGATAAATCATCCAAGAAATTACATCTCCTTACTTAATTTCTCATTTTGAGCCAAAGCCTATCACTTGATTTATAATCTTTATTAGACTGTCCTACTGTCATTTTGTCCTTTTCAGAAACCTCATCCACCCTTGCAATGAGCATCTACTGTCCACTGAGCCCCAATTTCCATTAGAGAATGGCCTCCATTAGAGTTTGGCCTTCTCCATCCCATGGGGCTTGGGGGAAGATCTGTCAATCACCGTGCCTCTCCTTGCCAGTTACAGCAGCCCAAACCTCTATCCACAGTGATTGGGCTAAAGGGAAGTCATGTGACCTAAGCTGGGCCAATCCCAGTCCACCATGAGATTCACTTTATGGAAAGGGGAGGAAGAAGGCTGTCTAAGTTTGTGAACTGTCTGTAAAAACTACATCAGCCCATAATTACTGGTGGCCATCTGATCTGCCATGAGGAAAAAACCCTAGAGAATGAAACCAATAATGGAATCTGAGCTGCAAAAAGGGAAGAAGACCAAGACCTCATAATATGATTTGAGCTTCTGGATTCAGCTGTACCTGATGTCCTCACCCTGTACTTTGCACCTATGTGAGCCAATGCATTTATTTTTTTTGTTTGGTTGGTTTTTTTGCTTAAACTAATTTGTGTTGTCATTTGACTACTGGCAACTGGAAGACTTCTATTAAATACCACCCTTAAAGGATTCATCAATTAATTACCTCATGCAACAATGATCTATTTAGTGCTGACTCTGGACCATCTTTCTAAATGAAGATTGGGATGAATATTTATCATTTTAGGATAGTTGGGGCAATGGGATCCAGGCTCTTAAAGGCAATTTCTAAAGAGATGTGTGCAACATGTCTGGGTCCAAGTCCAGCTTTTAGAAGCAGGTTGATAGCAATATTGACTATAGCAGTGACCACAGCAGGGATCACACCAGCAATGGAAGCTAATCAAGTGCATGGCAAGTTCTACTAGTGATCATTGTCAACTGGATGGCTATTTTACTTGGGACAATGTTAAATTTAGGCAATGGTTGAGTTCCTGCTGTTATGAGTTAATCATGGAATATAGTCAGTCAGGATTGGGCTTCAGGTTAGAGGGGACAGGAAAAAGGAAGCTAAGCCTGAGAAATTGTGAAGGTTCACACTTTGGAGGGAATTTACCAGAAACTCAACTGAGCTGTAGGATCACTCAAGACCAGATGATACGACTCTGTAAGTCCAGATCACCCATGACACTCTGCTTCTCTAAGGGTCCTTTCCTAGAGCTCATTTTCTCATCTGTAAAATGGGTGTATTAATTCCCTACCATCTAATCCTCAGGACTGATGCTAGGATCAGACGAAGTGCTCTGTAAATGGCCAGGTCCAAACTTGCTTTCCAGTGAAAACAGGTGCCCAATTGAAGGAATAAAATCTGTACTCTGGAGTCAAACCAATAAGTGTGTTTGCTGGGACCAGATGGGTTGTGAAGAGGCACAAAACAAAACAGATTATCTTCAAGGAGGTGGCTGAGCAAGCAGAGTGCTGCTGTGGGTTTTGTAGAAATGACTCTTGGAAAGCAAGTACTGCCGTACATCCCATGGAGACTCTAGCTGAGGTGTTCGCACCTCACAGTGAGACTACCAGACCTCAGCTAAAGGTCTCCTTGCTCACCTGTGAGGGTGTGTGCCTCACTCACTTTTGTACAAGGCCACATGCACCTGGCTGAGAAAGCAAGAAGGGTTTACATCCAACTTACTATTTGCTTGCCAACAGTGTGCCCTGGGACTGCTTCTGCCTGGAGAGAGTGCCCTTTCCTAATGTGCACAAAGGTGCCCTATGGTCTGGTGGTGGGCGTGTGCATACAAATACATAATGTGAGTGTATACATAAGTGGCAGCAGCAGGGACCTATGTATGAAGCTTTATGATGGGCAAAACTTTGGCAATCAGAATTCTAGTTTCATTCTTTCCTGATTTATCCTTTAAGCCCTGAGTCAAAGGCTTCCCATTTCTAAAACTAAATTTCTTTTTACGTGACATCTGGACCTTTTAGCTTAGGATACCAAAGTACAACCTTCAATCAGATGGATCCATTTGGAGCAAGGGTGACTTTGTTTTAATAAGCCACTCAATCTCTTCTCATGGCTAAATTTAAAAAATGCTTATTTCATCTCCTCTTCCCCTTTTTGATTCCCATGGACCTAGAACCTTGTGGCTGCCCCTATTCAAGCCACGTGGGATGGGAATTTAATTTGTTTAAGCAGAGGGAGGTCATGCCTCTCTGATAAAATACTGTCTGGTATGTACTGTCCTTGATGGAAAAGCACTAAGAGATCAGTCAAACTTCCTACCTGGTTTCCTCAAACCAACATTAGGGGGGGACAGAGACTGTGTCTTGGGATGCCCCCCACAAGTATCGGTGAGAGGTGTCTCAAAAGAATACAACCATTTCTGTTTTTCAAAGCGAGCAACTATTAAGCACTCATTATGTTCCAGGCCCTGTGCTAGGTGCTTGTTGCATTCTTAACAAATCTTCCCAACAACCTGATTGCACAGGTAAGTAAACTGAGAACACTTTCTAAACAGTAATTTCTATGCCCCCTGAAAGATAAGACTAAGAATGAAAGAAGTTAGACTGAATTATGGAAGCTTCTAGGTCTGGAACATTGGGGTGGTGGGTGGTACTGAGGCACCTAACATGCTCAATTTATAGATGGAGAGATTGAGGCCCAATGAGGAGCCTGGGATATATGAGACAAATGACTGAGGGTGTGGAACCTGTCTTCTGAAAACAAATCAAATACAAGATGCATTTCAAGACAACACTGTTTTCTTCAGTTTAGGATCTTCTGGGAACAACTTTAGAGGAAATTTGATCTTATCAGACTTTTTAGTCTTAGTGGAAAAACAAAGAACTAGGTGATAAATTGATGGGAATAAAAAAGATCATAGGGACTCAAGACATCTGCCAGTTACTAGTTGTGTGGCCTTAGAAATAATAACAGTCAGTAGCCCAAAACTGATTGAATACTGTATCAAGCTCATGTTAGGATTTACATATATATGTACATATATATACACATACATATTCATTATCATTATTCATACTCATTAAATTCTTACCACAACCTATTTACTTTTCTCACTCTCAGTTATTCTAATAGCGAGAGGTCAGTGCACACTGATCCACCTCATGGGGTTATCAGGAATACCCAAAAGACAAAATATGTGAAGTTGCTTCTCAGACACGAAGTCCTAGAAACAGACGGTTGGTCACTGCTGCCTGACATCAGCCATTCTCTGAGGAGCTCCAGACAAAAAGAGGGTCCCAGTGGCCAACTGCGAAGGGCACCCCAATTCCAAGGTATGGCATCTGCCCCTGGGAACCTGTCATAAGTAGGTTGACACTTGAGAGCACAAGCCTAGAATAATGGGCATGTGTTACTTTGCAGCACTCTTCCACAGGTCCTTTGCCTCACATTCCCACTGTTCAAAATCAAAAGGGAAACAGTTTATTCAGAATTAGCCTGAGCCCGTTTTAGGTATAGATTTGTCCCTGTTGGTTTGGCCAAATGACCCAAGTCCTCCAAGACAGCCACCAGAGAAAGAAAATTTGCTTTCGAGGGGACGAAGTTAAGGCAAACAGACCCCACATCAGCATGATTAATCCTTCGCCAGGCCACTTACAGCCAGCAGACACAGCCAAACCAGCCAAGTCATTTTACAAAGTCCACAGAGTGCTTACTCACCAAAATGCAGGACATTAATTTCCTCTGGACATCGGATGGGCAAGATGGAAACCCTGGCTTGACTGAGGATAGAAATGCAGTGACAAGAGAGGGATGCAGCCCAGAAACATATCAGTGTGGCCCTCAGTTACAAAAGGCAAAGCAAAGGGATCATGAGTTTTTCCCTTCACTCTACTGTTGTGGAAAACGCCTGGGCCAGTGTGTATGCTGCCATTACCTGGTATGAAGGGCTGGGAAGGAGGGAAGGCCCACAACTAATGGGGAGGATTGACAATGGGTGGTCTGTGTGTGTACATCAGATCAGATCCAAGACCATCCGCCCATTTGTTAGCACTAGTCAGTTAAAGGGCTTGGGCCTTCCTATGGATCTAAACAAGAAACAGCCTTGAGTTATCTGAAGCAGATTGCAATATATTCTACTAGATCCATCATCCTTGACCATCCTGAGTGTCCCTTAGAGTAGCCCTGGGCTAGGATGCGGTGGGGCAACCAAGGGATTTGGCATAAATTAGAACTGGGATTGAGACTTGCCTTTGTCATTACGAACTCAGGGGAAGAGAACTCTCTGCACCTCAATTTTTTCATCTGTGCAACGGGAACAATTATTATCTATTTCATGTACTAGTTCATAACATTAAATAAGATTAAACCCCTCCCAAAATAAGATAATTCAGTGTTTCCCAGATTTAGGGATGTCCTGGGCCAGTAAAAATTTAAGAAGCTAAACAAAACCAACCAACCAACCAAAAAACATTAGGTAAATCAACGCCATGTTTCCAAATATAAACACTGAAAAAAAAGACCTCTTTCTAGCATCAGCATCATAGAAGAAAGGCCATTTTAACACAGAGAGAGGAGGAAAGTTGTAATCTCAGACAAAAGGGCCTCCTTTTCTCTAAGCTTTATGGAAAGCACCCCACTGTCCCCCACCTTGCCTTGGACTGAGAACCCTGACGTGGCCCAGCACTGGCCCTCACGCAGTCACAGGAAACCCCTAAGACAATGTACTCTGCACATGGAGGGAGCCTGGTGGATGGTGGCCCTTTGCCTTCTTTGTCTCTCTGCTGATCTTTGAGGCATTTGCTGCATATCCTCCACCCGGTGGTGGGCTTTGCACACAAAGGTGTGCAGGACCCAGGTGCTTGATAGAGTAGGTGCTCAGTGAAGGTGGGGTAAATGGGAGAAGGAAGAGCAACCTAGAGAGAAGCAGAAAGCCAGTCCCAGAGATCACGCAGAAGTCAAAACAGAATGGAGGAGGGCCAGCCATCTACCAATATACACCAATCCATCCCTGCCGACACCACCTCCACACACAGAGGAATCTGTTCCCACATGGCAGAGCAGACACAAAGGCTCTGGGGACAAATCACAACAATGATATTCATGATAGAAGAATACAAGTCTTCATTTTAAATGAGCAAAGCAGAAAAGGGACTGAGAGGGAGCTAAATCACAGATATGACTTTATTCACTCTACGGGACTGATACAGGAGAGGATAAACCCGATTCTTAAATGAGGCCCTTTTAAGATCAATAGAAGGCTCAACATCCAATCCACAGGGGGAGCCACCCTTATGGTGGAAACCTGTACTGTCATCCTCTAACAGCTGACACTTACTGAGCACTCACATGTGCCAGTATAGACTAGGTGATGGATAGATGGGTGGGTGAATGAGTAGATAGATGGTTGGATGTGTAGACAGAGACACATACGCAGATCTTCATCTGTAAAATGGAGATAGAGATATCTCTATATCATACAATTTTTTTTAGAGTGACATTCATAAATAGCCACACAATAGATCCTGCCATGAAGAAAAGCATTCCAGGCCATGAGTACCATGAGGTGGGTCCCCAGGGCTACCATGTAAAACTACTCCCCTTGCTGGTTTCCAGGCCCCATATGCCCCAGCAGCTGTGGGAGGACTAAACCAGCAGCACCATCTGACCAGGAGAGGGCCTGAGCTCCTGGGCTGCTCCAGCTGTGGTTCCCTAGATCCCCAAAGACAGTATTGCTGCAAGGCTCACAGGTTTCACCTGACAACTTGTGCTATTAGCACCTAGTTCACATTTCTTTCGCCTGCCCTCCATGCCCATGTTCTACATGGAGCCTGACACAAACACCAGGAGGGGAGGTGTTCATTTTATCCATGAAACGAGCTGCCATGTTTCAAAGAACCACAACACTGAACACAGGTCCATTCCCATCATGTGTGGGCCCAGCACCAAAGGCCAGCACCAGAAGTCACCAGGAGGTCCCCACGGTCTCCATGTGACTGTACTTGGGAGGCACTCAGCAAAAATCTGATAATCAGTGAATACTATATTTCCATTCCTCTGTCTCAGACCTGGATACTGAGGCAGAAGGATGGAGATGGGTCATCCTCCCATGTCTCAAGTGCATGACCCCCATGAGGTTAAATTCTCCAGGATCACAGAGCAGCTCACACCCAAACCTTGACACCCTGAGACCACACTCCTCCTAGAAAGAATGGGGAGACAATGGTTTTCTTCAAATAAAAAGGGTCGGATATCAGCAAAGGGGTCATGTGCTGGGAACCTTCCCATGGAGTGTATCCTTTAATCTTCAAGAAGTGCTACCTTCTGATCCCCACTTTATAGTCGGGAAAACTAAAGTCCAGAGAGGTCAGATGACAGGAAGTGGAAAAATCAAGATTTGAACTCAGCTCATTTTAACCTTTGTCACTTTTACTGGCTGGCTCTGAGAAGGTTTTGATGAATCATATTAAGTCAGAAAGGGAGTGAGAAGAATCAATCTTCTCAGCAGCTCTATTTTCTTTTTATTAATTCTAAATCTGCATATTTTTACAAGACATGCAAACTTAAGGAGCTTGGAGTTGGCAAGCAAACAAAACCCAAGCCAACACTGATTTCGATTTCTGCTCAAAGGGCAGACGGAGTGAACACACAGATGCAGGCATTAGGATCTGGTCTGGCGTGGTGAGCCTAAAATAGCTGATGGCCTCTCTCCCCAACCATCATTCATTAATTTCTGCTTTATGGGAGCTGAGGCTCATGGGCTGCAGACAAGTGAGCTGGCCTCCAAGCCTTTCTCTGCAGCAGGGTAAAAAATGTTCCCAAGGACCTGGCAAGGAAACAAATGAGGGGACACACCGAGGTCTTGATCATGGCTACCAGATGCCCATGTTGTGGGGAGATCCCTGGGCCTGAAATAATTCTCTCAATAACCCCAAGAGCATCTTCCTGTTTCACCATCTTGGCCAACACTCAGAAGGTTTGTGACCCTCTGAAAGGGACAAGTGCAGGGCCCTGCAGCAACTTGTGTGCTGTGGACCCCCAGGATGCAGGCTCCCGGTGGGCACTGGGTAAACTGCATGCCTGCCTCTGCAACCTAGGACAGCACTGGGACAAAGCCACTCATCCAGGATCAGTTCACAGGCTCAATTCAGGCCCTCAAGACATATTTAGTGAATGAATGAATGAGTGAGCGAATGAGGGAACTGCTTGGATACTTAGTGTTCTTGCTGGTTAGGTTTTCCTACCACATGAAACTCTCATGTGGTTTAAGGGAGATGAACACATTCTCTTCTCTTCCTTTAAAACCCAAGTACTGTCTAAGTGTTTCTTGTGCTCGAAGATTCAGTGCTTGCCTTGAAAAGATCTCAACTCCTACTGACTCAGCAGACAGTTCCTGAGGGTCTTTTCTGTGCTCTGTCGAAGCCACACACGGGGATAACAGAGCTGAAAAGACAGAGTGGGCTACAGAGGATCCCCATCTGAGAGAGAGGAGCCTTCCCTTTGGGCCCCAGGAAACATGATGGATTCTCTAGCAGGCCGAGTGGGGAGGAAAGAGAGAAGAAAACACACCCCAGGCCCCAAGACACTCACACAGCTTCCAGGGAATTTCCATATGTCCCATAAAGGACTTCCACATCCAGCCGTTTAGCGTGTGCCTAAAAACTTACACGAGGGGCTGGAGCCTGAGATTTGACAATGTATGAACATCCACTTTCCCTGAAACAGGACTGACAGGAGGATTAGATGAGATAATGCAGGCAGGTGTGCCTGACACATTGTTTCACAAACCACAAAAGTGTGCAATCATTCCACAACCAAAAGGCAGGACGCACAAGTAAGACCTGAGACTTGACAATCGCAGCCTCTTGGGATGGGGGTGGTGGGAGGATGTGTTTGTGATGACAAAGTTGAAAGAAAATTAGGAGGTATACTCAAGGTCGTGGATAGTCAATCAGCACTTTGCAGCTCTATTGGGAGGTAAAGCCAATATACTATTGCTAAGGACCTCATGCTTCCATTGGCCAACCTGTAAAATGGGTACAATTCACTCTTTCCTTCAGCAGATATCTGAGTGCCTCCCCTGTGCCAGGCCTGCTTCAGTGTGGAGATATTGAAAGAAACAAGATGGCCACAACTCCCTGCCCCCAGGGGCCTTATAGTCCAGTGAGGTGGGCCAGCTTAATGGCCAGCAGAGTGCATGCCAAAGTTTGGGTCTTCTATTTTACTGCGTTTCTTTTTCTTTTTTAAATAAATGGTGCACTGAATGCCTGATTCTGCATCTTATTCTTTCTTCACAGTGGTATGGTCTGGTGATAGGACCATATTAGTACACAGGGACATGAATCGACCTCATTTCTTTGTTTGTGTTATGTGGTACTCCTCGGTGCAAATACTCTGTGGTTTATTTTATCAGCTCCCTGTTGCGGGACATGAACCCCACAGGGGCTTGGACTATTTTGCTCATGGCTATACCAGAGCTGGGCATAGTGCCTGGCACATAGTAGGTGCTCAATAAATGATTAGTCAGTGAGAGAATAATTTGGTTGTTTCCAATGTTTTTATATCAAACAGTGTTCCATGATCATCTGCATAAGCCTCCCAGGGCATAGGACCCTGTCTATATGACAGACACTAGCAATAGCGTGGACTTAGCAGGCAAGAGAGCCTGTGTATTTATTTTAAACTTTTTATTTGGAAATACAGATTCATAGAAAATTTCAAGGACATGTACAGGGAAGCCTGAGGCACCTTTTCCCCAGCCTCCCCCAAAGTCAGGATCTTGCATAAATAGAGCACAGTATCCAGACCAGTATAGGGACATTGGTACAACTCACAGAGCTTATTGAGACTGCACCAGTTGAACAGGCACTCAGGTGTGTGTGCACGTGCACCTGGGCAGCTCTATGCAATTTTATCACATGTACCTTTCTGTAAACACCACCACCACCACCATCAAGATACTCAACTGTGCCATCACCACAAGGCTCCCTGATGACCCACCTTTATGGCCACATGTCCCTCTCCACATTCCTAACCCCTGACACCCACTAAGCTGTTCTCCATCTCTGCAAGAATGTCATTTCACTAATGATACCTAAATGGAATCCTGCAGTATGTAAGCTTCTGGGATTGGTCTTCTTTACTCCTTGAGGTTCATCCAGGTGGCTATGTGTATCAACAGTTAATTCCCTTTGACTGCTGAGTAGCATGCCACGAGATGGTCATACCTTAGTGTATTTAACCCTTACATGTATTTCTAATTCTAATAGATACTGCAGAAGAGTGCCCTCAAATGGTCTGTGGCATGGAAACTCTGACCAGCAGTGTATGCACCTATCTCCCTATGTTCTCACCAACTTGGGAGCATCAAACTTTTAAATTTCTGCCAGTCTCACGAGTGAAAATTGATCTCTCATTCTTAGGGAGCATACATTTTCCTGATTCCACTGGTAAGATTCTTACGGAAAACTCTGCACCTCAAGGGAATCCTGGGTGTCAGGAAGATTTTAAAGAGGGGTGGCCATGTGCCGTGACAGCCCTGGAGGCCAATGCTAATGCTGGCAGTGGTGCAGGTTGAAGGCAAAGATGGCCCCAGTTAAAGGCCTGCCTGGACCCAAACCCTTTCAGTGTGATTTGGCCATCAAGAGGTGCCATCTATTTCCCCACTCCTTGAATTTGGAGTGACCTCGTGACTTGTTTAACTAACAGAATGTACTGGGAGTGAAAATGTGCCAATTCTGAGCCTAGGTCTCAAGTCCTCACATGCCTCTGCTCTCTGTCTCTCATAGCCCTGCCACATGAACAAATCCAGGCGAGCTGCTAGAGGATGAGACACTGCATGGAGCAGAGATGAGCCATCCCAATTGAGATTATTCTAGGCTAGCCGACAGCCAGCCACCCCCCAAACATATGGGAGGGCCCAAGAGGGTCAGCAAAGCTGCATACCTGACCAGTGGCAGAACACAGACATAAGAGGGAACCCAGCCAGGGCCAGAACAACCATCCAGTTGTCCTGTAGATATTTCAGCAATAACACAAACTTATTGTCTTATGACAGAGTTCAGGACAGTTTGTTATATAGCAATAGCTAACTGAGACACCAATGCAAGAAAAAAAGTCTCCAGCCAGACCAAGATCCCTGCACACTGTGACAACAGCACAAGATGGATTTGAAGGAGTCTCTGGCAAATTAAGTTTCAGATACCTCTGTTCCAATATACAGAAGTCCCAGACAAGTTCCCCCACTCAATCCCCAGCCCCCAGCCACCCACTCCCAGTAAGGAATTTTAACAACTTCTGTTAAAGACAGTTCTAGTCTTAACATGACAGTGGGTGAGAAACCCAAAGTGGTGAAATGGCCTCCTCCCCAGTCTCACCCTATGAAACACGGGTGTTTGCAGTTAAAAATACTCTTTCCCCTCCTAGCAAACATGGAAACTGTCCAGGGTCAGCCTCCCACACACTTCCACTCAATTTCTGACTATGGTTATAAAACCTTGTGCCCAAAAATAGATTTCAAGGGGATTTCATAGACATGTTCTCAGGCATAATTGCAGTGTTCCTGCAAACTTTGGAGAAATTCAATTTCAGTCTTTGAACATACACTCTTCAAAACCCTGCCCCCCAGGTCTTCAGCATCAGGAAGAGCTGTGATTGATTCCTCTCCCTCTGGTTCTCCCACAACGAGGGCAGATGTCAGACGCAGCTGTTCTCAACATGCTTCTGCCCCATTTGGTTTTAGCCATTCACTTCTGTGCCCACCCCCAAATTGCCCAGCCTGGGGTTCATACACCTGCCCAGTCCTTACTGGCTGCTTGGCCTCCCCTGACTCCTCTTTGCTCTTTCTTCCATCCTTTGCCCTTCCTTTCCCTCACTTCCACAGAACAAAGGCATCCCCAGACACCTCTTTTTGTGATTCTGATCCCTTTTGTCATCGCAGCCTCCCCTTCCACCTCACCCAAGTGCAGACTTTGGAACAACGGGGCATGCTAGAAATCAACCAGCCCAACCCCCTTAGTTTATAGATGAAGCCTGGAGAGCCAGGCTAGGAGGGATGAAGTCAAAATCAAATGTGGAGGTGGTGCCCAAGGCAGAACTGGAATCCAGGACACCCACACCAGGGGGTTCCCTTTAGATCTGGTTACCCACCAAGTTCTAAAACAACTGCAACATTACTGATAATTATCATAACTCCATTTATTAAATTCTTATTATATGCCAGGAATGGGGCATGCATTTAATTATCATTATCATTTTACAGATGGACAAATATAGAGAAAGGAAGTATTCTGCCCAAGGTCATAGCTATTAATTGGCATATCAGGGATTTGAAGTCAGGTTTGATACCAAAGACAAGACTCCTCAATCCCACCCTGAATCCTGTAATGAACACCTCTTCCATGGGATTTTTTCACCTGCATTTTCACTGCACCAAGCCTTTTCCAGGCCCTCCTATCAGTTTCCAGACCCCCTCCTTTCCCATTCACTCTACTGCCTACTCGTCTGACGGAAGCCCTCTATGGCCATGGCAGCCCCTTTGAGAAGGGAGCCGGCTTTTCAGAACATACCTGTTTTCTTAGTCAAGCTCCACCACTTCATGGCTCTGTGATGTTGGGCAAGCAGCCTCAACCCTCTGAGCCCTGGCTTCACCATCTACGAAATGGGAATTGAATGACCCACTTCATAGAGACACAGAGAAGATGAGACGGAATAAGTCAGATGCCCAGCACACAACAGGCCCTCAAGACTGAGTCCCCTTCAGGCTTAGTGGGTGGCTTCACCACCTCAAATCCATCACACAACATCTACTCTCTGAGTACACAAGTGTTTTTCTCTACCTCTGGGCTTCACAGTATCTCGTCTTTAATGGTTCTTGTCCTTCTCTGATAACCTATGGAGGCATTTACCTCCCATAGCACGTCCAGAGTCCAGGACCCAGTTCCCTATCTTTAGTTTTTACTGTCTTCCCTGAAACTGTATTGTAATGTATTGAGAGGAAAGCCATTCCTATACTCTCTGAAATACCTAAACCATCCCCAAATCAACAGAACACTGGCATTGCTGGTGGTGCACAGAGAATCCTAAAATCTCGGGTTTTGATGGAGTCTCCAGAAACACCTACTGACTCATTTCATTCCATTCATTCAACCCGTGTTTTCCTCGGTATCAACGATGTGCCCAGCCCTGTGCTAGCCTGCAAAGGACATGAAAGGACTAAGCCCCAATGTCCTGTCCTCTCACAGCAACCAGCCTAGCTGGGGAGCCAGGAGAGTGAGTGTACAATTGGGCAGAAACAGGGGGCTGCCTCCCCACTGTCCATTTCCTCCTCCTTCCTGTTTGGCAAACACCTGTGCCGGCAACTGACTCAGAGGGCAGCTCTGGTCCTTTCAAACCACTGGTCCAATTCTCTTGGCTGTGATTGGTTTAGGCAAGACCATGTGACCCAATTCCAGCCAATGAGACACAAGGGGAAGTTGGCCAGGAGTTTCTGGAACAGAATTCCTCCTTGATAAAAGAAACAGGGATCTCCTTGCTTTTTGCCCTCAGGGCACTGTGACATCTGCAGGGGATGCCTGAGACAGCAGAAGAGAAGGGCAGAAACACTCTGTTTTCAATGAGCCACTGAATTACCCACCTCCAGAGCTTTTGAGTATATGAGAAAAAAAGGGTCTTTCTGTTTGTCAGTTGAGTCATGGAATACAATTCACTGAAACCAAAAGCCACTTCCTGGTTGAACAGTTAATACACAACAGTTAATGCTCTGCTGATAGCCTGCAGAACATCCTTTGTGAGTCCTGCCCAGCTCTGTCTTGCTTTTGGGTGTGGATGGGGTGGGTGGGGGACCTTAAGGAAAAGTTTCACAAAGAAGGTACTATGACCAGTCTTCCTTTTCGAGAGTGAGAAAGAGCTGGCCTATCAAATGAGGTAGTGTCTGCAAAGACTGGAGGCATGAGCTAGCCACGGTGTGTGCAAAGGAAGGTCTGGAGCTGTGAAGAAGCCCAGATACTGTAAATGAAGACAACAGAATCTTTTACCACGGCCTCTCCAGGCCTCTCTTTGCTCCTCTGTAAAATGGGGACAGAGAACTTCCTTGCAAGGTGGTGGCAGGATTGAATGGGACTGTACACACAAAAGTGCTTGAAAATGCCTGACTCTACATAAATCATAACTGCCATGAACATGGGGGATGACTCATGTAAAACCAGGGTCTGGGGGCCTCTAAAACCAGCTCCCTCCACATCTCACCCTCCCCATTCCGGCTTTTGCTCCTTCCAAACTTCCAGCTCCACATCTCGCCCTTCCCATTCCGACTTTTGCTCCTTCCAAACTTCCAGCTCAGCCACAATCTCCCTTTCATCTCGCTCTCTCCCTTTGCAGGTTGCCCTTAAGCCAGAAATATTTCTCTAGCTAATCATACCTCAGTACTCTTCTCTTCTTTCATCCCAAACAGCTTTGCCTGATTCGGTAACTCCACTTTTAGGAATTCATCCTCAGGAAATTCCTGGACACATGCCCAAGGGTCCACATACAAGAATGTTCATCACAGTGTCATCTTTAATAGCAAAATTCTGGACACAACCTAAGTGTCCATCAGGAAGGGATCCATTAAATAAATTCTGGCAGAGCCACTTATGAAAGATGAGGTAGAGATATATTTATTGATATTTAAGATGTCCATATCCTATTATTGAGTGAGAGAAAGGTACAAAAAAACCCACTATCTGTGTACCTATCAATCATAGAGAAATGTATGGAAAGACATTTGACAAAATGTTAATGGAGGTTAGCTCTCTTCTATGGCATTTTATCTGAGTTTCACTTTCTTCTGTATACTTTTTTGATACCACTTGAATTTTCTATAAACATTATGTAACATGTCTATAATCAGGAGGTAAATGCTACTTTTATTTAGCAAAGGGAAAATATATAGAGAATTGAAGCTAGAATTCACCTCCTTTGGGCAATCTCACCTTAAAGTCATGTGCAACAGGATTGGAGAGTGCCGATTCTGCTAACCTGGAACCTGTGCCATGACACCCCACCACCGTTTGGAAACATTCTAGTGTGGTGAGCTCCTCACCATGCCAGGCCAAGCTCTAATGGCCAACAAACTCTCTTACATTAAAGAGGACTCTCACTCTCAGCACTAAAACTCTTCCTTCTGTGCCTCACAGAACAAGCCTAATGTTCTTCTCTTCCCCCATGCATTTGTCACTCTGTACCCCATCCACTCAACAAGTGACATGATTTCCTGGGGGATGGCCATTCTAGGCAGTGCATGAGCCAAGGCCTGGAAATGTCAATCGTGCGGCCCACTTCAAGGATGCTATGGCCTCGACAGGCAGAGCATGGAGCATATGTGGGGACAGAAGCAGATGAGGCCAGGGTGAAATTGGAAAGGTCCATATATGCCCTGCTAGAGAGAGTGGCCTTCACCCCACAGGGCAGTGGTTCTCCTCTGTTTTGTGTTCTTAACACCTCCAAATACTAAAATTTTTGGCATTATACTTGAAGGAATTAAAAGAATTAAAACCTATCTCTACACAAGTTGTGATTATTTCAACTTACTCCCTTCCAGTGTCAGTCCAGATAGGCCAGGTTTGCTGCAGTAACAAATAAGCTCAAAGTGCCAGTAGCTTAAAGCCAAAGCTTACTTTTCACTGATGCTACATGCCCCAGTATGTTGGCTGGGAGCTCTGCTATGTATCATTCTAACTCAGGAATCAGACTGAGGAAGGCTCCATCTCCATGCTGCCTCAATTGCCAAGGGAGGAAAAGGAGAAAGTGGCTGCCTCAATTGCCAAGGGAGGAAAAGGAGAAAGTGTGGGTTATTAGAGCTTCCACCCAGAAATGACACGTTGTCATTTCTTCTCAAAGTTCATCAGTCAAAGCAAGACACACAGCTATAACTAATGTCAAAATAAGAGAGGAAGTCCAATTTATCATGTGCCTAGAAAGTAAGGAGCTGCAAATATTTCTATAGCATGAATGATTTAAGCAAACTGCTACATTAAAAAGAAGAGGGAGAAGAGGAGAAGGTGGAGGAAGAAGAGGGCAAAGGAGAGATATGATATTTATGATCCAGGCTCTTTGCTAAATGCTCTACAAATCTTAATTCCTAAAATAGTTCTCTGTGCTACTTTTATTTCCCTTCTTTCACTACTGAGGAAACTAAGGCACAGAGAAGTTAAGCCACTTGCCCAAAGTCACACAGCTAGCAAAAGGGCTGTCTAGAATTTGTTCCTAGGTACTCTTAACCATTATTATATTACTGAGCAGTCAACTGTGAATTAGTGCCAATAAAAACATTATTTCAGAATTCACCTAGTTGTTCTTTGCACTGATTTGCTCAGAGAGAACTTTCCTGGCCTCATGTTCTTATCTACTCCTGATGGCAACATTTAGGAGATTCCATTCAACATTGCATCTCTCTTCAATGCTGGTTCACCACCCATGGTACCTCTTATGTTCCATCTACATGTTGGGCCTTCTTTACACTCCCACCCCTCACAGTTCACCCAGTTCTGTATTATGACCACTGGGCGTTCACCTTAACAGTTAGTTTCCTAAAATAGCACATCAGAAGCAGATTTTTCAAGTTGATCACATGTTGACAGCCTACCCATGAGTTTTTACGGACAGCAATTATTGCTTAGGCAAAATGGCCTCATCCCAGGGTTTTGTTATTGTTGGTGTTGGGTGGGGGAGAGTGACTATTTATGTTTTATAAGAAATCCATTCATCTAACACACATTTATTAAATCCTACTATGTGTTAGGGCCTGAGAATGCAAAGTTGAAAATAAAAAAGACCCCATCAGTCCTACCTTCCAAGAAGTTTAGTGATAATTGGGCAATATATACTGAGGCTGTTTTCCCTCTTTGGGTATTGTCCCCTTCCCCTTATGTCACTATAGGGGCCTAACATGTCACTGCTTTCTAAGCTTCTAGCCCCATGAAACAGGGAAGTTTCATCATCTTTGTACTCCCAGAGTGGGTGCCATTTAGTGAGGCCAGTTTAGAATTGGAAACCCATGGACTGGGTTTGAGATCTGGCTCATCAATGAGTAACCACCTTACGGGGATAAAGGTATTTATTGTGCCATATTATAGACTTGCTCTGAAGATTGAAAAATATAAAGGCATGTGCAAAGTGCTCTGTGAATTTTAAGATGATGTGATGGCAGTGATAATGACTGGGATCTAGAAAGTGCTTACTGTATGTGCCAGTCATCATTCCAAGAACTTGACTTGTTTTAATTCCTGTCATTCCTCATAAAAGTCCCCATGAGGTAGGTGCTGTTAGTATCCTGTTTTACATATGAGAAAAAAGAGAGCTGAAACCACTTGCCGAAGATTGTACAGAAGCAATCAGAAAGCGTAAGCCTAGCAGGCTGGGGCAAATGGTAGATGCTATTATGTTCACTTGGACTATTTCCTCTCCTCTCTAAAGGTAGACTGAACAGTTGCTGTTATTGTTAATGTTTCCTCCTTCTAAATGAAAGGATCCTTCATATTAACTTTGGGGGGAAGTGGTGCTCATTCTTGCCTGAAATCATAAATATTCACTCACCCTTTGGTTCACTGTATTTGTGCACTGAATTGGGTCCTCCCGAAAGATATGCTGGAGTCCAAACTCTTGGTACCTGAGAATGTGACCTTATTTAGAAATGGGGTCTTTGCAGATGTAATCAAATTTAGATGAGGTCATACTTGATTAGGGTGAGCCCTGTTCCGACAGGACTGGTGTCTGTGTAAGGAGAGAGATATCTGGAAATAGAGACACAGAGAGGGAAGACAGCTGTGTGAGAACAGAGGAGGAAACTGGAGTGACACAGCTCCAAGCTAAGGAACAGCAAAGATTGCTGGAAATCATCAGAAGCTAGGAAGAGGTGAGGAAAGGTTCTTTTGTACAGATTTCTGCGGTAGTGAGGCCCTGCCGACACGTTGATTTTGGACTACTAGCCTCCAGAATGGTAAGAGAATACATTTCTATTGTGTGAAGTGTCACAGTTTGTGGCAATCTGTTATGGCAACCTTGAGAAACTGATACAATCATGTATTGGGCATCTACCACGTTCTAGACCCAAAGGGGATATGATGTTAAATGAGATAGGAACTCAGACCCTAACATATTCAGTCTTTGAGAGCTGACTTAGTCATACCTCTGTTCTGGAAAAAAATAAAAAATAACTAAACAGTGGTTTGAATAGCAGGAGACATGAATTCTAGGTCACGTTCAGCCCCTCCAAATGCTGTGTGACCTTAGAGAAATCACTTTCCTTGGTTGGGGCTATCTTTTCACTTTTTCTGTGAAATCAAGGAGTTGGCCTAGATACTCCTCAGGGGGTATCCTAGCTCTAAAATTCTATGACCTGCTAGGTGAGGACAGGTAGGAAGGGGCAGAGAAAGCATGGCAGCCTCCTATACACCTTCCCACCACCTCCTTTATAGAGCTCTTGCACTCTGGACCACTATTCCTCTGCCCTAATCACCCAGGGCAGGTACCAGACAACTGGGGGCAGCCCCTATGCCCCAGAGCCACTGAAATTATTCAGACTAGCCACTCTGAAGCCTGCTTAGCCTGCCTTACCTGCTCCTCCACAGTAAAGGCTCCTGTCCATGTTTTCCTTCTGCTCCCTGTGCCTCCTGACCCACTGGGGTGCTTCCCTGTGTGGTCCCCCTGGTGCAGTGTGCCCCCTTCCTCTTGGGAACTGTTAGTAAGAAACTATCTTTTCAATGGCAGTCATTTGATCTACTGGCCTCACCATACCTGAATAATAATAAAATCTACATTTTAAAACAGGGACAATATCACCTACCTCCTAGGATTGTCATAAAGATTAAAGTAGATAAACATGGAACTGGCATCTGGCAAGGGCCTTTAAAATGTTACTTTCTTTTCTCTCTCCCCTACCTTTCCCTACCCCAATCTTTTTCTCCCTCTCTCAGGATTGGCTACATAATTCGTGAGACCAAGGGCAAAGTGACAATGTGGAGCCCCCTGTTAAAAAATGATTAAGAGTTTCAATAGGGCAACCACAGAGCATTAAATCAAGTGCAGGGCCCTTCTCAGCCCAGAGCCCTGGGCAACTGTCAGGTCACACTCCCATGAAGCTGGCCTTGCTCCTTTCTCCTTTCCTACCTTCTATCAAGTTCCCTTCTGCTCCTCACATCTTTCTAGCCTTATTTTCCAATCCCAAAACCTAATAATTTTATTATTCCCTATGAATGGATTCAAATTTTAGATATCACAAAGCTCTAAAAATTCTCCTTCATTGGGGACAGAGGAAAGGAGGGCAGTCTGAATTAATAAAAAGTATGAGAATAAGGCATTCCTAAAGAAGCAGTTTTATTACTCTCAGATTTATATGGGGCAGAGGTGACACGTAGAGGAGGAAGTTAGAGTTTTTGGATGTGATTTAACAAACAGAAAAGATTTAACTTATGATAAGAATATTCCTTATTTGCAGGTGATGTTATCAAAACCCTCTCTTTTAAGCAGGTTACTATTTCTCTTGTTGGCAATCACTTTGGTGAAATCTTTTTGCCACAGATGCTGGTAAAATTCTTCTGCAGTAATTCTATATAACAAAATGATTTTCTTTACCTTGCCGGCAATCCATAGTATGGATTGGGTTACAGAAAATTCTTGTCAAAGGGAAATCCAGTTCAACAAATTCTCTCTATTCCCTGCGGATGGAATAGTCACATCTCTACAGCATCTTTCTAAAATGTATAGCTCATCCATTGCCATAGCACACCTCTCAAGGATTTAATCTTCACTGGCTCCCACTGTCTCAGACCTAACCCTTGTCCCATCACAACTGGATCTGGACTGATTTTGGGGTTGTTTCCCCAAATAGTCCACAAACCCCATACCTCTGAGCCTTAGAACCTGGGCCTGGAATGCCCTCCTCCCAACCTGCCACAGTCTGTCAAAATCCTAACTCAAGTTTCAAGGTCCAGCTCAAAGGTCCTCTCCTCTGGGAAGCTGCCTCTGATATTTCCAGGCAGAGTCTGTGCCTCCATCTGCCCCCATAGCACATCTATGACAGCATTTGTGCTCCTGCTTAACAGTCATCTGTGTGTCTCTTTAAGAGAGAGTGAGACTGTGCTTGGGCCCTGGGTCTCACCCATCTCTGGGGGTGTGGGGGGGGGCAGTGCAGCCCAGCAGTTAAATGGCAGAGGAGGCCCCAGCTCTACTAACCAGCTGCATGCAGATGGTAACACTAGCTTCACAGCACTGTGATAGCCCAAAAGTGCTTAGCACAGGACCTGGCAAAAAGCAAGTTGAAAAAATATTAACAGTTCTCCCTGAACACTGGTTCATGAATGTGAGGTCACAGGATGGCCACACATCCCAGTCTCGGGAGACAGCTCTGGTTTGTGCCTGGGGTCCTGGTGTTGTTAATAATAATGTCCTCTCTCAACCTCAAAAGTATTTCAGTTTGGATGACAAATTATACGGTCATCATAGACAGCTGTGATCAAGTCTGTTTTACTTGCCAAAGTATCCAGGCACATCAAACAGTCCTTAGCATATATTAAGTACTTAATAAAAATTTGTCAAATGAATGACTATGTCTTCATTGCCAAGCAAGTGCCGGGAACCTGGTAGGAACTTCATAATGGCTAGATACAGCTGATTTCTCTGTATTTCTAAGCACCTCTTTACTCAAAGAAGACATGAATCAAGGCTTCTGAGTGGATGAACGAATGAATGAATGAATGAATGAATGATAAGACCTGCCCCCCCACCATCTCCTCTGTTGTCGGCAGTACCTCTGGGGGAAGGTACAGCATCTCACAGAGGTAAGGAGAAGAGTAGATCAGGTGGAGGAGGTGAGGATGATGCTCCTCCCATGAAAATGAAGAAGAGGGGCTCTTCCTGGGGCTGCAGCCGGGCCCTGTCTTCATTTCCAGCTAGAAATAAGGGATTGGAAGCAGCAGAAAACCACAGCCTAGGTTAGCTGGGCCACTGGGTCCAGTGGGCTCTAGAGGGTGCTGGGACCTTTGCCTCCATGGAACATTTCATATGGAGTATAGGTGCTCAGGGTTCCCACAGCTGCTGCCCCCAGTAGCCCACATAGCTACAGGGGGAAACCTCACCTAAATCTAGGTGCCAAAGCAGAAAGAAGAAGACAGGGATGATTTCTTCCCTTCCAGGCTCAGAAAGGAAGTTTTACATGTTGCTAGCCAAAAATTTTGGACGCAGACCATGCACTAGGCATGATGGTAAGAACTTTTAAGAACATTAACTTAGCCATCAGAAAAGCCCTATGTGGCAGCTACCCCCATTTTACACATGGGGAAAGTGAGTCAGAGAGGGGAAATGACTTGCCAGAGGTCACACAGCTAGTAAGAGACAGAGTCCCGGAGCCCCAATCCACCAGGCGTAGGAACCAAACAGGAGTCTTCTCCAACCTATTATAAGAAAACCCAGCTCTTGCTCCTTCCAGGCTGGCTGTGTGGCCTTAAGGCTGGCTCACCCTCTCTGGGCCTCACTTCCTTTTTCAAGGCTAACGTTCTAGGAGGCTAGGACACACCCAATGGTCAGGACCTCACTTTCTCCTGAGACCACAAGGCTTCAGGGTAACCAGGCCCTAAGAGAGTCCAGGTGTTCAGGAGCATAATGATCCACCAGGGTAGTCAGGGGGTACTTGCCTGAGTCCACTTTGTGAAGAAGCTTTTGACACCAGGCTAAAAATTAAAGCTGTAGATCTGAGAACCCAGCTAAGTGTGGGGCTCAGAGCTCTTGTGTCACCAGGTGGGTGACCCCTGCACTGTGCTTCGGGGTGGGCTGTGGGCAAGGTGAGAGGCGCCAGGAAAATGCGAAGCCAGAGATGAGAGTACCTGGCTCAGGGTCCGCCAGCGCTTAAGCTCTTACAAGGCTGGAAATCACCTTTGGGGTGGGGAGAATCCCCCAGCCCAGGGTCAAGGTACACAGCTCCGGTCATTGGGGCCTGGGGAAAGGGGGCCCCCAATACTGGAGGGAAACCAGGCGGAGAAGTCAAAGCCAGCTGAGAAGGGGAAAACCGGGGGTTCTAGCGCCCTGGACGCCCCCCAGCTCCGGGCTGCGGTGAGCCCAGAAAGTTTGCGCGCGGCAGGTGCGCGGCGCGCCCCCTCCTCCAGCCTGCAGACACCGGGTCCGCAGGCGCCCACCCCGGCTGCCCCGCCCTCCGCCTGGTGCCCGCTCAAGGTCACCGCTGACAAGGCGCCTGCCTCCGCGAGAGAGGGGACCCAGGACGCACTCTGGCTGAGCTCTGGCTCTGGCTCCGCGGGGGTCTGCGGCGCCAAGCGCCTACGGAAAGGAAGCAGGCAGGGAGGGAGACACAGACAGAGGGAGAGGGGAAGAGGCCCTGAGCTCCGGGCCCGGCCGCCCCTGCCTCACCTGCGCCAGCTCCGCGTGCGAGATGCTGCCTCTGCCACCGCCACGGGTGCGCGCCCAGCCCGGTCCGGCCCCGCAGCGGCTGCGGCTCCTCCGCCGCGGCTGCCCGCGCTCGCCTCGCCCCACCGCCCCGTCGCCGCCCGCCGGATTCCTTCCCGCTGCCGACTCTGCCACCGCTGCACTGCGCTCTGCCCGCCTCCCTCCCTTCTTTCCTCCCTCCCTCCTCCCTCCTCCCTCCTCCCCCGCGCGCTCCCCCTTGGCCCTCCCCAAACTCCGCACGGAGAGCGCCCCGCGGGACCCGGAGCGCCGTCCCGCCAGCGCCTGCCTCCACGCGTGCGGGGCTGCCGCGGGAGGGATCTCCGGCCACTTCCGTCAGCACAGCCCCTTACACCACCCACCCCCACTGTCATCCTGGCCTTTGGAGGCATCCCTCCCCATCCTTTCCGCTGGGTCAGGGCGCCCCAAGTCTCCCCAGCACAACTGGAACCTGGTCTGGACTGGGGTCACACAGAGTGAGATGAACTGAGGTGTGGAGTGGGAGTATGGGGAGAGGTAGCATTGGGGTAGGAGGCTGACTGGATCAATCCTAGGGAGTTCAGCTAGAGGGCATTCAGACCCTGAGAAAGAAGTGAAGTAAGGCGGTGGCACCTGTTGGCCCCCAGCAGCCAACCCAGGAGGCCTAGGGCCTAGAGGAGACCAAGAAAGAAGCCCTGCCTGAGAAGGGCAGAAACCGCAGGAAAACACTGAAAGTACCTCCCCAAAGCAGGCTTCCCCTCTTGGCGCAGGCCCCAGGCCCTTGAAAAGCCCAGCTCCACGAGGAAGCTTGGCCACCTGACTCTCAGTGCCTTGGTCTGCTCCATACCATCAATTAATCATGCCCGCTTGCTTATTTATTTATTGGCTTTATAAAAAGCCAAATGCACTGCTCACAGAAGAGAGAAGAAGATGGGCCCCTATAGGGTTGGAGGGTAGGAAGGGCCTGACAGTGGAAACTCCCCCTCCCCAGGCCTTGGCTCCCTGAATGTGGAGGTGGACCAGGGAGTTCCGTCTGCATACCTGTTTACTAGGAATGGCTGGGACTTTGCCACCATTCATGAAGCCAAAATTCACCATGGCCTGCACTCTGCAGCTCTCGGGTGGGGCAAAAGTGACCCACTATTGGGGGCTTAGGGATAGAGGGAAGAGCGGGGGCCTGGGAGGCCAGTGACCAAAAGAAATCCTGCAGGTGTTAAGAGGAGGTGTCTCCAGGCTCTTGGCTCAGACCACTCTGTTCTCACTGCTCCACACTTGGCTTGGCAGGCAGCATCTACATCTCCTGCCACTGACCTGTCCTATCGCTGGGGCACCCAGAAAGCCTCCTCCCATGGATGCCTCACCAACCTGTATCTCCTCTCACCTGCCCCATCCTAGTTAATGATACTGCGGTGCCCCCAGATGGGCAGCTTCAGGCATCCCCATCACCAAGTCCTCACTGATGGGGCCTCCACAGTCTCCCTGGAATTTGCTTTCTTCCGTCTGTTGAAAGGCACTCCATCAGGCCCCCAACACCTCTCTTCTGGATTCTCACAGTGGCACACAGGCAGTCATGAAACCAGATATGGATCATGTCCACTCTTGCTCTAAAACCTTTCATAGCTCCCCAGTGCCCTCAGAAGTCCCATAGCCTCAGGCTGCCATTCAAGGACTTTCGTGCTCTGGCCCCAAGTACCCTTTGGACTCCTTTCCCAGTTTGTTCACAGTGTCCTTCTGTGATACACATCTAGCAATCTACCATGTCTGTTTCTTCTGCTCCTTTAAAGAAAACACCTTTCCGTCTCTCAATCTGTCTGCCCAGTCACAGTGTCAAGACTCAACTTTAGTGACTCTCTCTATGAAGCATTTGGAATCCAGTAGGCAATTTGAAAAGGCAAAAAGAATGAGTGTGAAAAGCTGCAAAACATTAGGCAACTCAGTACAAAAGTGACTCCACAAAAGTCCTAGTGACAAAACTCACCAGCTGTGTGACCTTAGGCATGCCCTCGACCTGTTTGTTCATCTGTTAAAGAATGATAAATTCCACAGCCTCCTCCAGGGTAGGCACTCAACAAATGGGAGCTATAATTATTCTTGAGCACCTACTATGTGCTAAGGCTCTGGAATTTACAAAATGATTTGGTAGGGATTTGAAAGACAGCAAGGATTGCAAACTCAAATGCCTATAAGGACCAGTCAATACTGAGTGAGGTGGGCTGGTCCTGATTTATGGCTTGCTCCTCTGGAATCTACTAATAAGAAAAAGTAACCATGTTTGTGAGATGACAAACAGCAGCAGACACTGGCTCTGGGGCATGTTATAAGGAGTGGTGGAGACTGTGGCATCTGCCCTCTTAAGTGGGCACAGCTGCCACTCAGCTCCACTTGACTATGTCTAAGCAGGGATACAAATGTCAACCACCAGTTATCTATTTTTTCAAAAGAAGCTGGACATCTGGGTTTTTATGTGAATACTCTTTATCTTTAAATGTTACCAACTAGTTTAAAAAATTTTTAAACAATAAGAGCACCAAACACAATATAGCTGTGGCAGGTTTTTGGCCAGCAGGCTGGCGGTTTATGACCTTCGGGTTAGCAGGAGGAAGATCAATGTTACCTATTTACACTCACACACACTCGGCCTTCTCTTCTCTCTGGTAGAATGTGGTCATGTCCACCTCACCGGCACAAAGGGTCGTGGGAATGGAGTAAAGGAGTACTGCACCACAGCTGACAGTATCGGGATGTCAAGTGAGGCATCTGGTTCTGCCCCTGCTGCACGTGGGAACTCAGACAAGCCACCTCTCCTCACTGAGCCTCCATTTCCTCATCTGATAATAGGGGGTAGGGGAGAAACTACTCAGATGCGGCAAAGGTTATGTGAAGTGACAAGCATGTGGGAAGCAAGGATACAGGAGGTTCCACTGACAACACAGAAGCACATTTGGTACTGAGGGAACATCAAAACCTGGATACCCAGGAGCCCTGCTCCACTAAAAACAGGGCCCTGAAGGACTCTTTAAACTTGAAGACTTCTTGAGAGATGCAACTGGCAGCAGATGTGAGGTCAGTGATGGCTTTCCTCTGCTGGATGAGGAAGAAGAGATGGGGTAAGTGACTGGTGCTTGGCAAGCTAGTGAGCATGTCATCTCTGAGTTCATAAGAAGCAGAGAGAGAAGCACCAGTTCCTGTTGGCCTGTTAGAGAGGCAGGGGCCAGAAGTGGCCCAGAGCCAGTCTGGGAATGATGGTGTGATCTCAGGGCCCCATCAAAGTCCCTCAAATGTGATTTTGATGGGATGGGATTAAAACTGACTTTATTTTCCAATTCTCCACAATGACCATGTTTTATATTTTAGTCTCAAAGTTATTAAATGCATAATGATAATCCTACTAAGCAAAAAGGAGGAGACATCTAAATTAATCAATGAGTATGCTGTTTATCAGATGGAAGCTAATTTTCAAATAACATTTCCTAAGCTAGATTTTTACCTCACATATTTTAACTTGTTACCAGAACTCTAAAGAATCAGGTCTCCAGACTCAGACTCTCCAAGGAAAGGAGGCTGGAAACATGTATTTGACACCCTTTCTCCATCTTACGAATAGAAATTTGGGCTGATACTGAGCTATACAAACATTTATTGAGCAGGGGATAAAGGAAATAAGAGTAGGCCCCACCCATTAAGATTCTAAATGCAACTAGGAAAACCCAACTCCCCAAATACAAGGCACGATGACACACTCAAGGCATGAAGTACCACCAATGAAGATTTAACAGGGATTTCCTCTGGGGAGGATGCAGGGCAGAGAGGAAAATATTCTACCCTATATATTTCAGGCTCTGTTAGAATCTTGTACAATAACCATACTCCCATGTTTCACTTGTGCAGTTTTTAAACTTAAACAAGAATGAAAAAACACCAAGTGCTAAGGTAGCTCTGGGAGGAACAATTAATTCCCTAGGCAGCAAATAAGGAATACTCCAGAGGTAGAATTTTAGCTGGGTATTGAAGAAAGTACAAATGACAGAAACAATAGCTAAAGTCTATTGTCAGTTACTATTCTTAGTATTTTAAATATACTGATTGAGTCCATCTTTTCAATAATTCTGTAAAGCAGGTATCTGTGAGCAGATGTTATTGATGCTCCACCTTGCCCTGTACCTGTAGGTACACCCAGTCCCTAGCTTTATGGGTACTGGCTTCTCACATCTGCACCCTTCTCTGGATGATATTATCCTTAGCTGATAGGAGCCACTAGGTGGTAACAACCTGTAAGGTGTGATTCACCCTCCAGCACTCCCCCTGGGATTAGGCTGAGGGTGGGCTTCTCCCGAAGCCACATCTTTGCTGAGTTTCTTCCCTCCTTCCCCATCCTCTCTCAGTCCCCTACAGGTTTCTCCCAAGCAAACTCTCTCAGTGAATTTTATGCACAAGACTACCCATCTCAAACTCTGCTTCTGGGAAGCCAGACCCAGATCATTTTTTTATCCACATTTTTGCAGTTGAGGAGGTGAAGGCACAGATCAGCTAAGGCACTAATCTAGAGAGTGGAAGAGCCAGGCCAGCCGACTCTTGCCCATGCTCAGGAGGGTTTCTCTAAGAGGATGAGGGAGTAGGAGCAAGGGAATGACAGAGAGAGACAACAGAGATAGAGGGTGAGAATGCAGAGGTGAGGGATCTGATGTGGTTGGAGTGTGGGTGTGTGAAGTGAGATGCAGGGAGAAAGGCAAGGAGGAGTATGACATGCATCCATAGAAGGTCTTGGGTTCCATGGTGAGGATTCATCCATTCATTGTTTTGATATGTGTGTTCCTATGGTAAGGCAGCCCCTTCAGGATTCAAAGTAAAACTGAACAATTTTAGCTGAGTTCTGCTGTAAGAGAAGGTAGGTACAGAGCCCCTCCTTGAAATGGAGGAGAGACAGAAATAACAGAAATGTGTTCAACTCCACTTCTCCATGGAAGAGAGTGGCCCTCGGCTGAACATCAGATGATCCTGGAGAGGATGAAGATGACTGATTCCTCCATGGAACTGTGTTCATCAAGATGAAATTCAACACAGACCAAAAGCCTCATCCTACACGGTGGTTCTGAAGATGTGATCCCTCAAGTTTGGATGGGGGAATTTCCATCTGACTTGGCAGTCATGGATTTGGTGGAGAGCCCTAGGGATTCAAGTTGACTATAGATCTAATATATGCCAGGGGTGGCTGCTGGAAAGCTAATGCAGTTGGAGGCAGGAAGCCCTGTCCTGTCAGGAACTGCAGAGAATGCAGGGGAGGGAGAGGAGAGTTTCTGGGCCATGCGCATGGACTGTGACACAGCAGAGGGACCAAGTGTGTTCTGTGGGGCTAGAGGGGGCCACTCAGAGGTCAAACTACAGCCCTAACAGGCATGACCCTCCACAGAGCTATGCTGGGTGGGAAGATACACTAAGTGTTCTCTGGGGCTTCCTTCTGCCTGAACCCAGGGTGGGATCTAAACCAGACCTTGACGGATGTTAGGACCCAAGAAGTGAGAGGAAGAGGGTGTGGGTGAGGAGAGCTGCCAAGCCCAGCAGAGGGAGGAGGAAGGGCTTTTCTCCCATAAATATGTGGTCTTTAAATGTCATCTTTGGAGAAAATACAGCAACCTTTTGATGGTGAGACTCTGAATGGCATCCAGAAAAGGTGCTGGTGGTGTGCTCTAGTATATTCCCTCTGCAAATATGTGAAACTCTTTGCCCGAGAACTTCTGTCTGACTGTGAGAGCATCAGCCCACAGATGGGGCACGCCAGACCTGCTGGAGAGTTAATACCCCTGGGAGCAGCCCTCAGCGAGTAGCTGGTGGGAGCTGCTGTGTTTTCCAGCCCCCTTGCTCCTCAGGCAGGATAGCATTGAGCCTGCTGGTCTGCACAGGGGACAACTTGGCTGCCATAGCGGTCAGCTGCTTGATGAGCTCCTTCCTTTCCTTCCCTGCCTCACTTCCCTCTCCCCTACTGGTCTTCCCTGGAATCACCTCCCAAATGAACTACCTGGGTTTGAATCCTGGTCTCAGAATTCATCTGGTGGGGAATCCAACCCAGAAGAGCAGCACAGTTAAACTTATGGGCTCTGTAGTCAGAGAGCTCAGGTTTAAAGCCCAGCTCTGGCTTTTAACTGGGCTAGGTAATTAATTTCTCCAAGCCTTCATCTCCTCATGTTTAAAATGAGGGAGGGGTAATAACTGTACCTGCCTCATACATTTCATGTGATCAAACGTTCATTCCACAAATATTCATTAACACCTACTATGTACCAGGTGCTATTCTAGGCTCTACAGACACAAAGGGAACAATACTAAATTTCCGAGCTCATGAATTTACATTAGTGAGGAAATGAGATGGTAAATAAATGTATAATACAAGGCAGTGGTAAAAGGGCAAGGAAAAATGCTGAATAGAGAATGAGGTTATTTGAAATGTTAGTGAATTAAATGAGATGATTCACACAGTGTTGAGCATAATGTGTGGCACACAATAAACATTCAATAAATGTTTGCTAATAAAGTCTTCACCATCATCCTCATCATCACCTTTTCTTACCACCCTCTCCTGCTATTTGCTCATTGATTCATCTGAGAAATATTTATTGGTCCCTTCTCAGGGTCAGACCCTCTACTAGGTGCTGGGGATATTCTGGTAAACAAAACAAACATTATTTTGACTTTCATGGACTACTAGTTTGGTGGTAGAGAATAATACTCAATGAAAACACAAACTGATATATATTTATATCCTGAGATAAGTACTTGTAAGGGAAAACTAAATGCACACAGCACTATAAGAGAAGAACATGAGCAGGTCATTGTGGTCACAAAGGTTTCTCTGATGAAGGACTGCTTGGGCTAAAGACTAAAGTGGAGTTAACAATGTGCAGGGGTGAGAAACACTCAGGAAAGAGGGAAGAGCACGTGCAAAGGTCTTGGGGTGGAAAAGGAGCAGGACAAGAGGGAGAATCAGAAAGAAGGTAAATGTGATGGAGTAGAGAGAGCAAGGGGGATTGCGGGCAGGAAGAGGTAGGCAGGGGCCACACAATGCCAGGCCATTCTATCATTTATTGAGTGCTGATTGATATGCCAGTCTCTGTTTTAAGAACTTTATAAGTATTAATCTCATTAAGTCTCAAGCAACTCTTCGAGGTAAGTATCTTTATTCTAAATTTTACACCCAAAGAACCTGAGGCTCAGAGAGGCAAAACAACAGGGAATTAGAAGATGTGTGGGAGGTTTATAGTAACTGGTTGTGAAGCTGGTTTGGCTGGGAGTGAGCGGGAGAGGGAAAAGGCAGCGAGGTTAGTAGAAGGCTCCAATTCTCAGCCCTGAGTCTGGCTTCCTGGGATCTGGGGTGTTGTCACTTCCCTGAGTCTTGGTGTTGTCATGGGTAAAAGGCAGGGGCAAGGTGGATGAGACAGGCTCAAAGTCCACCCCACTTGAGGAAATGCCACATTGTGCTAACCTCTCCATCAGAAAAGAGAACTGGGAACCCAGAAAGATCACCCCATGCATAACCTGTTGTAGTAAATGCCATTCTGTTGGTTTTAACCTTCTGTCTGTCCAGGCACCCTACTGGAAATGCAGCTCTCCGAGGACAGATGGAAGCTATCCTGGTGCCCTCTGGCATCTGGCACAGGATAGGTATGGAGGATAGACTTTAAAAATGTTTGCCAAATACCAAGTAGCCCTTAAAGTAGCCTGATGTTTTAAAAAGGGCTGGTACCTATGAACTTGCAACAATATCTTTGGGGTCAACAGAAAAGGCTCTGTTCCACTGTAGTTTTCCATGTAGAGTGGATTCCAAAAACAGGTCAAAGTGCTCTTCTTGTCACATTGACAGAAAAAAGAATAATGGGCATCTAGCTCCACTTTGTCCACAAAGAGAGGGAACCTTCCACTTGAGATGGAAGGGCTGGATCAACGGGGCTTTTTAAGTACAAAAGAGGCCTGTCCTGGGGGAGCTCTTGAGTGTTCAGAGTCTGAAGAGGAAGATCTCATCCTAAAAAGATGTCCAAGTTCACTGAAGAGCCACCAGCCTGGGTCCTGGAGATGTCTGGGAGGACTCTGGGAGACACTCCAGAAGGCTGGAGTCAGGAAAGTTGTGTCTTGATTTTCAAGCAAGAAAAAATGTGATATCTGCGAAACTATACCCAGAGCACTGGAAGGCTATCTCTGTGATGAGAGGTATAAATATGGGTGTTAGTGGCCTGCCTGGTGCCAGGCTCTACCCCCAGGCACTTTGGTCAACAGTAATAAGGAGCTTGCAGTCTGTTGGTGGGCAGAGGTGTAAGATGCATTAAGAGCAGAGGGGAAGGGAGGTGTTTAAGGATATGCTGGAAAGCATCATGGAGGAAGTGAACTTAAAATGGGTTTACACTATAAGACCTTTGTTGTTAAACCAGCGTGGTGCTAGCACATGAAGAGATGCACACTAATGGAACAGAGTAGAAACTCTAGAAAAAGACTCAAATCCATACAGGAACTTGGTACATGATAATGGCAATATCTCAGATCAGTGGGGGCATAAATGGACTTATTAATGAATGGTGTTAAGATGAATGTGGAGTCATCTGGAAAAAGATATGGTTGGATCCATACACTGTACCATATGCCAAATATATCAAGTGGGTCAAAATTCTAATTTAATAGGAAAAACATGGACCCTTAATGTATCAAAATAAAGCTTAGGCAAATTCCTTTAAAACCTTGGCATAAGTAAAGTCTTTCTGTCACTAAAAACCCAAAAGCCAGAACACAGAGTTGGTGAATTCAATAAAATAAAAAAATCATTAAAATTTCTATGGGAAAAAAACATGAGCAAAATCACAAGAGGGCAAATGACAAATTAGGGGGCTAAATGTGTCTTGTATCACAGACAAAGGTTAATTGCCACAATATATAAAGAGCTTCTAGAAATCAAGATGGAAAAGCCCAGCAACATAATAAAATGTTCAAAGCACAAGAACAGGCAGTTTCCCCCATGCCCCAAAATAAACCCAGAGGCTCTGAAACAAATGAAAAGCTGCTCAATCTCACTTGTAATAGAAATGTAATTTAAAACTGAATAAACCATTCAAAAGTCTGTTGGAGAAGCTTGGGGAAACAGATATTCTCATACATTGCTAGCAGGAGAACAAGTCAATTCAAAACTATGGAGGGAGATTTGCAGTACCTGTCAAACTTATAAATACAGCTACTCATTGACCCAGCAATCCCACTGGTAGAAATTTGTTCTACAAATATACCAGCCCACACATGGTACATATTCCTGTAGCACTGTCCAAAATACCAAACGGCTGGAATGACCCCAAGTGTCTATCAGCTGAAGCCACGGTAAATAATGACGGAACATTTACACAATGGAATATTCTTCATTTGTATAAAGAATGAAGAAGTTCTGTATACAGTGATTGGGAAAGAGCTCTAGGCTATATTGTGAAATGAAAGAAAGCTGGATGCAAGACAGCCTATGTCAGTATATGAAGCACTCCACCTTTTTTTTAATGGATTTATTGAGATGTAATTTTCCAGTCATAAGATTCATTTGTTTAAAGTGACAATTCAATGCTTTTTAGTATAAAGAGTCACACAACTATCACCATATTCTAAACTTTGTTTTCATCAACCCAAAAGAAACTTTAGTACTCTACCTTTTTTGTAAGAAAAATAGACATGCCCCCAATAAACACATATACATTCACACACACACACCACATATTTGCATGTGTTCTCATGAACTCTAGAAGGTAAATGAGACACTAACAGTGTGGTTGGGAATTGGGGAGTTGTATAATGTGGCTGGAGCTGAATGTGCATAGGAAGAACTGGTAGGACATGAACTGGGACAGGACAGTGGGGGACAGATGGTTTAAGGTTCATAAAGTTCAGTGCTGTCCAACAGAACTTTTGGTGATGAGGGAAATATTTTTTATCTGTGCTGTCCAATATGGTAGCCACACGTGGCTACTGAGCACGTGAGATGTGGCTCATGTGACAGAAGAAGTACATTATAAATTTTAATTAAGTTTAATTAACTTACATCTAAACAGTGGCTTCCAACTTGGATGGTGCAGCACAGATCATGGGGAGCCATGGAAAGTTCTGCAGGTGAGGAGTGTACAGCCTAATTTTCGTTGGAAGGAGTTTGTGAAGGAGGGATCCAGGGGGCAAATGGAGGTTGGAAACAGTTGGAAAGTGGCTACAGCGAGGTCAGACAAGGAGGGGGAACCCTGACCCAGAGCAGGGGCCTGGAGCTGGATACGAAGGAATGGGTTGGAGAAAATTCTAGAAGGGAATGTGGATAAGATGATGGATGGTGAGAGTGAGGGAAGACTTGGGGATGATTGCAGTTCTAGCTGGGGTAGCTAAGGGGGTGGGGAGAACATGAGTGGAGGGACCCTGGGGTGAGTGGGGGTGTGGTCAGGGCCACTAATAAGCTTCAACATTTAGAGCATGACCTCAGTTCCTCACGGGGCAAAGGAGGCTGCCAAGGTCTGGCCACTGCTCCCTTCTCCACACTCATCTTCTCCCACTTCCCCAGCTTCAGCCAGCTCCACTTACACTGGCCTTCACTGTGTTTCCCAACACACAAACTCCCTCCCACCTCAGGGCCTTTGCACTTACCACTCCCCTTATCACAGGGCCTGGCACACAGTAGGGCTAAAAAATATTGGTGATAAATGAAGAATGCAAAAGGAGAGAAGGATGGAGAAAGCTTTTCACCTCCAGCTTTTCCAAGAGAACTTTCTAGAGACTCGGGGAGAAGTGTTGTGGCCACCATGGTGACCTGTGTCCGGGCTGAGGACACAGGCTGCAGTTGGGAAAGACTCAGGGGATAGGGTCTGGGTTTCCAAGACTCTCACAGTGACCATCCAGAAAACCAAGTCAACACAATCTGCCCAAAGCTGCTGCTCCTTGTTGAAGAAGGTGGCACACCATCCAAGTGAGAACTAAATTCCCATCAGAAAGAACCCTCAAGGAGGAGAGACCAATCTGAGGACTGCATCTTCCAGTGGAAGTGTGGGGGTGCAAGAGCACTGGGGCTCTGGTACTGAACTGACCCCGGTTTGATTCCTGGCTCTGCCTCTGGCCAGCTGTGGGGGCCTGCTCCTACTTTCTCATCTGAACACTGATGGAAGTAATTCTTATTTTGCAGGGGGGTTGTTAGGAGTAGATGAACAGATATAAAAGACTTGACACATAGCAGAGCTACTATAAATGTTATCTTATAAGGAAACCCCATGACTGTGAGACCTCAATTCCTAATAAAAAATGCAGTTGAGTACCCAATTCTGCTCAGAAATGAATTGTCCCAGAGATGATGACGATGGTGCTGATGACAAATAATAATAATAATGGCAAGTGTACAGCATTTGTTAGCCAAGTACAGTTTTAAGTGGTTTGCTTTTATCAGCTTATTTAATCCTCACAACAGCTCTGTGAGGTAGATCCCATTATACAGATGAGGAGGCTGGGACAAAGAGAGATTGAGAAACTTGCCCAAGGTCATAGCCTTTATGAAGCAGAAGTGTCCCATGTATGCTCTCAGCCAAGACTTTCTGCTGGCTCTCAGAAAATATGCACTCATGTGTGGGGCCCATCTCTACCCATGAGCTCAAGAACTGGATCCTAACAGGGCTGCACCCTGTTTGCTGGGCAAGAACTGGAGTATCAGGAGGTAATCAGAGCAAGAACATGGGATCAGCTGACTCAGAGGACCAAGATCCCAGGCCTCAGAGTCAGAATACCTGGTTGGTGGGCAAGCCTCACTTCTGAGCCTGTTTCCACATCAGTAGAAGGGAAATCGTGACTCTTGTTGAGTACAAGATAGGGATTTCTATGTAAGGCAGTGACCACGCTCCATACACGCCAAGTACCTCCATCTTAGGCATAAAGGCAGGTGTGGTGGTGATGGTGGGGGTGGGTTAGGGGCAGGGTGGGAGAGGAGAAGCAGTGGGGTGCGGCATGGAATGGGGACAAAGTGCAAGCACAAACATGGAGAGCTGCCACAGAAGGTGAAGTGCCCCCCAACCCCATCCACTCAGGACTGAACCTGAGGCTGGGCCCCAGGAAAAACCTTCTCATTAGGAGGAGAAATGCAAAGTTTGCCAACAACCCTGATAATAACCACATAAAATTATGTATAAATGTGGAGAATGAGAAAAAAAAGATAGAGAATGAAAAATTTTATGTTTTGGTTTAATTTTTTTTTCTTTTAATGCTGAAGAAATGCAAATCAGAAGAGAATGAATCATGATGGCCTCTGTCCTCTTGGCCTTGTAATTCTGCCCAACATGGTTACCTTCCCATTCACTGTGGGACACAGCAAAGCCTCAGTGTGAGAGTTGCCATGGACCAAATCCTATATTTCTACCGAGATGCATGATGCAGTCTGACTTGTAAGCTACAACAGAGACATTGGAGGCCTTCAACGTAGACACAAAGGGCCCCTGATCACTTGGGCTTTCATCGGATCGTTCACCTATTTGCTGAGCTCCTTCTGGGGCCAGGTCCCACGCTGGGTGGAAGGAGACACTCATTCAGAGCTCACTGGCCCGTGTGAGAGAGAAAAAGTCCAGGCTGACAAAGCACCCTTCCCTTAGACCAGGGGCAGCTGGAGAGGCTTCTGCGAGGAGGCAAGCTGGAGTTCAACCTTACGTAACAAATAGGAGTTATCCAGGGGTATGTATATGCCTATGTGCATGGTGGGCACAAATGACGGTGGGAGGAAGGGCATGCCTGGCAGCAGGTAGAGCAGGAGCGATGGCAGTGAGGTGGGAAGCAGCATGGTACACGGAGGGGACTAGAAGCAACTCAGAATTCTGGCACATGAAGTGGGAAGCTTGTATTACGGGAGATGAAGTGGCATTCCACTTTAGTAGAGGCCAGAATACCCCAGACCTCAGGAGCTACTCGAGGGTGGTTAGATTCCATCCTGAAGGTGACAGGGAGCTGTGGGTCACCTTCATGATCACAGTGACAGAGATGCATTTCTGGAAAAGCTTCTGTAACTCCACAACCCCCTCTGTGTGTGACGCTCATGAATGCAGAGGCCACATTTGTGATCCTGGGACCAAAAATCTGCCCTTCAGGTTTTCACACTTCCCTGGTGGTGGCTGTCACCTACACCTGATGTAACACAACCTAAAAAGTCTTGATGTTCAAGGCTTCAGGCTCTGTGAAACAAGTCAGTCATCTACTTTTTAGGCCTGAGTGAGGAATTTGATAGAACAAGTGCCCTATAGATTGTCCCAGGAGAGAGAATGGGACAGATCCAGGGCTTGGAGAGCCAGGGAGGCAGATGTGGAGTCAAGACAAAGGTGAATGTTCTAATGGTCAGAGCTGCCTAGTGACCAAATGGTCCCTTCTGAGTCACTCAGCAGAGCCTCCCCAGACTTTCAAACAGGACTGGGACAGGTAGTTGTTGGTCAAGGCCAGCACCACATGAAGGAATTTGATCAAGACCACAGGGCTCTCCTAGATGAAAACAGATCATCCCTTCCCTAACTCCATCATTCCATTTCTCAAAACCATGGCCATTGTGTTCAGAATAGAGCCTCTTAAAGGTTTGCTAAGAGCAGATGAAGACCTGCTAACAAGTTAAAGAGTAGTTTGTAGAAAACTGAAGTTGTTTTTATCTCTTTTGTTTTGCTTCCTACTATGTCTATTTATTATCCCCTCTGGGATTCAGCTAGCGAAAAAGCAAGCTGATGAGGCAAAAAAAGAACTCTGAATCAAAGTTCTCTGTGGGGTGGAGAAATATGCATTTTAACCTGACAGCATGGAGAAACAATCCTCATTCCTCAAAGATGAGGCAAAATCTAAATGAATCTTTCGCATGTCCAGAGGACTTTTGTGAGAGGCATCCAATAAACAGAGTCACATTTATAAGGCATCTCCTTTCTTCACCTCTCCTCATGAAAGTTGCCCTTTTCCTTGTCAAGTGCTTCCTTCCTGACCGATACAACGTGAAGATGGCAGCACATGTAGCCCTCCAGCTGCTGCCAGCCTGTATCTAATCCTCTACGGTGTTCTCTCCCTACCCCTGTTCTCACATATTCTTAGGTCCCACCTCTTCTTCATCTTGAAGCCCCGTGACCAGGTGCCCATAGGGTGTCACAGTGGAGGAACCCCTCGGGCTAGGGTCCTGGCTTTGCTACTTGGTAGGCTTGTGAACTTGGGCAAGTGGCTAAGCACACTGAGCCTCGGTTTCCTCATCTGCTAATTGGGGTTAGTGATCTCCACCTCCCTGCAGTGTTGGGAGTAGAGCATTAGGAAAAGCTGGAAAAGCCCCTCAGGCAGCAGCATGCACACACAGCTGCTCAGCAGGCCCTCACTGGACAGTAAAGGTCCCGGTCAAGCCTTGGCTCTGGCACAGCGGTTAGGATGCTCCAAATAGCCCAGGTGCTCCCTGGCCTCCCCTTGTCATTGACTTAGGGTTGCATGACTACTCCAGCCAATGGACTGCAAGCCAAGGGGATGCATGTCATTTCTAGGCTGACACAGATAAGAGCTTATGCACCCGCCCCATCTCTTCCCTCCATGCTTTGGAGACTTAGAGGCTATAAGTGGAGACGACAGAACCAAGGGGTCCTTGAGTTGCCAGACAGAGAAGAGATTTGCATGAGCAAGAAATACACCTTTCTAATACTAAGCCACTGAGATTTCAGAGGTTTGTCTGCTCCATTAGTTAACATGCCAGTGAATTAAATCAAGCAACAAGCATTTATTAGACACACACACATTACATGCCAAGCATCACCAGGTGCCAAGGATACAGCAGTGATCTAGGGATGTATGGCAGAACTGCATGGACTGTGGAGGTTGGGGAGACAGGGCTGAAGATGGGCACGTGAGGTAGAGTCAAACTTTCCCTGGAAAATTTTATCCATTCCAATGGAGCAGAACCATTTGGGGAGCAGAACTCTGTATAGGTTACTCCTAGCCCTGCAGTTTGCAAACAGTGAGCCTGACTATAGGGAGAAACAAGAGGGAGGTCTGAATGCACGGGCCTGTTGTTCCAAGATCTCAAAGTGACAACTGCAGCCCTACAGAGGGCTTTCTGCAGGGCTGACTCTCATATAATATGGAGACATTTCAGGCACTGCTCACTCTTATGGGTGTTTCTGTGGGTGGAGCTAGGGTGACACAGACTCAAAATTGGCATCTAAATTAAGTCAGTAATATGTAATTCCACACCAGTCTCCTTCTTGTCCTCGTAGAATCACAGAGCAGTGGCCACATACAGGCAAGATTCAGTTTGTTTGGGATGCTTCCACCCAATGCACTTTCCTTGTAGGAGTGGTTGGACCATCTGGGCTTTGTCACTGCAGTGGGGACCATTTTTCTGAAAGCCTATGTTCTGGGCCTGCCCAGTGTACTAAGGGATGAAGAGAGGAAAGGGAGCATCTCTAAGACCCAGATGCCCAAAGTCAGCCACCCTAGACTTAGGGACAACGATGACCTCAGAGCAAAGTGACATCCCGCTATGCCCCATTTGAGTCTAGGAGTTTATAGATGGCCCCGTGCAATTTTTATTCAATGCCCTCTTACCAACAAACCCCAAAGCTTCATGCCCACCTGGTGTTTGCTTCTTGGTTCCCAAAGAGCTTTCTCATTGCGAGAATGATGTCTCCATTTCACAAGTGGGAAGTCAAAACCTAGAGAAGTCACATGACCAGCTGGAGAAAATGTCAACACCAAAGGCCACATCTCTTAATTCCTAACCCAGGCTTCTTTCCAGTTTACCAAGAAGGAAACAAAACCTCAAACCACCTGAAGAGGACAAACCCTGCCTGCCAACACTGCAGCATCCTGTTGACACAGAGGAGTGCCCAATCCCATACTTAGCAAACAGGACTGTATCTTGGTCTTGGCCTCATGGCCCAATGTGCTGAGGGGCCAGATTTTTTTCCAAGTATTCCGGAGGCACCAGGATGTAAGGTACTATTTGCAGCCTGAATGCATTAATCATTTAGAGGCTGATAGCCAGTTTGGAGTGTGCCTGGATGTCCACTCATCCATCCTCACAAAGCATACCCCAGATCGATGTTCACCTTGGAGCCAAAATTGGAAATGCAGTCAGACTCACTGGGCAGGCCATTATTGAGAGCAGCTGAAAGTGGAGAGATTCGGACAGGGGCCAGCACTCCCTGGTAATGCCTGATAATAGTACCCAGGATGCACAAAGCACTCGGATTGCCATGCACCTTCATACTCATTGTCTCAGGCAATCTTCACCCATTATCTCATGCAATCCTCCCAGTAGCCCTGAGAAGGGTAAGTCACACCTACCCCATTTGCAGAAGAGGCACTGAGGTTCAGAGAGGCTGAGTGAGTCATGCAGCCACACAGCTGGTCAGTGGAGCAGTGGGATGAGCAGGGCGTTAGCCCTCCACCGGCTGCTCTTCCCACAGAACTATGGTACTGTTGTATTCAGGTCGGCCACAAAAGGACCAACAAAAGCCTACCTGCCCTTGCCCCCTTGCCCTCTCCCATGAGCTGGCTGCAGCATCCTGCATCTAGGGTGGGCTGCTGAGCACACTACATGTATCGGGGGACCAGTCTTTCCTCCCTACTCCACACCGTACAGCCACGAGCTATAGGGGACATGGTTGTACAGTGAAATGGCCTCATCTCACCCTGCTCTTCCCAACTTCCTCCAGGTGAGCCATGATCCCTTAGAGCCTAGCTTTGGAAAGAATGCTGGGGACTGGACTGGAAGGTGGTTTTGGGTGCAAGGGAGAGGTGCCAGTGGGCAAGTGATAGGAGCCTGGGGTTCAGGAGGAGGGATGTGCTAGTTACAGCTGTGACATGGGAAGACCCCTGGGTGCACTGCAGGGCTGGGCTGGAAGATACTGCAAGTAGTGGGAGAGCGGAAGGGGCAGTGAGAAGCTGGGGGACTCAGCCAGATGGTGTGGCCTGAGGACCGAGGGTCAAACAGGCTGCAGAAAGGAACCAAAGAAAGCACCTGACCAGAGTTGGTGTCTACACCTCTGGAGAATGAGTGAGCAGCAGGGACTGAATACCATGCCAACCTCAGTTCCAGAAAAGGAAGAGGAGAAACCTTGTATAAAAGCAAATTCATTTATTCAAGGCATATTTATTGCCTTCTCTGTGTCAGCCCCAGAGGTTAAGAATTTATAGTCTAGAACTAGAAGACATTTAGAGAGCAATCACATCAAACCTAACATCATACAGGCAATACTGAGGTTCAGAGAGGCACAGACATTGACTCAAGCTCACGCAGCAAAGGAACCAAAAGGGGAATCACACTCAGATCTCTGGACCTCCAGCCCAAAGCCCTCAATGCCACCCTAAAACTCCCTTGTCTGGTGGGACCCAGACATGGATTTCTGGATGCATTTCCGGGTATTGAACCCAACATGGCAGGCTCATTCTTCTCAGCTAAGCAAAGATCCAGTGTTTACAGACAAGTTTAGTGCTATCACTCTGCTTCCTGGGTACAAGACAGCTTTGTCTGAGGTCTCCAAGAATCAACACCCCTTGAACAAGATGCTGGCCCTGCTGGTCCCTGTCCCAGCTTCTCACAGGATTTGTCTGCCCTTTGTTCTCTGATTCTTCTCATTCCTCCCTTAGAGCTGGGATTCACCCTGTGTCTCACTCAGTTCATTCCAATAACGTCCAGGGATTTTTCTCTTGAGTAAATGACTCGGCAAAAAGGAATAAATAAAAATAAGAAAACAAAAGGCTGGGCTATGTCACAACCCAGCAAGGTGAGTTCAACCAGATTACCGCCTCCAAGCCACAGAGACTTCAGCACCTGTACTTCAGGAGGTTGTATTTTCTGAACCACAGATCAGGCTGCTTGGACAGAGGAAAGCCAGCTTTCTGACTAGGTACTTCAATGCTCTGGGCCTCGTTTTACTCATCTGTAAGCTGGAGAAGAGCACCCACACATTAGTGGATCCCTGAGCAAGTCATGCAAAGAAAGGTTTAGCCTGGAGCCCAGCACACAGTCAGGCCTCAGTAAGTGTGGCTGTCAGTACGGCCGGCTGGGGCCTCGATGGGAGAGGCAGGCTGCACAGAGAAATTCTGTTTTGCTGGCTCATGGTGCCATCTCTCACACTTTAGCCTGCCTAAAAGTCATTTGAGGAGATTGTGAAAAATCTACTGCCTACAGATTGCTAAATCTTCCTGCATCCCGCCCTCAGAGTCTGGGATGGGGTCTAGGAACCGGTGCTTTTGCAAACTCCTTCTGGGTTGCTGTGGATCCAACAGTCATGCTGTGAGGAGCATAGCGTAGGTCACTAGATGGTTCCTCAGGTGATCCCATAGCAACAACGTAGCCTTTGGAAAGAAGATGGTGTCAGGCCAGTTCTGTGAAGAGGTCACAGGATGGGGAGCTGAGGATGAAGGTGGCCTCTGGAATGGGCTCTCCACCAAAGGGATAAGATGGAATGAGAGAAGCTGGGATGTTCAGGGCCATGTTGGTGAATTGCACCTGGGTGCCGGCGCATTTCCTTGCCTTGCCTAAATGACAGGTGTGGCCCTGCCTCGATTCTGTGGGCCCCACAGTCATTTCTGTTTAACCCACTGCTGCTCTAGGGCTCCCAGATTTGTGCTTGGTTTGCTCATTCATTCGCTCACTCACTCAAGCAATCAGCAAACGTGATGAGCCCGTCCTTGGTGCCTGGACTAGCGTGTGTTTGGTGCCAGGCTCTGTGGCAATAAAAGCATTGTGACCTTGAACTTGTCACCTCTCTGAACCATCTGTAAAGGGCAAAGCAACAAATATTTTAGAGGGTTGCAGTGAGGATTCAATGAGATGATGCATTTGAAGTGCTCGGCCCCTGAATGATAGGAGCTGTCACTTTTCCCATAGCATGTGCTTCACATGAACCATTTCATCATATCCCAGGAGCAATGAACTTTCTTCACTTCCTCAGGGGCCCTGCATTCTCTCATCTCCAGGCCTTCATTATGCTGTTCCCTCTGCCAGAAACACTCTTCCATTCCTCAAACCCCCCTTCCACATACATACACACTGCCTGGCTAATCTATCCTTGAGGACTCCAATGTCCCATCTTCAGGGGAGCTTTCCCTATCACCACCCCTGAATAGTTGAGGATCCTGTGCCATGCATTCCTATCACACAGTGTTTCTCACCTTTGACACTCTGTACATTGGGGCTGCATAATTCTTAGTTGTGGAGGCTGGTCTGTGTGTCGTAAGAGGGTTGGCAGCAGCCCTGGCCTCTATCTGCTAGATGCCAATAGCATCTCCCACACTGCAACCAAAAACAACTCCAGACATTAACAAATGTCCACTGCAGGGAGCAAAATTGTCCCCCGTTGTAAACCACTGGGTTAGCACCTTGTTCTTCCATCAGGGACACACTGCCTATGGATGACTAAATGTTCACCATCTGTCTTCCCTGAGAGATTGTAAGCTCCATGAGGGCAGGAGCTGGGAACACCTCATCCATGGATAAACCCTCAGTACTGAACTCACTTCCAGGCAAAGAAAGTACTCAAGAATAGTTGTTGGGGATTGGATTAAAGATGGCAGCATGAGAGGTGAGACAGAGGCTTCCTCCTAAAACCTCATATAATATGAAAATAAAGCTACATCAACTACTCTTGAAAGAGCAATGGGAAAGAGGATGGCAACAAACTGCATACACCTGGAGACAAGAGCACCCCTCACAGAAAAGGGTAATGTACTAAAGCTGTGGTCCTGCTGGATCCAAACCCTTTCCCCACCCCAGCTCACCTGTGGGAGGAACAGGAACGGAGCAGGGAGGGAGTGGAGATGTGGGACTGCTGAATACCTAACTCTGGAGATCTGCTCTGGGAGCACAAACCTACATTACATGGTGCTTGCATGATACTCTTGTAATTAGGGGGTTGGAAAGCTAAGACAGGCAGAATTCCTGGAGAGACTAAGAATCCAGCTGCTTGTGAAAGCAGGGATCCATACCCAGCTGTTCGGGGACAAAAGAAGGGCGAGCAGTCTGAGAGACTTCCTAACAAAGAAGCCCTTAGCAAGAGAGCTACTAAAGGGGCAAGGATTGCACAGAGCTTACTGCTCAGGAGAAAGGACAGGCAGACAAAATTGTCTGGGTGCACTCTGCCCAGCAGGTTGGGAGCTTTCACGATCTTTAGGTGCTCCCGCTCCCTGGCTGCCTACACAGCTCCAAGAACCACTTCTGTGACAGGCAGACTTGTGCGCCTTTCTTCTGGCCAGCCCCATTGGGCTTGCAAACCGGGAAATCCTTCCGTGGTGTTAGGCCAGCCAGAGGGAAGATCTGTCTATTAAAAACGCAAAGCACAGAGGCTTATACCTGTGTGCTCAGTCCACTGGTTCAGGCAGTGGAGACAGGCATAGCAGCCAGGAACCAGCAAACGCCCCTTTCCTCCCTGGAGGCACCAATACCACTCCCCTACAATCCCCGCATTGCTTCAGGGCCTGAGCAGCTCCAGAGAGTAGAGCTTCTGGGCACTAGAGGGCACCATACACAAATATGAAAGGCCAAAGGAACCTGGTCCAGAGTAAAATTATGAACACAACTCCTGAGAAAGATTTAAATGATATGGACCTTATGACTCTCCCTGAAAGGGAGTTCAAAATAAAAATCATTAACATGCTCATGGAGGTATGGAAAGATATTCAAGAACTCAGGAATGAATTCCGGTCAGAGATCCAATCATTGAAGAACACAATGGGAACAAAATGGACGGTATTAAAAGCAGATTGGATATGGTGGAGGAGACAATAAATGAAATAGGAACTAGAGAAGAGGAATATAAAGAAGCTGAGGCACACAGAGAAAAAAGGATCTCTAAGAATGAAAGAATACTGAGAGAACTGTGTGACCAATCCAAACGGAACAATATTCGCATTATAGGGGTACCAGAGGAAGAAGAGAGAAAAAAAGGGATAGAAAGCGTCTTTGAGGAGGTGATTGCTGAAAACTTCCCCAATCTGGGGAAGGAGATAGTCTCTCAGGCCATGGAGGTGCACAGATCTCCCAACACAAGGGACCCAAGAAAGACAACAGCAAGACATATAGTAATTAAAAAGGCAAAGATCGAGGATAAGGACAGACTATTAAAAGCAGCCAGAGAGAGAAATAGGATCACATACAAAGGAAAACCCATCAGGCTATCATCAGACTTCTCAGCAGAAACCTTACAGGCCATAAGGGAGTGGCATGATATATTTAAAGCAATGAAGCAGAAGGGCCTTGGATCAAGATTACTTTATCCGGCAAGATTATCATTTAAATTTGAAGGAGGGATTAAACATTTCCCAGATAAGCAAAAGCTGAGAGAATTGGCCTCCCACAAACCATCTCTACAGTGTATTTTGGAGGGACTGCTATAGATGGAAGTGTTCCTACAGATTAATAGCTGTCACCAGAGGTAATAAAACCACAGTAAAGAAAATAGAACAGCTAATTACTAAGAAAATGCAGAATTAAATTAACTATTCCCAAAGTCAATCAAGGGATAGACAAACAGTACAGAATATGATACCTAATATATAAAGAATGGAATAGAAAGAAAAAGGAGGAAACAAACAAACAAACAAAGAACCTTTAGATTGTGCTTGTAATAGCATATTAAGTTAGTTGTCAGACTTTTAGATAGTAGGGAAGTTAACCTTGAACCTTTGGTAACCACGAATCTGAAGCCTGCAATGCCAATAAGTACATACCTATTCATAATCACCCTAAATGTAAATGGACTGAATGCACCAGTCAAAAGACATAGAGTCACTGAATGGATAAAAAAACAAGACCCATCTATATGCTGCCTTCAAGAGACTCACTTTAAACCCAAAGACATACACAGACTAAAAGTGAAGGGATGGGAAAAGATATTTCATGCAAACAACAAGGAGAAAAAAGCAGGTGTTGCAGTACTTGTATCAGACAAAATAGACTTCAAAACGAAGAAAGTAGCAAGAGATAAAGAAGGACATTACATAATGATAAAGGGGTCAGTCCAACAAGAAGATATAACCATTATAAATATATATGCACCCAACACAGGAGCGCCAGCATATGTGAAACAAATACTAACAGAATTAAAGGAGGAAATAGACAGCAATGCATTCATCTTAGGAGACTTCAACACACCACTCACTCCAGAGGACAGATCAACCAGACAGAAAATAAGTAAAGACACAGAGGCACTGAACAACACACTAGAACAGATGGACCTAACAGACATCTACAGAACTCTACACCCAAAAGCAGCAGGATACACATTCTTCTCAAGTGCACATGGAACATTTTCCAGAATAGACCACATACTAGGCCACAAAAAGAACCTCAGTAAATTCAAAAATATTGAAATTCTACCAACCAACTTCTCAGACCACAAAGGTATAAACCTAGAAATAAATTTTAGAAAGAAATCAAAAAAGCTCACAAATACATGGTGACTTAACGACATTCTCCTAACTAATCAATGGGTTAATGACCAAATCAAAACAAAAATGAAAGAATATATGGAGACTAATGATAACAACAACACAAAGCCACAACTTCTGTGGGATGCAGCAAAGGCAGTTCTAAGAGGAAAGTATATTGCAATCCAGGCCTATTTAAAGAAGGAAGAACATTCCCAAATGAATAGTCTAAAGACACAATTACTGAAATTGGAAAAAGAAGAACAAATGAGGCCCAAAGTCACCAGAAGGAGGGACATAATAAAGATCGGAGAAGAAATAAATAAAATTGAGAAGAATAAAACAATAGAAAAAAATCAATGAAACCAAGAGCTGGTTCTTTGAAAAAATAAACAAAATAGATAAACCCCTAGCCAGACTCATTAAGAGAAAAAGAGAATCTACACACATAAACACAATCAGAAATGAGAAAGGAAAAATCACGACGGATCCCACAGAAATACAAAGAATTATAAGAGAATACTATAAGAATCTATACACTAGCAAGCTGGAAAACCTAGAAGAAATGGACAACTTTTTAGAAAAATACAACCTTCCAAAACTGACCAAACAAGAAACAGAAAAACTAAACAGACCAATCACCAGCAATGAAATTGAAGCGGTAATCAAAAAACTACCCAAGAACAAAACCCCCGGACCAGATGGATTCACCTCTGAATTCTACCAGACATACAGAGAAGAAATAACACCGATTCTCCTTAAAGTTTTCCAAAAAACAGAAGAGGAGGGAATACTTCCAAACTCATTCTATGAAGCCAGCATCACTCTAATACCAAAACTGGGCAAAGACCTCACCAAAAAAGAAAATTACAGACCAATATCCCTGATGAACGTAGATGCAAAAATACTCAACAAAATATAAGCAAACCGAATTCAAAAATACATCAAGAGGATCATACACCATGATCAAGTGGGATTTATCCCAGGGATGCAAGGATGGTACAACATTCGAAAATCCATCAACATCATCCACCACATCAACAAAAAGAAGAACAAAAACCACATGATCATCTCCATAGATACTGAAAAAGCATTTGACAAAATTCAGCATCCATTCCTGATTAAAACTCTCAACAAAATTGGTATAGACAGTAAGTACCTCAACATCATAAGGGCCATATATGACAAACCCACACCTAACATCATACTTAATGGCAAGACGCTGAAAGCTTTTCATCTAAGATCGGGAACAAGACAGGGATGCCCACTCTCTCCACTGTTATTCAACATAGTACTGGAGGTCCTAGCCACGGCAATCAGACAAAACAAAGACATACAAGGCATCCAGATTAGTAAAGAAGAAGTCAAATTGTCACTATTTGCAGATGACATGATATTGTACATAAAAAACCCTAAAGACTCCACTCCAAAACTACTAGAACTAATATCTGAATTCAGCAAAGTTGCAGGATACAAAATTAACACACAGAAATCTGTTGCTTTCCTATACACTAATGATGAACTAACAGAAAGAGAAATCAGAAAAACAATTCCATTCACAATTGCATCAAAAAGAATAAAATACCTAGGAATAAACCTAACGAAGGAAGTGAAAGACCTGTACTCTGAAAACTACAAGACACTCCTAAGAGAAATTAAAGAGGACACTAACAAATGGAAATGCATCCCATGCTCTTGGCTAGGAAGAATAAATATTGTCAAAATGGCTATACTACCTAAAGCAATCTACAGATTCAACGCAATCCCTATCAAACTACCAGCAGCTTTCTTCAATGAACTGGAACAAATAATTCTAAAATTCATATGGAACCACAAAAGACCCCGAATAGCCAAAGCAATCCTGAGAAGGAGGAATAAAACAGGGGAATTATGCTCCCTGACTTCCAGCTCTACTACAAAGCCACAGTAATCAAGACAATTTGGTATTGGCACAAAACCAGACCCACAGACCAGTGGAACAGAATAGAAAATCCAAACATTAACCCAAACATATACAGTCAATTAATATTTGATAGAGGAGCCTTGGATATACAATGGGGAGATGACAGCCTCTTCAGCAGCTGGTGTTGGAAAAACTGGACAGCTACATGTAAGAGAATGAAACTGGACTACTGTCTAACCCCATTCACAAAGGTAAACTCAAGGTGGATCAAACACCTGAATGTAAGTCATGAAACCATAAAACTCTTAGAAAAAAACATAGGCAAAAATCTCTTGGACATAAACATGAGCGACTTCTTCATGAACATATCTCCCCGGGCAAGGGAAACAAAAGCAAAAATGAACAAGTGGGACTATATCAAGCTGAAAAGCTTCTGTACAGCAAAGGACACCATCAGTAGAACAAAAAGACATCCTACAGTATGGGAGAATATATTCATAAGTGACGTATCTGATAAGGGGTTGACATCCAAAATATATAAAGAACTCACACACCTTAACAAACAAAAAGCAAATAATCCAATTAAGAAATGGGCAGAGGACATGAATAGACACTTCTCTAAAGAAGAAATTCAGATGGCCAACAGGCACATGAAAAGATGCTCCACATCGCTAATCATCAGAGAAATGCAGATTAAAACCACAATGAGATATCACCTCACACCACTGAGGATGGCCAACATCCAAAACACAAACAACAACAAATGTTGGCGAGGATATGGAGAAAAGGGAACCCTCCTACACTGCTGGTGGGAATGCAAATTAGTTCAACCATTGTGGAAAGCAGTATGGAGGTTCCTCAAAAACTCAAAATAGAAATACCATTTGACCCAGGAATTCCACTCCTAGGAATTTACCCTAAGAATACAGCAGCCCAGTTTGAAAAAGATAGATGCACCCCTATGTTTATCGCAGCTCTATTTACAACAGCCAAGAAATGGAAGCAACCTAAGTGTCCATCAGTAGATGAATGGATAAAGAAGATGTGGTACATATACATAATGGAATATTATTCAGCCATAAGAAGAAAACAAATCCTACCATTTGCAACAACATGGATGGAGCTAGAGGGTATTATGCTCAGTGAAATAAGCCAAGCCAAAAAAGACAAGTATCAAACAATTTCCCTCATATGTGGAGTATAAGAACAAAGAAAAAAACTGAAGGAACAAAACAGCAGCAGACTCACAGAACCCAAGAACGGACTAACAGTTACCAAAGGGAAAGGGTCTGGGGAAGATGGGTGGGAAGGGAGGGATAAGAGGGAAAAAGGGGCATTACAATTGCAGATGTAATGTTGGGGGGGCATGGGGAGGGCTGTACAACTCAGAGAAGACAAGTAGTGATTCTATACCATCTCACTACGCTTATGGACAGTGACTGCAATGGGGACGGTGGGGGGGACTTGATGAAGGGGGTAGTTTAATAATCATAATATTGCACATGTAATTGTAGATTAATAATCCAAAATATATTATTAAAAAAAAAGAGAATACGGGGGACCTGATGAAGGGGTGGTTTAATAACCGTAATATTGCACATGTAATTGTGGATTAATGATAATAAAATAAATTATGTTAAAAAAAAAGAGAATACTTAGGAGAAGCTAATAAAAGAAGAAGCAATTAAAAAAAAAGAACATATGGGATGTGAACAATTTCCAGGGGGGTGGGGAAAAAAAGAATAGTTGTTGGATAGAGGGATGGATGGATGAAGTGATTTGTCCAAAGTCACATTGCTAGCAAATGGCCCAGATGGACTCTGACCTGATCGCTGCCTGCAGAACTGGTAATAACTGCTGAGGTGCTCCATACACAATCCTGCATAAGAGGTCCAGTGTCATGACAGAACTGATGTTTGAACGTCATGCAGAAAGCAGAGAGAACGCAAAGAAGACCCTGTAGATGACCAGAGCAGGAGACTAGCAGGTCCTCCAGAGAGAGGAAAGAAACAAGGGTCATTTGTCCCAGAGACACAGACCACAAAACATCCAGATGCGTGTCAGCTAGCAGTGGGCTGGGCTGAGGGGAACAGAGTCTTAAGAAACAAAGGATGTTAGAGCTCCAGGCTACCTAAGTTAACATGCAGCACTTGTTAAAATACAATTTCCTGAGCTTCACCCTGGACCTGTGATGGAGCCCATAATTCTAGATTTTTAAGTAGCATCCTGGATGATTCTTATGAAAAGAAAAGTTTGGGAAATATTACTCCATGTCACAAAGACAGCATGCAAAAATTAGAGTGAGTGGTGCCAAACTTGCTTTCATTCACTCATTTATTCATCAAGCATTTAATGAGCACCTACTATGTGTCAAGCTGTTAGGAGTTAGGTGCAGGGGAATGAGTAATAAACAAAGAAGACAGATAGTTTTTGCCTTTCAGTAGCCTTTAGTCTAGTGGAAAAGACCTCAGTGACTTAGTGACACAGATAATTGAGTGCTGCAAAGTCAGGATTACTATAAGCATATAAACAGAGGACACCTAAACATAACTGATTTTTTTCCTTTTTGTCCATACAGCATCTCTATGCCCTTTTTTTCAGCCCAAGACCTAAATTCTGCCAATCAGATGCTTCCCCCTTGGAGTTTTTCTATCTGCAGTGAGTGACCAAAGGAGTAGGGATAGTAGGTGATACATCCTGAAAGGGGAACAGGTAAGAACAGATCACCAGTCTAGTGACCAAGCTTCCTGCAGTGGTGGCACCCTATATTAGCTATCCATTGCTGGTAACAGATTACCCCAGAACTGAATGGCTTAACAGAATAAACATTTATGATCTCATGATTTCTGTGCATCATGAAGCCACTTAGCTGAGTCGTCTCGCCCAGAGTCTCTCACAAGGCTGCAACCAAGGTGTCAGCCAGGGCTGCGGGCTCAACCAGGGGAGGACCAGCTTCCAAGGTCACTCATGTGCTTGTAGGCAGGATTTGGTTCCTCACAACGTGTTGGGCCAAGGGCCTTGGTTCCTTGCTGGCTTTTGGCCAGAGGTCACCGTCGGCTCTTTGCCATGTGGGCTTCCCACAGGGCGGCTCTCGACACAGAAACAGCCTTCTAGCAGAGCAAGCGAGAGAGCAAGACAGGGTGAGTAAGATGGAAGACAGAATCTTTGTAACCCCATGTAAAAATTAACATACCCCCATGACTTTTACAGCATTCTATTCATTAGAAGTGATTCACTAAACCCAGCACACACTCAAGAGCATGAATACCAAAGGTGGCAATCACTGGGAGCCATTGTAGAATCTGTCTACCATACAAGCCAGTGAGTCCTATAGCTGGACTTGGCTAATCAAGTGTTCTCCTTCCTTGATCCCAGCCTGCTCCCCAAGACCCCCTCTCCAGCCTTCCAGGAGATCCCATATACTGCCTCGTGTCCTTTTCTGCTTAATCCTTTCCTGGTGTCTATCACGGGAAATCAAGAATGTTGGTTAAATGGGGAACTCCTGGCAGGGATAGGATGTGGGTGCTATCAGGCAAATGAGCAGAGGGATGCTGTATTAGTTTCCTAACTAAGTACAGGCATACCTTGGATATATTGTGGGTTTGGGCCCAGACCACCACAACAAAGCGAATATTGCAATAAAGCAAGTCAAATCAATTTTTTTCTCAATGCATATAAAAATTATGTTTACACTATACTGTAGTCTATTTTTTTCCTTTTATTTGTTAGTGTTATATTAGTTTCAAGTATACAACACAGTGGTTCAACTGTACCCATATTATTAACTCCTCACAGCCACTAGTACAGCTATTATCTGTCAGCATAGGGAAAATGTTACAGAATCATTGGCTATATTCTCCATGCTGCACTACTATGTGACCAACTTATATTATGACTGAGAATTTTTTTGCCCCTTTATCTCCCTCACCCTCCCCACCCACCCACACCCAACCCCTCCTCCATGGTAACCACAAGTCACTTCTCAGGGTCTATGCTTCTATTGATGTTTTGTTCCTTTTGTTTTGCTTTGTTGTTATGCTCCACAAATAAGTGACATCATATGGTATTTGTCTTTCTCAGCCTGGCTTATTTCACTGAGCATAACACCCTCTAGATCCATCCATGTTGTTGTAAATGGCAGGATTTCTTTTCATTTTATGGCTGAATAATACTCCATTGTGTATATGTACCACATCTTCTTTACCCATTCATCTGTTGGTGGACACTTAGGTTGCTTCCATATCTTGGCTATTGTAAATTGTGCAGCAATAAACACAGAGTGCATATATCTTTTCAGATCAGGGATTTGTTTTCTTCAGGTAAATTCCTAGAAGTGGAGTTACTGGCTCAAATGGTATTTCTATTTTTAATTTTTTGAGGAACCTCCATACTATTTTCCATAGTGGCTGTACCACACCAACAGTGTGGGGGTGTTCCCAGTTCTCCACATCCTTGACAACACTTATTATTTCTTGTCTTTTGGATGGTGGCCATTCTGACTGGTGTGAGGTGATATCTCATTATGATTTTGATTTGCATTTCCCTGACAATTAGCAATGTGGAGCAACTTTTCATGTGCCTGTTGGCCATTTATATTTCTTTGGAGAAGTGTCTGTTCAGGTCCTTTGCCCATTTTTTAATCAGGTTATTTGTGTTTTTAGTGTTAAGGCATTATACTACTGTCTATTAAGTGTGCAATAGCATTATGTTTTAAAAATGTAATTCTTTAACATAAAAATATTTTATTGCTAAAAAAATGCTAGCCATTTATCTGAGCTTTAGAGTTATAATCTTTGTGCTTGTGGAGGGTGTTGCCTCAGTGTCAATGGCTGCTGTCTGATCAGGGTGGTGGTTGCTGAAGGTTGGGGTCACTGTGGCAATTTCTTAAAATAAGACAAGAGTGAAGTTGTCTGCATTGGTTGGCTCTTCCTTTCATGAACAATTTCTCTGTAGCATGCAGGACTGTTTCACAGCATTTTACCCACAGGACTTCTTTCAAAATTGGAGTCAATCCTCTCAAACGCTGCTGCTGTTTTATCAACTAAGTTTATATAATATTCTAAATTCTTTGTTGGCATTTCAACAGTCTTCACGGTATCCTTATCAGAAGTAGATTCCATCTCAAGAAACCACTTTCTTTGCTCCTCCATAGGAAGCAACTCCTCATCCATTAAAGTTGTATCATGAGATGCCAGCAATCCAGTCACACCTTCAGGCCTCACATCTAATTCTAGTTCTTTACCTATTTCTACCACATCTGCAGTTACTTCCTCCACTGAAGTCTTGAACCCAAATGCCTGTTAATGTTGATATTCTGCCATCTTCTCATGAATCACAAGTGTTCTTAATGGCATCTAGAATGGTGAATCATTTTAAGTTTTTAAGTTACTTTTCTCAGATCCATCAGAGGAATCACTACTTAGGGCAACCTTATGAAATATATTTCTTAAATAATAAGACTTGAAAGTTGAAAAGAATCTTTGATCCATAGGCTGCAAAATGGATGTTGTGTTAGCAGGCATGAAAACAACATTAATCTCATTGTATTATCTCCACCAGCACTCTTGGGTGACCAGGTGCACTGTCAATGAGCAGTAATATTTTGAAAGGCACCTTTTTTCTGAGCAGTAGGTTTCAACAGTAGGCTTAAAATACTCAGTGAACCATGTTGTAAACATGAGCCATTGTCCAGGCTTTGTTGTTCCATTTATAGAACACAGGCAGAGTAGATTTAGCATAATTCTTAAGGGCTCTAGGATTTTTGGAATGGTAAGTGATTACTGATTTTAACTTAGTCACCAGCTGCATTAGCCCCTAACAAAGATTTGGCCTGTCCTTTGAAGCCAGGCATTGACTTTTCCTCTCTAGTTATGAAAGTCCTAGATGGTATCTTCTTCTAGTTAAGGCTATTTAATCTACATTGAAAAATCTGTTGTTTAGTGTAGTCACCTTCAATAATTCTTAGCTAGATTTTCTGGTAATGGGTTGCAGCTTCTACATGAGCACTTGCTGCTTCACCTTGCATTTTTCTGTTATGGAAAAGGCTTCTTTCCTTAAACTTCATGAACCAGCCTCTGCTGCCTTCCAGTTCTGCAGCTTCCTCACCTCTCTCAGCCTTCTTAACACTGAATTAGGGGTTTGCTCTAGATTAGATTTTGACCTAAGGGAATGCTGTGGCTGGTTTGATTTTCTATCCAGATCACTCAAATTTTCTTTATATCAGCAATAAGCTTGTTTCACTTTACTATTATGTGTGTGTTCACTGGAGTAACACTTTTAATTTCCTTCAAGAACTTTTCCTTTGCATTCACAACTCGGCTACTGTTTGGTGCAAGAGGCCTACCTTTCAGTCTATCTCAGTTTTTGATGTGAGTTCCTCAGAAACTAGAAAGCTTAATCATTGCTAGCTTTTGATTTAAAGTGAAAGACATGCAAGTCTTCCTTTCATTTGAACACTTAGAGGCCACTGTGGGGTTATTAACTGGCCTAATTTCAATACTGTTGTATCTCAGGGAATACAGAGGCCTGAGGAAAGGGAGAGAAATGGGGGAATGGCTGGTTGGTGGAGCAATCAGATCACATACAACATTTACTGGTTAAGTTTGTCATCTTATATGGGTGCAGTTCATGGCTCCCCAAAACAACTACAATAGTAGTATCAAAGATCACTGGTCACAGATCACCAAAACAAATACAATAAAAGTGAACAAATGCTACTAGAAAAATGGTGCTAACAGATGTGCTTGATACAAGGTTTCCACAAAGCTTCAATTTATTAATAAAAGCAGTATCTTCAAAGCACAATAAAACAAGGTATGCCTGTACAAAAAGTGTCACCAACTGGGTGGCCTGAAACAGAAATTTATCCTCTCTCAGTTCTGGAAGATGGAAGTCTAAAATCAAGAAGATTGACTTGGAGCCTGGCCCTTCCTGGTAACAAGTGGAAAGGACTATAGGACAATAATGATAAGGATGATGGTGATGATGATATCTGTCGATTACTACATTTGTTTAACATTTTATATAATCTCATCTAATCCTCACAATAACCCTATGAGTTAGGTACTGTGATCCCTCCCATTTTACACATGAGGAAACAGAGGCCCACAAAGAGGAGCAACTTGCTCTAGGTCTCACGGTGGCAGAAGCAAGATTCAAAGTCAAACTTGTCAGACCCCAGAGTCTCAGTCCCAGAAACAGTTGTATGTGGGGAGGGTGGGTTAAGAGATTCCAGGTGTGAACATAGGGAGATTTCTGCAGGACAGAATTCCAGGCATGATTTTGTGTTACCAGTGTTTTGGTTTGCAAGGAGGAGAAGCTGATCTCCTTTTCTATGGCGGAATGAACAAAAAGCAAAGACTCAGTTTAAGCAGGGCTCATTTCAATTTACTGTGGATGTGACCATGGATAATAACAAAAGGTAACAAATGAAGAGAAAAATGTAAGAAAGTGTACACTACTAGATACCAAAATATGTTATAAACTTGCTGTAACTGTGGCAATGGAATGCAATATACTTCCATTGCACAAATAGGCAAACAGACCAGTGGAATGGAATAGAGTTCAATAAATAGAGGTGGAATAACTGAATAATCATTTTGGGGAAAATAAGCCCAAACCCCTATCTCATACCATATGCAAAAATCAATTCCAAGTGGATTTCAGATCTAAATGTGAAAGAAAAAACAAAGCAGTGTTGAGATAGATTCAAGATGGTGGCATGAGAGGTGAGACACAGAACTCCTCCCAAAACCACATATAATACGAAAATATAGTTAATACAACTAATCCTAAAAGAGCAACAGAAAAGAAGCCTGCACCAGACTGCATACACCTGGAGAACAGAGCAGACCTCACGAAACAGGGTAATGTACCAAAGCCATGACCCAGCGGGACGCAAGCCCTTCCCACACCCCAGCTCACCAGCAGAAGGAAGAGAAATGGAGCAGGGAGGGGGTGGAAGCCTAGGACTGCTCAACACCCAGCCTTGGAGATCTGCTTTGGGAGCACAGTCCTACATTCCATGGAGCTCTGGAGATTGGTGGGGTTGGAAAGCTAAGACAGGCAGAATACTTGGAGACACTGAGATTCCAACCATTTGTGGAGGACAGGGATGCACATCTGGCCACCCTGAGACAAAGGAAAGATGGGTGGTCTGAGAGGCTTCCTAGCAGCAAGAGGGCTGCTGAAGGGCCGGGGTTTGGACGGAGCTTGCTGCACAATGGAAGGGATAGGTGGACAGGGTTGGCTGGCCACGCTCTGCAGAGCAGGTTGGGAACTTTCGGGAGCTTCAGGTGCTCCATCCCCCTGGTTGGCTGCTCAGCTCCGAGGTCCCCCATAGTGATATGCAGCCTGCTGCGCCTTCCTCCTGGCTTGCCAGCACCCAGTTCGCAAACCGGCAGTCCCTGCCCTGGCGTAAGGAGAGCTGGAGGGAGGCCCCACCTAGTGAAGCTACAAATGAAAAACACAGAGGCTTACACCTGTGTGCTTGGCCCACTGGTTCTGACAGTGTAAACAGGCACTGCAGCCGGGAAGCAGGAAACAGCTCTTTCCTCCCCCCAGGCACAAGTACCGCTCCCCTGCAACCCTTGACATCATTCCCGGGGCGGAGCAGCTCCAGAGACTAGAGCTTCTGGGCACTAGAGGGCACCACATACAAATATGAAACATAAAAGGAACCTGGTTCAGACAAAAATCTCAGAAACACTAGAAAGAGGGCCAAATGAAACTGAACTCACCAGTCTTCCTGAAAGACAGTTCAAAATGAAATTATAAACATGCTTATGGAGGTACAGAAAAATACTCAAGAACTCAGGAACGAATTTAAGTCAGAGATTCAATCATTAAGAAATTCCATATTTGAAATGAAACATACAATGGAGGAATTTAAAAGCAGATTATACGTAGTGGAAGAGACGGTAAATGGAATAGAAATTAGAGAAGAGGAATATAAAGAAGCTGAGGCACAGAGAGAAAAAAGGATCTCTAAGAATGAAAGAATATTGAGAGAACTGTGACCAATCCAAACAGAATAATATTCACACAATAGGAGTACCAGAAGAAGAAGAGAGAGAAAAAGGGATAGAAAGTGCCATTGAGGAGGTAATTGCTGAAAACTTCCCCAATCTGGGGAAGGAGATAGTCTCTCAAGTCATGGAGGTGCACAGATCTCCCAACACAAGGGACCCAAGGAAGACAACATCAAGACATATAATAATTAAAATGGCAAAGATCAAGGATAAAGACAGACTTTTAAAAGCAACTAGAGAGAGAAAAAAGATCACATACAAAGGAAAACCCATCAGGCTATCATCAGATCATCAGACTTCTCAAAAGAAACTTTACAGGCCAGAGGGAGTGGCATGATATATTTAATGCAATGAAGCAGAAGGGCCTTCAACCAAGACTACTCTACCCGGCAAGGTTATCATTTAAATTTTAAGGAGGGATTAAACAATTTTCAGATAAGCAAAAGCTGAGAGAATTTACCTCCCACAAACTACGTCTACAGGGCATTTTGGAGGGACTCCTATAGATGGAAGTATTCCTAAGGCTAAATAGATGTCACTCAAGGCATAGACAAACAGTACAGAATATGATTCCTAACATACAAAGAATGGAGAAGGAAGAAAAAGGAGAAAAAAAAAGAACCTTTAGGTTGTGTCTGTAATAGCATACAAAGTGAGTTAAATTAGACTGTTAGATAGTAAGGGAATTACCCTTAAACCTTTAGTAACCACGAATCTAAAGCCTGCAATGGCAAGAAGTACATACCTATGGATAATCACCCTAAATGTAAATGGTCTGAAGGCACCAATCAAAAGACACAGAGTTACTGAATGGATAAAAAAAACAAGACCCATCTATATGCTGCATACAACAGACTCACTTCAAACCCAAAGACATACACACACTGAAAGGGATGGAAAAAGATATTTCATGCAACTAATAGTGAGAAAAAAGCAGGAGTTGCAGTACTTTTATCAGACAAAATAGACTTCAAAAAAAAGAAAGTCAGAAGAGACAAGGAAGGACATTAAATAATGATAAAAGGGTCAGTCCAACAAGAGGATATAACTATTATAAATATCTATGCACCCTACACAGGATCACCTACATATGTGAAACAAATCCTAAAAGAATTAAAGGGGGATATAGAATGCAATGCATTCATTTTAGGAGACTTTAACACACCACTCACTCCAAAGGACAGATCAATGAGACAGAAAATAAATAAATAGACTGGGGCACTGAACAACATATTAGAAAAGATAGATCTAATGGACATCTACAGAACACTCTACCCAAAAGCAACAGGATACACATTCTTCTCAAGTGCACACGGAATATATTCCAGAACAGATCATATACTAGGCCACAAAAAGAACCTCAGTAAATTCAGAAAGATTGAAATTGTACCAATCAGCTTCTCAGATCACAAAGGTATGAAACTAGAAATAATTACACAAAGAAAATGAAAAAGCCCACAAACACATGAAGGCTTAATAACATGCTCCTAAATAATCAATGGATCAATGACCAAATAAAAACAGAGATCAGGCAAAATATGGAGACAAATGACAGCAATAATTCAACACCACAAAACCTGTGGGACACAGCGAAGGCTGTGCTAAGAGGGAAATATACTGCAATACAGGCCTACCTCAGGAAAGAAGAACAATCCCAAATGAACAGTCTAAACTCAAAATTAATGAAACTAGAAAAGGAAGAACAAATGAGGCCCAAACTCAGTAGAAGGAGGGACATAATAAAGATTAAAGCAGAAATAAATAAAATTGAGAAGAACAGAACAATAGAAAGAAGCAATCAAAGCAGGAGCTGGTTCTTCAAGAAAATAAACAAAATAGATAAACCTCTAACCAGCCTTATGAAGAAAAAAAGAGAATCTACACATAAAAAGAATCAGAAATGAGAAAGGAAAAATCACTACAGACACCACTGAAGTACAAAGAATTATTAGAGAATACTATGAAAAATTATATGGTAGCAAATGAGATAACCTAGAAGAAAAGGACAGTTTTCTAGAAAAACACAACCTTCCAAGGGTGACCCAGGAAGAAACAGAAAATCTGAATAGACCAATTACCAGGAAAGAAATTGAATGGGTAATCAAAAAACTACCTAAGAACAAAACTAGACCAGATGGTTTCACTGCTGAATTTTATCAAACATTTAGTGAACACCTAATACCCATCCTTCCTTAAAGTTTTCCAAAAAGTAGAAGAGGAGGGAATACTCCCTAACTCATTCTATGAGACCAACATCACTCTAATACCAAAACCAGGCAAAGAAACCACAGAAAAAGAAAATTACAGAACAAACAATATTCCTGATGAACATAGATGCAAAAATAATCAACAAAATATTAGGAAACCGAATTCAAAAATACATCAAAAAGATCATCGATCATGATCAAGTAGGATTCATCCCAGGGATGCAAGGATGGTACAACATTCGAAAATCCATCAACATCATCCACTACATCAACAAACAGAAGGACAAAAACCACATGATCATCTCCATAGATGCTGAAAAAGCATTCGACAAAATTCAACATCTATTCATAATAAAAACTCTCAACAAAATGGGTATAGAGGGCAAGTACCTCAACATAATAAAGGCCATATATGACAAACCCACAGCCAACATTATACTTAACAGTGAGAAGCTGAAAACTTTCCTTTAAGATCGGGAACAAGACAAGGATACCCACTCTTCCCTCTTTTATTCAACATAGTTCTGGAGGTTCTAGCCACAGCAATCAGACAACACAAAGAAATAAAAGGCATCCAGATTGGCAAGGAAGAAGTCAAACTGTCCCTGTTTGCAGATGACATGATATTGTACATAAAAAACCCTAAAGAACCCACTCCAAAACTACTAGATCTAATTATCTGAATGCAGCAAAGTTGCGGGACACAAAATTAATACACAGAAATCTGTTTCACTACTATACACTAACAGTGAACTAGCAGAAAGAGAAATCAGGAAAACAATTCCATTCACAATTGCATCCAAACGAATAAAATACCTAGGAATAAACCTAACCAAGGAAGTGAAAGACCTATACCCTAAAAACTACAAGACACGCTTAAGAGAAATTAAAGAGGACACTAATAAATGGAAATTCATCCCATGCTCTTGGCTAGGAAGAATTAATATTGTCAAAATGGTCATCCTGCCTAAAGCAATCTACACATTCAATGCAATCCCTATCAAAATACCTACAGCATTCTTCAATGAACTATAGCAAATAGTTCAAAAATTCATATGGAACGACAAAAGACCCCAAATAGCCAAAGCTATCCTGAGAAGGCACAAGAACAGACTCACAGACCAGTGGAACAGACCAGAGAACCCAGATATAAACCCAAGCATATATGGTCAATTAATATATGATAAAGGAGCCATGGATATACAATGGGGAAATGACAGCCTCTTCAACAGCTGGTGTTGGCAAAACTGGAACAACTACATGTAAGAGAATGAAACTGGATTATTGTGTAACCCCACAGACAAAAGTAAACTCAAAATGGATCAAAAAAAAAAATGGATCGAAGACTTGAATGTAAGTCATGAAACCATAAAACTCTTAGAAAAAAACATAGGCAAAAATCGCTTGGACATAAACATGAGCAACTTCTTCATGAACATATCTCCCCGGGCAAGGGAAACAAAAGCAAAAATGAACAAGTGGGACTACATCAAACTAAAAAGCTTCTGTACAGCAAAGGACACCATCAGTAGAACAAAAAGACATCTTACAGTATGAGAGAATATATTCATAAATCACACAACCAATAAGGGGTTGACATCCAAATTATATAAAGAGCTCACACAGCTCAACAAACAAAAAGCAAATAAGACAATTAAAAACTGGGCAGAGCAGCTGAAGAGACACTTCTCCAAAGAAGAATTTTAGATGGCCAACAGGCATATGAAAAGATGCTCCATTTTGTTAATCATCAGAGAAATGCAAATTAAAACCACAATGAGATATCACCTCACACCAGTTAGGATGGCCAACATCCAAAACACAAACAAAAACAAATGTTGGCGAGGATGTGGAGAAAGGGGAACCCTCCTACACTGCTGGTGGGAATGTAAGCTAGTTCAACCATTGTGGAAAGCAGTATGGAGGTTCCTCAAAAAACTCAAAATAGAAATACCATTTGACCCAGGAATTCCACTCCTAGGAATTTACCCTAAGAATGCAGCAGCCCAGTTTGAAAAAGACATATGCATCCCTATGTTTATCGCAGCACTATTTAGAATAGCCAAGATGTGGAAGCAACCTAAGTGTCCATCAGTAGATGAATGGACAAAGAAGAGGTGGTACATATATGCAATGGAATATTATTCAGCCATAAGAAGAAAACAAATCCTACCATTTGCAACAACATGGATGGAGCTAGAGGGTGTTATGCTCAGTGAAATAACTCAGGTGGAGAAAGACAAGTATCAGATGATTTCACTCATCTGTGGAGTATAAGAACAAAGAAAAAACTGAAGGAACAAAACAGCAGCAGACTCACAGAACCCAAGAATGGACTAACAGTTACCAAAGGGAAAGGGATTGGGGAGAATGGGTGGGAAGGGAGGGATAAGGGGGAAAAAGGGGCATTATGATTAGCATACATAATAAGACAAATACCAAGTGATTTCCCTCATTTGTGGAGTATAACAACGAAGCAAAACTGAAGGAACAAAATAGCAGCAGACTCACAGACTCCAAGAGTGGTTACCAAAGGGGAGGGGTTGGGAGGGCGGGTGGGGAGGGAGGGAGAAGGGGATTGTGGGGTATCATGATTGGTGCACATGGTGTGTGTGGGGTCAGGGGGAAAACAGTGTAGCTCAGAGAAGACAAATAGAAACTCTGTGGCATCTTACTACACTGATGGATAGTGACTGCAATGGGGTATTGGGGGGGAACTCGATAATTAGATTGAATGTAATAACAACATTGTTTTTCTTGTGAAACCTTCATAAGAGTGTATATCAATGATACCTCAATAAAAAAAAGTGGAATTGGCTTTGTACATATTTTACATATATACTTTGTACATACTGAAAAAATCTTTAACCTTGGTAGTAAGGGAAAAAGTTAAAAATTTTAAACAATAGGCAGCAGTTTAACTGAGCAAAGTGGCAAAAATTGAGTAACAAATATTAGGGACTTGTGCTTCTGGCCACAACTAAGTAACAGGGGACAGATTTAAATACATACATATACACACACACACACAAATATTACCTTAAACAACTAAAAATAAAAACAGACAAAATTATATGAAAAAATTATTGGACAATAGAAGCACAGTACAGCAATCCCTGAGAGAAGGGAGACAAATGAGGGGAGTCCTATGATACCCAGCTTACTTTCAGCTAAGAGTTTCCAGACCACAGAACAGAGAAAAGGAACCCACAGAGAGACTGGTCATCTTGTTGAGTTGAGGAGCAGAACTGACAATTCTTGGAGCTCAAGGAGGGTAGAATTTTTGGGGCCAAGTACTAGAGAATAGAATGCTGCACAGAGAGGCTCTGGAGAGCTTTAGAAAGTTCCCCTCCAATCTTAAACCAAGTACTAGTCAGCTCATGCATGTGAGGAAGCTATCCAAGGCTTAGGAAGGAACCACTGAAAAGGAGTAGAAAGGAAAATTTCCAGTTTCCAAACTCACACAAGTTCTACAATGGTTTGTATTCACACCAGCCTGAGTGGGAAGACCTTCTAACACACAGACCATCAAGTACTTAGAAGGCTATTTTCTCAGTAGTAGGGCCAAAATTAGGCTCAGACTAATGGATGATCTGTTCCCACATAATAAAGCTTAATAGCAAGCCTCAAAAGGATCAAACTGTTTCCTAGTGACTACATCTCCAACAAATTTCAAAAGTATTTAAAGAAAATTGAAGAAATCCATCAACCAACATTAAATCCACAATATATTTTTAAAGAATTACTAGACATGCCAGAAAGCAGGGAAATGTGACCTACAATATGGAGGAAACTCATTAAATTGAAACAGATCCAGAAGTGATGCATAAATAGTATTAGAATTGAATTAAAACAGCTATTAAAAATATATATATATGTTCAAGAAGATAAAGAATAGCAAAGACATGCAAAAGAAAGATATGGAAGATGTAAAAAGTCCTATATCGAACATTTAAAGGTTAAAAGTAGAATGGCTCGGATATGGATGGGATTATCAGCACATTAGCTCCAGCAGAAGAAAATATCAGTGAACTTTATGAAGCAATAAAAACTATCCAAAATGAAACAGGGGGAAAAAAAAAAGAAGAAAATCAACAAAGCACCATGAGCTGTGAAATGAGGGGCCTGATATTCATACGTCTGGAATTCAAAAAAAAGAGGAAAAAGAAATTGTGGGAAGGACTAAAAAGAAAAAAAATCCTAAGAAATAACGGCTAAACATTTAAAATTTTTGATGCAAAGTGTTAATTCACAGACCCAAGAACTCAACTGACCCCAAACACAGGAAACATTAGAAAACTACACCATAATCAAACTGCTCAAAACTAGTGAAAAAGAGAAAATCTTAAAAGCAGCCAGAGAGAAAACAGACTATGTACAGAGAAACAAAGGAAAAAAAGAATAACATCAGACTTTTAATCAGAAGCAATGAAAGCCAGAAGGAAGTGCAACAATATTTTTATCGTACTGAAAGAAAAAATTGTCAATCTAGAAGTCTATACATAGTAAAAACATCTTTCAAAAATGAAGAACAAGGGAGTAATTGGAACTCTAGTATGTTCCTGGTGAGATTATAAAATGATGCAGGTGTTGTGGAAAACAGCCTGGCCATTCCTGAAAAGGGTAAAAAGAGTTACCATATGACCCAGCAATTCCACTCCTAGGTAGATACATAGAAGAACTGAAAACAAACTTCCACACAAAAACTTGTACATGAATGTTCACAGCAGCATTATTCAAAATAGCCAAGAGCCAAAACAACCTAAATCTTCATCAACTGATGAATGAATAAACAAAATGTAGAATATCCATATAATGGAATATTGTTTGACCATAAAAGGGAATGAAGTACTGATACATGTTAGAACACAGATGAACCTCAAAAACATACTAAGGGAAAGAAGTCAGATACGAAATGTCACATATTGTATGTTTCTAATTATATGAAATGTCCAGAATTGGCAAATCTGTAGAGACAGAAAATAGATTAGTGGTTACCTAAGGCTGGGGGGAGAAACAGTAAAGGAAGAGAATAAATGCAAATGGGTATGGGGTTTCTTTTTGTGGTGATAAAAATGTTCTAAAATTAGTGATGAAGGCTGAATTGTATACTGAACTGTCCATTTTAAAAGGGTGATTTTTAATGTAACTTGTACCTCAATGGAGCTGTTATTTTTTTAATTGAAATATAGTATATGTGCAATGGTATATTGGTTTCAGATGTACAACACAGACATTCAACAATCATATGCATTACTAAATGCTCACCCTGATAAGTGTAGTTACCATCTGTCAACAGAGAAATTACAATATTATTGATGATGCACTCCTTTGTTTATCACAACATTATTTATAAAAGTCAAGATATGGAAACAATCTAACAGCTGTGTTTTTTTTTAAGAGAGATAAATGGAATGAGGAATACTAGAAATAATAAACATGGGTTAATGAGAAATATGCTTTTAAAATCTAAAAGATAGTTAACTGCTTAAAGGAAAAATAATAACTTGTGGGGCTTATAAAAAAGTAGAAATAAAACCCATGACAGCAATAACACAAAAACCAAGAGGGAAAATGAAGTATTCAGTTGTAGGATTCTTACATTCCCACCTAAAGTGCCACACTTGAATGTAGATTAAGTTGAAGATGTATGTAAACTCTAAAGCAACTGCTAAAAAATTGAGTATATAATAAGCCAAAAAGAGAGATAAAATAGAATCATAAAAAATACTCAGTTGGTCCAAAAATAAACAGAAAAAGGGGAAAATGAATAAAGAATAACAGGACAAATAGAAAGTAAATAGCAAGATGGTAGATTTACACCCAATCATATCAATAATCACATAAAACTTAAATAGTATAAATACCCCAACTGTATGTTGTCTTAATAAACCCACTTTGAATATAAAGACAGAAATCAGCTTAAAGGGAAAGGATAGAAAAGGACCTACCATTTACTAAAGAAAATTGGGGTGAAGCAGAGTTCCTAGGGACAAGCTGGGTACACCACGGGTTCCTGGGTTCTACCCAGGGACAGGACTACCCCCACAGGACTAGAAGACTGCAGGTCTTGAATGCCAGGCTAAGGGGCTGGCATGGACTTCAGTAGGCAACAGATTCACTGAAGGGTTTGGAATGCAGTGTGTGGGATGCATGGGAGGGCTGGCAGGCATGTGGTGGGGGATTTGCAGCCTGGAGACTGAGACCCAGCAAGGTCAGGGGAGATGGAGGCCTGGACCACTGCAGAGACAGTGTGTGTGTTGTGTTTGGGAGACCACAGAGGTGCCTGAAAGGTGGAAGGTGGAGGGCAGAGGAAAGAGAGGGGAGAATTTGACCCACAGGGCTGAGAGACCAGTCCATGACATAACAACGGGAAAATGAGGAGGAGGAATGGTTAGTGGGTGGGGAGATCTAGGTGGGAGGAAGGATGCTGGTCTATTTCATCTTTACTGTGCATCTGTTATGTGACAAGCTGTTGGCACTGTGGAGAGTTCAGAGATAAGAGAGGGTCAGTTCCCACATTCTGAAAGCAGAGTCTGCCTTACCAGGATCTGTATTATCCTGACCTGCATTATGAACCTCCGAGAATGCTCCAGAATGCAACATTTGCCTGCTTCATTTGACTATGTGAAGAGCAGAAACATAGCAGTGGTTACCAATTATTGAGAATTTATTGCATGAGAGGCACTTTACCTACAGTCAGGCTGTCAGGGCCCACACACTTTGCAGTGCATTGCTGAGATGTGAGGAATCCCCCTCACAAAACCCCATGTGTGTCTTACTCCTGCAAATGTCATGTTTCCCCACCAATAAGGTGTTGGAAGACAGGGAATAAATTTTCAGTCCTGTTGGAAGGAATAAAGTGGTTAACTCAGACAAGTAGAGCTGTACCATGGGGGAACTCACTGAGTCAGGGTCTCTACCCTCTGCCCTCTGCAGCAGATCCAGGAATCTCCCTGTCCTCTTCCAGGCTATTGGCCACATGGTGGTGCTGGGGACATGTTAAAACAGTGGCACACACCTGTAGGAGAGGGTGCCCTTGTTTCTACCTGTGAGGTAGTAGGACTATTATGCCCATCTTACAAGGAAAGGCTTACAGGGGTTGAGTGACTTGCCTGAGGAAACCCTGCTAGTAAGTGCAGAGATCTGAACCCAGGTCACTCTGACTGAAGATTTCAGTCCCTATCTCCCACATAGTGAGGCTTCTCTGGGCTGGGGAGTTAGAGCAACATTTAGCAAATGCCCCTCTGCAGTATAATAGCTTGTGCTCCTTCCAAATAGAGAAAATAGGGGCACGAATACAAGGTGAGCCTGCAAGAGCTTGAGTCACAAAGTAAGGAGGTGTTCAAGGGATGCTGGGGCATGTCAAATGAGCACACGAGGCAGCCTGAAGGAGCTCCCACTGGCCAAATCTGGGACAATCTGAGCATCAAAATAAATGATGACAGTAATGGATTATAACTCACTAAATAAAATGGGCACCCCTGAGTCCATACACACACGAATGAATAAATGGGAGAGGAGAAAGCTGTTCCTTACAGTAGGATTGCTAACTGATGAATTTAGAATTTAGATGGAATGGTGGAATCAGAAAATTACCACTTGGCAATAGTCTTAGTAATAATCAGGCAAGAATCAGGAATAAATGCTAAAACCAGTGGGTGAAAGTTTAATGGGGAATGGAATATTCACATAATTCCCAAATACCTCCTCTGCAAAACATTTTTTGGTGACAAAGGTTAAAAAAAGAATGTTACTGTGGAGAAACCTGGCAGACACTACCTTAGTCAAGTGATCCCAGGTAATGTGGTCTGTAATGGGACAAACAGAAATTGGGTGCTGCCAACAGGAGGAAATGAGAAGGCTGTGATTTTTCTACAATGGGCAACCTGAATCTCATAATGAAGAAATCTCAGCCAAACTGAAGCTGATGGGCATATTGCAACCATCTGGCCTATAATCTTTGAAAGAGTGAAGGTTATGCAGGCCTGAAAAAGACTCAGGAGCTGTTCTAGAAGGAAGGAGACAAAAGAGACGTGATCCAGGGCTGGATCCTTTGCTATAAGGACATCACTGGGGACATGGATAGTTGGTAAAATTTGAATGAGGCCTGAGGATTACATGGTTATAATGCACTGATGTTAATTTCCTGATGTGGGTATTTGGGGCAAGGAAGAGAACGTTCTTGCTTGTAAGAAATACACACAAAACATTTGGGGGTCATAGGGAATCATGTTAACAACTTACTTTCAGATGGTTCAGGCAGGTGTTGGCGATGCCCCTGGGTATCTCAGAAAACGGTCAGGCCTGACCTCAGGGGTCTTGGCCTGAGGGCAGCCTCTGGTTATACACTGGCAGAAGAGCAGAGCTCACCACCCTCTATCGGAAGCTGTCACTGTTAGCAAGTCCTTCCTCTTGTCCATCACTCAGCTTTGAAGGAAGCTGCTGTGCACCCCAGAAGGACTAGATAGATACCTTCTGACTTAAGCGTTGGTCAGTCTGACTGGAAGTGTCCCTATCGCTTCAGCCTCCCCTCACAAGGCTCTGCAGCGATGGCGCCCCCTTGTGTCCATGGAAAGATCCTTCCCAGGGAGAGCTATTTCTCCCTACCACCCCCACCCCAAATTTACTCCTCCTTGGACTGCCCAGCCTACTTACTTCCTCTCATTTAGGCATCATTCTTTGTTCATTCATGCAACAATTGCACATCAGGTAACTATGCTTGATCCCAAAGGTACAAAAATGGATCATCCCCGGCTTTTAACATCAAAGAGCTCTCAGTTTGATGGAGGGACAAACTAATACACCATAGCAGGTCTGTGCCCCCCTAAAAGTAAGCACGAGGAGCTCTGGGATCACCCAAACTGACCTGGGAAGGCTTCCCGGAAGAGGTGACCACAATTCAGCCTTTTTCGGCTCCTTGCTGCCCCCAACCAGGAGTTCTCCAAAGCTTACCACCCACTCCCCTCGGGCTTCTGGTTCTGTCTAGGCCTGACTGACAGAGGGGTACACTCCCAGGGTCCTACACCTGATCCCAGAGGAATGAATCATGACTCAGCCAGTCCTTCTGGGTAGCCCTAAGGCACAGCTTCCCCTGCTGATACTGATGACAATGACAATGATATTGGTATAGATATTAATAGTGGCTACCATTTCATGACTCTTTGTTCCAGGCACTGTGCTCAGACCTGTACATCACATCAAGCAATCCTCACAATTGCCCAGTAGGTAATAAGATTATTCCCATTTTACAGAGAGAAAACCAAGGCTCAGCCAAGTTAAAGAGGGAATCTCACCAATCACCTTATAGTCACTGAGCTACAGCTTTCCATGGTCTGTACCCACAGTCCCTGCTCTCCCTGCTGCTCTAGCCACTGAAGGTTCCCACTTCTATCAAAGGTAAGCTCTGGATCCTATCACCTTGCATGTTCCAGAAATTTAGCTTGATCAGTACTTTATAAAGCTAACCTGTTGTTGGACATCTCACCTTCTTTCACCAAGGAGACTGGAGTGAACACCAAAGCTGGTGAACAGCAGGGCCTGGACTTGTACTGGGCATAGGGACAGTTACATTTCTCTGTATCCCTCAAGTCCATTATCCTTGGTGGACACTCAATGTCCGTTGCTTGAAAAAACTGCCTCCTGTTTTAGCACTGATACTGGTTGCAAGCCATCAGACCTGCTATTTCCAATGCTCAAGCTGATTCTCATTTTGAGATATGGCTAGAATCTTCATGTGATGTCACTGGGGTATCAAGTGGCCATTTTGGGACAAAAGTGAACATATTCCCAGAGACTGCTATGTGCCAGAGTTGGTCACACTGATTATATTATCAACTCCTCACAGTGGTCCTGCATGAAGGAGTTTAGTCTCACAGAGGTAAGAACCCTGGAGATCTTCAGATCCATTCTCCAGAGGCAACCCCCTCACCTTGCCCTGAACACACCACACATTCATTACTTGCTCACTGATATATTCCCTACAAGCACATGAGCTCCATGAAGCAGGGACTCTGCCATCGGCACAGGCAGGTCCAGAACGGGGCCTGGCACACTGTCGGTGCTCATCAATATTTATTGAATGAATCAAGTTATTTGCAAGCCCTGTCTACTTAACCTCTGATGACTGTTTCACACACACCCCACCCCCTTCTCAATGCTGACACTCTAGCCAAAAGACAAATCTCTGGTGGCCGCTTCCTCTAACCACTCGGGTGTTCAGTCATCCTACAGAGTTGTCTTTCTGATCCACACTGCTGTTCACACCACTCTCCTGCTCACAGACCTTATCATTGTTAACATGATGACTCCTATTTGATGAAGACTGTGAACCTGTTACCATTGCTACATTAGAAGTTCCCCCAGTATCCTGGGGTTTTTATTATCTCTATGGTAAGATGGGGAAACAGAAGCTTAGGAGGTTAAGTAACTTGTCCGAGCTCACTGAGCTACTATGTGGCAGAACTGGGATTTGAACCCAGGTCAGTGTGAGTCCCAAGGCCCCACTCTTGGCTGCTGTGTTCTACTACTGAGCACAGCCTTAGTGAGCATCAGACTGGAATGTGCATCAGAATCTCCTGGGGGAGGCTCATGAAACATGGATGACTGTACCCCAGTCCCTGAGTGTGTGATTCAGCAGGTCAGGGACTGGGCCTGAGAATCTGCATTGCTAATACATTCCCGGGTGGGGCTGCTGCTATAGTCTCACACTCAAGAACCACTGACCCAGAAAAATGCACAGCAGCTCAAGCAAACAGAATTCTGTCTACAGTTTCAGAAGGCTTGTGGATCTCCTGTAGCTTCTCCGTGTGTCTCAGGCAGAGGAGGGTCTGTGGGCCTCACCTTAAGAACCACGTTCAGAGAAACAGTGTAAGATCCTTGGCATCCTGAGCCCGTGAGTTCTGTTCAGCAAGTTTCTGTTAGGTGAGGGGCACCTGAGTCTCAGTCCCTGTTCCCTTTGCAAATCTGACTCTTCCTTAATAAAGTTAATTATCTGACCTTGAAATGTACCATAGCTGACACTCCACAAAAAGGCCTCTGCTTGTCTTACCAATGTAAATGATAAATATAGGGCCCGGAGCAATTTCTCTAGGAGATATCGTGTCAGTGTTTTAATAATTGTTGAGCAGAGCCTTGGGAGTCAATTACAGAACTAGGGCAGTTTTTTCTAAAGCTACTTGGTTTCCAGCTCCCAGAACTTGTGGGTATATAATACTGATGGGTCAGAAGGGTTTTGACATCATTTCCCTTGTATGAATGGTGCATAGAATTTGAAATTTTGTTCCAGTAAAGCAGATGCTCGGGGTTCCTTCCCTGCCTACTCCTCCCTCCTCACCTCCTTTCCCCTTTCACCAGCCTCCTCGCTAAAGCCAAGTTACCCTGGGATCTGAATCCATAGGCTGAAGATCTGCCTGTTACTGGCTGTGGACAGTGGAGCCCTCAGCCTTCCTCCTTGCTCTGGGAGCTCGTATTGTCTGTCTGGCCCCTGGGGAACTAGAGGGCCCCAGGCCAGGGGAGCTCTTGGGCCAGTGGCAGGTGAGGCCTCATGGACAATCGCAGGATCCAGGACCACCTGGGAGCTTGCCTGTGCCCCCTCCCCACCACTGGAGGGTTTCCCCTTCTAGGCGCACACCTGGCAGGGGCCCAGGAGGCTGGGTGGCACTGTCACGTGATTCCAGCATAGACGGGTAACAGTCACTCGGTCCTCAATGAGAACCTTGAAAAATGTAAATCAGGTCATGTTACAGCCTGCTCTCCACCCTCCACAAGCTCCATAAGACCTAGAGGAGGACAAAAACTCTTTCTCAGTCTAGCCTCCCCCAACCTTGCTGATCCCGTCTCCTCTCCCTTCCCCCTTGCTGTGGCCCTCCATGATGGCTGTGCCCGCTTCCCCAGAAAACCACGCGGCTGGTTCCTTACATGGCTCAAGTCTCACTCAAACGTCACCTTCCCAGACATCCCCAGCTAAGACAGCACCTCCATCCCCTTGAGGCCTACACTCTGCTACACTTCTTCATGGTGCCAGCCATTACTGTGCTGAGTGTCTAGTTACTGCATGTCTCTTCGCTAGAGTGAAAGGAGCTTGAAGGCAAGGACCAGGTGTGTATTCCAGACACTCAGTATAGTGAATGAATATAGTGAATGAATGCTACCACCAATGGAGTATTACCTCCCACCCACCTTGCAAAGTGGGAATTACTGTCAAGGTCACACAGCAGTAAGGTGGACCTGGGCCAGGAACCCACGTCTGTGGGACTCCAGGCCCGTGGATGGGTGGTTACCTAATGGCAGCTCAGGCTGGGCTTGAGGCAGGTGAAGGTGGCTCCTAAGAAAGACCAGTCCTTGGTGACAGCATGCAGGAGGGGTGTCAGGCAGCATGGAAGACTGCTGCATGGCATCTGGGGGTACCCCTAGAGGGAAACTGAGGGCCAAGCCAGGGCCCTAAGCAAACCACAGGGTAGGATCTAGAGCACACCCCTGTCTCCCAAAGGGGAAGGGGCTCTTGAGGCTGTCTGGGGGCCAGGGATGGTCAGGGCGGGCTGTCCCCAAACCTTTACAAGCCTCACACACATGATTTATGGACCTGCTAACATGGTCCTGTCCTGCTGTGATGAGCCTGGGCAGGGCTGACACAAGAGATGGGGGGTTCTAGATAGTTTTACCATAAACATCTTTGCTGTAGACAACTTTTCCACATGCATTTTCACTGCATAACTAATCAGCCATAAGGCAATTTTGCTATACAATACAAAATAACTGGTTGACAGCTTGGTTTCATTTCTCCATTGACAAAATTCCCATGTTTATATTGTATAAATCGTAGCTAGTCCTCATAATGGTCTATACCATGATAAGCAGACATGGTGGTCTTAGGAGTGGGTGTTAACAAGTAAATATATGGACTTGATACAAAATAACCGTGATAAAACTTACTGGAGGTGTGAAATAAGAAAGTGTAAAGCCCAATTACATACTCCACTATAACAGGAAATGAAAACTTGTAGTTATAATGATAACAAATCTCTGTTACAAATGCATTACAGCATTAGCATTTCTTCCCACATTTACCATAGAACTTTGGAACATCTTTCAACAGACATGTGACAATACGCCAAGAAGGAACGAGAGTGTGGAAGGCTTTCAAGATGCAGTACACAGCTCAGTTACAAATATGCATCCCAGTATTTGGAAAACTGATACCTCTCCTAATGAAGGAGGAAATTAATAACTAATTATGTTATTTTTTTCATGTTTCATTATATCCTTTTAAATGTCCCTCTTTTGTTTTTCATTATTTTGCCTTTTACACTGAAACTGCTTTATAGCCAATTAGTTATTCAGTGAAAATGCTTGTGGCAAAGATGTTTACAGCAAGGATGCTTATGGTGAGAATACTAGACATGGAGACAGGTTGTCAAGCACAGCATAGGGAATGTAGTCAATAAGATTGAAATAACTTTGTACAGTGACAGATGGCAACTAAACTTATTGTGGTGCGCATTTTGTAATGTATATAATTGTTGAATCACTATGTTGCACATCAGAAACCAATATAATAATATGTGTCACCTATACCTCAATTTAAAATGTATACTATAAAAAAAAGAGATGAGGTGTCAGCAGAGGGGGGCCATAGACCCTGCTGGACAATTGTCAGCTTCTGGCCATGCCGACAAGAGGAGGTGGCAGAACTGTCAGAGGAGAAGGATGCTCACTGCTCAGAAGCATCCTGGAGCAACAGGCATGCAGAGGAAGGTCATGGGTATCTTAACTGTTAGGGCAGTTCAGGATCCAACACTGCTCCGAAGAGGCAAGCAAGAGAGAGTGGTTGGGATTTCTCCATTCCATGCCAAGTGTGGGGTCAGAGGCTTTATGGGCAACCAATGGTAGGATAACTGCATCCAGCTGGAGTTTGAAGAGAGATGCCAAGGCATCCCAATGGAAACAACAAAAATTAGAACCAAGAGGAAACAGTGCAGCATCTCCCAAGATGACACAGACATGGGCACTTTCCTTGGAGGCAGAGAAGATAAGACCAATATGAAAGGGCTCAGAATGTCTTGACCAGGGCTTAGGATTTGCACCAGGTGAAGGCCTAGGAAACTGGGCAGAAGTAGCAAGACCCACAACAGCAGCCTGGCCAGAGGGGGAGGGCTGTCAATTCTCTCCTGCACCTCCTCATACATACATACAACTGCCTTGGTTTCCCAATCTGTGAGATGGGACAATGGCCAGCCTTGAAGGATGTGGTGTGCACCAGACAACCAGGACAGATGGGAAGTCCCGTCCTGGTCTCTGACCCACAATTTTCAAGTTGACTTTTGGAGGAGAGCATCCACTTGCCTCCAAGAGGCTGCTTGTGACTCCCTTTGGTGAACTCCCTTTCCAAAAGCACCTGCAGATCTGGGGCTCAAGTGTCACTCCTACAAGCATTTGGAGTCCCAGATCTGTGCCAGGTGCTTGAGACCCTAAGGTGAATTGAGTGTGACTCCTGCCTCACAGGTCACACGGCCTGGTGGAAAGGGCATTTGGGTGAATCAATGACGACATCAAATGCTAGTCTCTGAACATATTCAAGAAATGCAAAACCTCTGCCCTTCAACAGATTAAATTCTTGACCACTTGGAGCCAAGGTAGTGAACAAGGTGAGTGACCCAGTTGGGAAATTCTGACAGACAGACTCTGGAACCAGACCTGGTTTCTTCCCCGGGTGGGCTAGTACCCTGACTTCTCTGGGCCCAGTCTCTTCTGTTGTGAAATGGACCTACTACTGGCCCCCGTGGCTGGTGGCTAGGATGAAATGAAATTAAACACGTGAAATGCTGAGTGAGCCCCATGCCCACTCGTGGTGAGGGCTGTTACAACTCCAAGGCCTTCTTAGGAACTGAGAAGGTGTGAGCACCCCAGGTGAGTGCAGAAGTAGGGCAGGACTTGGGGAATACAGAAGGCCATGAGAAGAGGAGGATTGTGCTCAAGTCAGCAGAGGCTCCTCCACCTTCTCTCACTCTGGGATATCCTGTGGGGACACTGGTGTCCTTAAAAGCAGGACAAGCCTGCCACCCAGTGCTGCTAGGTGCCATCACAGCAGCCAGCAGAGCAGCTGCCTCTCTCTGCTCCACCCCAGCATCCCCGAGCCTGGGCCTGGCTCCTGGGAACCTTGATGGCCTTTGGGATTCTGTGATGACTAAAGGCTGCCACTCTCCCTGTCACCTGAGAAGTCTTTCTCATACTCGATTCTGCAATCATCAACTTGCAGGTCACCAGAAGGACCTGAGAGAAGCCCTGCAGGTCATGAAGGGCAAGTGCAGCTGAAGTCATTTATAGCAGCAAAATGACTGCTTCCATAGCAGCCTCGATGGGGCAGGGGACCCAGTAGACTATTGGATGCCCATTAAAAATGATCATTGTGAGATCAGGGTGGCATGGGTGAGTGTTGATGCTCTATCAGAAAGTGAAAACAGCCGGAAACAACTCTCTGCCTGGTCCACTCAGAGACATCTGGGCCAGATGGAAGTATTGTACATGACATCTCCTTTTGTATTTTCATGATTATTTGCAATTGTGTTACATAGACCATATTACTGTATTTCTATGTTATATACAATCATATATTATGTATTTTATTTTATGTATATTTTTATTCTCATTTTATTATTAACAGTCCTTACTACTCTGTGTCTGGCACTGTCCTATGAGCTTGACACATATTATCTCATTAACTCCCACGCTGACCTGTGGCCTAAGAACCATCATTACCCCCACTTTACAGATGAAGAAACTGAGGCACAGAGAGGTGAGGTAGTTGGTCCAGTCACAGAGCTAGGATGAGCCAGAGTTGGGATTTGAACTCAGGGCTCTTGGCCCAGGGCCTGGGCTTCTAAGCCATGACGCCATAGAGGCTTCCTGCTCTTAAAGCTTCTCGGGGTCATCAGTACAAATCCTAAAGGAAAAGACACTTTTTGGAGAAAAATAATTTTTAAAAGTTCTACCAGGGAACAGTTGTATACACACTTCTTGTCTTTAGTTGTACTTTATAAACAGCTCTATATTTTAAAGAGAGAGAGGAGGGCAAAAGAGAGGGAAAACACCACACCCCACTAAGCTGAATGTGTGGAGGAAGACTGTCTTCTGCTCTGTGCTTTCTTTATCCCTGTCTCTCCTTCATAGGGTCCGGTCCCCATCCTCAGCCGCTCCTTCTCTTACTTTTTAAAAACTTGGTCTCATGAAAAGTCCTGATTAATGGATCACAAAGGAATGATAGGAAACAGGGAGTTAATGGTGGAATTCCAGGCAGGAGGCAGCAGGGCAAGAGAGAGGAAGGGAGGGTGGGAAGAAGCACAAAGGGAGAGACAGGAGACCTGGTGATGGCTGAGCACCTGGCACACAACAAATGGTGCCAGTTATGTTCTCATGTTCTCTCATTTGAACACTGTCGCCAACCTATGAAATAGTCATGGCCCCCATTTAAAAGTGAGGAGACTGAAGCTCCAAAGAGTTTGGGGACTTGTCTGCCTAGCTAGAAAGTGGGTAGAACCAGATTCACACCCAGTCTCCTCGGCTTCACATGTGGAGTTTATTGTGTGTTCTCTGAGCCCTTTGAGTAAGCCCGGCATGTGCTGGGAGCTGGGGGTGCCAGAGGAGCATGACCCAGCTCCTGGGCTCCAGCAGCTCAGCCCAGACTGGGCCCTCATGTCCAGTGGGGTTCTTGAGCCCACACTCCTAATTCAGGCTGGGCCAATCCTTGCCTTTGGATTGTTGGAATATTATACACCCATCAAGAGGGTCCTTAAGAAGACATTGCTTTCTACTTGGATACAAAAAAAAAAACGGAAAAGGAAGCAGAGAGCATGTGCCAAGGAAAAAGGTGAGATTCATTCAGTATTGTAAGTGACTTTGCCCCTGGTTAGCTGTGTGACCTTGGGCAAGTCACTTAATCTCTCTGGGCTACAATTTCCTCATTTGTAAAATGGGTTGATACCTTGGCTCAGGCTACCCCACTGGGCTCCAGGAGGCTGTGAAATAACATCATGGTTGTGAGAGCCATTTGTAAACTGAAAAGCATTTTGCTACACAGACAATATTATGATTTTAATAAAGTATTGTCAATTGCTTTCTACATTTCCCTTGTAAGTAAAGCTAGTGCTGAGGTCGTTGGACTGAGAGAATCTGAGAGTGGCCTTGACCATGGGTGACTCTCCTAGAGGCCCAGGAACAGCGAAAAAGGACTGTTACCCTCATCCCTGTTCCCCAGCATGCATCTGATACCTCTCATCAATGTGCCCATCAATGCAGTAGGCATCTCCCCCCGTTTTATAGATGAGGAAAACTAAGGTCAACTTGCCTACCTTCCCTCAGGATGTAAGTAGCAGAGTCCAGACACACCAGGTTTTCTGTCTCTTTAAAAACTCTCCTTCTCCCTCCCCACACCCTCCCCCCAAAAAACCCCATCCTTCACAAAGGAGAAAGACTAGAGGCAAGGGTGGCATGAAAAGGCAGCCCAACTGCCTAAGAGCAAAGACCTCATTTATAAAACCAAAAAGAGCCTTGAGGAAAGTTAATTGAAGTGAATGAAATCCCGAAGAATTTAGCACTCAATTTGAGAAACTATTTTTGGCTGAACCAAGATGAAAAGACAAAAGAAAGTGCACCAAAATTGAAGAGAAACTAATTTAGAAGACATAATAAGGAGCAAACTTCTCAAATTTCCTCAGTACCCAGGAGATGCGATTATTCAAGAAATAATTAGATGCTATCCTGGGGGTAATGAAAGCTAAAAATGAAGAGGAAAGAAATTGAAAACTGCCAAAAAGGTCATGGGCTGCTCTCAATATTTTTTCCCTTTACAGATTTGAAGATGCAAGAATTAATTTGCAAAAGAACAATAAAGCCGTACAAACTATTGGAAGAGGAAATTGAGTTGGGACAATCTAAGCACCTCATCCATCTGTTCAGGATAACTCTGCTGGGAAATGCAGACGCAAGTGTATCTGGAGCCCAGGAAGGGTGGGCTGTCCCCAGATGGCTGGAGGAGGGCAAAAGCATGTCCCCTGCCCCAAAGCTGAATTTCCCTGAGGGATAATCACAAAGTTTTTCTGTAAAGGGCCAAGTAGTGAATATTTTCAGCTTTGAGGGCAAGATAGTTTCTAATGCAACTATTCAATCTGCTGCTATGGCGTGAAAGCAATAGTAGCCAGTATGTTAATAACTGAGCATGGCCTTGTTCCAATAAAACTTTATTTACAGAAACAGGCAGCAAGCTGGCTTTGGCATTCAGGCCATAGTCTACTCCATCTCAGCTGAATAGCACCTGGTCTTCCTATTTGCAGTGTGACCCTGTTCCTTTCTACCCCAAAACATTAGCTATTAGAAGAATTTTCCTCAAACCTAATAGTGATAATGATGATAAGAATATAGCTGCTACCACAGAGTATTCAGTATGTGCTATATATGGTTCTTAGCACTTACATGACAATGACTATCTTCACAAAACCTTTATGAGGAAGGTACACATTTGCAGATGGGAAACCGAGGCCCAGAGAGGTGAAGTAACTTGCCCAAGGTCACACAGTCAGTGAGTGTCAGAGGCAAGATTTGAACCCAGACAGTCTGGCTCTGGAGTCAATCTCTTAACCACCAAGATTTACTGCCTCTAATATGTATAGTTCCAAATTCTTTAGGAGCTTCCCATTGCTTACAAGACCATGGCCAAATTTCTTAACTCAGCACACGATGTCATTTGTGACTTGGTGTATACATCTTGCCTTCCCAGCCTCCTCTTTCTCTAAGCCTCATCCCTGCCCCATACATTCAGAACCTCTTGAGGAGCTCTATATTTCCATGCCCTCATTCATGCTGTTTCCTCTGCCTGCAATTCTCCTTTTCTCTTTCACTCACTAATACATACTCTACCTTCTAGACTCAGTGCAAATATCATCTCCAAAATGTTATCCATGACCCTACTGTCTATTTCAGTTGATGAAGTCACTTCTCTTTGGGTCTTACATTCAATGCCTACAAATTGGTGGACGGTAGTGGAATGGCTGATCCCCAATAGCCATTAACACTTTAGTATGAATCAGCCTGGTTTCCTAGGAGCATCTTGAAGGAATAAAAACCAGAAGAAATAAGTTCAGGTGTAGGGAAGAGAAAGGTTGTTGTATGACTCAATTTACATAGAAAACTTTGATTCTACCCAAATCTGGAGTGTAGCTCTCTGCTTGGCTGGGGGCCTGACAATCTCTCTGCAGCCCATATTCCCCTAGGAGCCTGAGCTCTGTCAGACTGAGCTTTGAGCTCTGTAACCGCTTAAGGAGAACTGCTTTACTTGAATCCAGATCCCTAACTCCAAGAACAGTGCAATTTTCTTAACCCCATACTGGGTAAAGAGCTGCATTTGTCAGGCAAGGCAGCTTGATTAAAACAACCCTTCAAAATAATAACTCCTTCTGTTCTAACTCTGATCCTCCAAGGAAACTTTGACCTGTAAATTGGTTTTCATCCAGTCAAATCTGACTCAAATCTGTTATTCCCCAAAGCACTTTTCAAAACATTTTTACTCTTTCATCCATTCCTTCATTTTAAAATAACTTTGACCTGGGAATTCTTACTCCTATCCTAGCATATTATCCTTTCATCCTGCTATCCATATATCCTTCCTTCCATCTCTTCTTTCACCCATCCATTCTCCCATCCATTCTTCCATCCATCTATCCTTCTTTCCATCGATCCTTCCATCCAACCTTCTTTCCATCTATTTCATCCATTCATTCACTCAAGAGTTGGTTGAGGGTCCACTGAAGCATTACTGGGGGTTCAGTAGATAGGGATGAACCAATGGGGGAAGGACTCGACCTCACAGGGCTTACAATGGAGTAGGGACGATAGTCAGGGAACAAGGACCTGCTCTCCTTCTGCCTGAGTATCTCCCTTCTCCTGCCATTATTTCCTGGGTCCTGTTTCCCAGGTGCTCAAGCTCCTGCCCCTGACCTCCCTCACTTTCCCTCACCTCCTCCTCTGTATATCTCTGTTCCTCAATGGTCTGTATCTCCTTCCTCCCAGGGGAAGGACTAGTCTAACTGCCTTACCAGGCTAATTTCTCACTTCCTTCACCTCAGTCATTTTTTATCTCATTCCCTCCTGACTTCTGCAGCCCCCTGCCTAACCACTAATTACCCCATTAATTTCCATTCATGTTATTTCATGTTTATATTTAAAAACTACTACACTGGTCTGAGCCACTGAGATCTGTGGTCTGGACTATTGCAATAGCCTCCTCACCCATCTCTTCTTGCCCCTCTGCAGTCTTTACTCAACTCAACATCCAAGGTTCTCTATGTACAATGCCAGTCAGATACTGACACTTCTTTGCTCCAAACCCTCCTGTGGTTTCCATTTCACACAGAGAAAAGCCAGAGTCCTTACACATGATCTCTGATTCTTCTCCTGCTCTCTTCCTACTCACTCCAACCCAATCACACTTTACTGTTTCTCTAGTTTCTCTAACACACACCACCTCAGGGTCTTTGCACTTGCTATTTCCTCTGCCTAGGGCAATCTTCTTTCATCTCTCCCATAGCTCTGTCTCTCACTTCATTTGGTACTTACAAGAATGTACCTCATCAGCAAGCCTTTCTCTGACCACCCACTTAAAAAATAACATCCTGTCCCCTCCATACCACTCTATCTCCATTTACTTTTTTTTCCACGACATTTTCTGCCACTGGACACATAATATATTTGTTCATTTATTTGTTGCTGTCTTTTGCCATTAGGATGCAAATCCTGAAAGCCAGGGCTTTTTCTATTTTTGCTCACTGTTGTATTTCCAGCACTTAGCACAGTTTCTGCAAAAGTAGGTGTTTAATATGAAATGAATGAATAAATGTCCACCTCTCTACCAATCTTCCTCCTCAGCCTGCAAACATGTCCAAGCCTCTATTTTTAAAACAAACAAAGCAAAACAAAAGCCCTTCCTTGCCTGTTCAGCTTATCCTCTGTTATTTCTTTTCACTGCCATCTGGATACGAACTCTTTTTTATGTAATTGCTATGAACGAGCATATAAAATTTTGAGTACCTTTTTCTGACCTAACTGTTCCCTGTGCATGCTGATAAACATTCTAGATGTAATGTGGCTCAGGGTCACACCTCCCACATTTCTTCCATTCTGGCTCCACTTCCCAACTTTTGCCACATCCATACACCCCCTTTATGCTTTTGCTTCAAAATCTTTACTTAAAACAACTCACCTTTTTATTTGAATAAAGCTATTATAAAAGACATCTTATAATGCTACTAGAAATAGGAAATTAGTGTGTCTAGCCATAATTAGAGCAAAACTGTAAAAATAAAACAAAAACAATATGATTAAATTCTAGACAGAGACTGTCACCTTTGGGGGGCTCTGGGGCGGCAACCTCCCCTGCCACCTTTGCTCTTTGTAAAAAAAGAGATATTTGAGTATCAGAGAGACCTGGAAACTATGCAGCATGGTGTCTATAATTAATAAAGCTCTACTGTGTACTTGAAATTTGCTAAGAGAGTACATCTTAAGTGTTCTCACTCACATACAAAAAGGTAAGGTGATGGATGTGTTCATTAACTTGTGGTAACCATTTCACAGTGTATACATATATCAAATCAAAGCACTGTACACTTTAAATATATACAAGTTTATCAATCAATTATGCCTTAATAAAGCTGGGAGAAAAAAAGACCTGGGAGCTCCACACTGAGGCCTTCTAGTAAAGTTACCAGGAACGGAAGGCCTTTGAGATGCTCTGACACTCTCAAGTGTCACTCAAAGTCATTTAATACCCCTGAATTCATGGCATTTAATGTCTTGCCTGTTTCCCCAAACCTCAAACTCATTTTTTGAGTGTGGCATAAGCCTTCCTTTGGAATATTCTGAAATGGTGGAAAGGGAACCAGATGGTGAGGCAGCCCTGAGGCTAGTCCTTACTTGGTTCCAGACTTGCACGCAATCTCAGAGAAGTCACTTCTGCACTCTCAACCTCAGTTTCCTTACCTTTAGAAAAAGCAGTTGATCTGGAGGATTTCTGCTATTTACTATAAATTGGGCCTTTATGTTTATCATTTAATGATAAATTTAATATCCTACTAAGTTAATACACCACAGCTCACTGAATTCTCCTATAGAAACTTATATTGTTTCTGGTCTCTCCCAGTGTGAATTTCCACTGCTACAAGTATGCTTTTTCCCCTTGTAACAACGTTTCCCCTATTTTTTGGTTATTTCATAGAAGAAATTTCCAGAACTGGTATTCCTAAATCAAAGCATGTGGGTCTCACCCTGGTATATGACCCTACCAAAGGTTTGTACTATTTCACGACCACACACATAGCAAAAGATCAGTACATATTCATTGAATGGATATTGCAACCAGTTTCCCCTGCTTTGATTTGGGCATGGTGTAGGAAGTGTGGTCAAGCTATTCCAAAGGGCAGCACCAAAGGGCAAAAAAATATTCTAACGATGTGGCAATTTAGGGAGGAATAAGGTTTTTCTAGTCTGGAGAACTTCAGGATTATTCAAGTTCAAATCCAGATTGTGAATAAAGTGAAGTCAATGGGCATCATTTTTCAAGAAGATTAGAATGTATTTTCTTCTCCTACTGGAGGAAGGGAACACTCATTCTGAGAAGAGAGGAAAAGGGAGAGAAAATGAGAGCAGAAAGAGGGGAAAAAAGAAAAAAGAAAAAGAGAGAAGAGAGAGAGAAGAGACTATTTGACTTGATGGACAAATGCAATCAATGAATAAAGAGCAAAATATCCAGACTTATGCTGAAAACATTGGCATGGAAAGATAAAATCAGTTTTTAAAAATTGGTTTTAAAGCCAATTAAAAATAGTTTTCTGAATAAGCTCCAGGTGATGTGGCAAAGTGGCCTCTGAGCCCTGAATCCTGTCATCAGGAATCTTGACCAAGGAGCCAGCATCAGAACAGAGAACGAAAGGCAGAGCCAGGTCAGGACCCTGGAGAGCGCCGAGCCTGCTCAGTGCCCAGCAAACCTGACCAGGCAGACTATTCCATGCCTGGCTGAGGCCTTGTGCTAACCAGGAATGCAGACACTGGAAAACGGAATGTTGGCGCTCAGAGTGGCTGTCACTGATCTCCTGAGATTCCAACCTCAGACCAGACTATATCACCCGATCACTCTCTGTGGGCCAACTTCTGGGTCCTGTGTGCATTTGAGTCTAGAGACCACTGGTCCCTTATTCTGCCCATATTAAGTGAGAAAACTGAGGCCCAGAGAAATGAAATGAATTACCCAAAGTCACCCTGAGATGATACCTTACATTCTGAAGGGGAAATAGATATGTAAAAGGTTTGGGGCTTATTGGACTCTGACTCCTCTCCAGAGGGTAGCACTGGACCCCCATCTAATGATCCCAGACCAGTTATGTGCAAAGAATAGGCACTTTGAAGTTCTCTGTACTTTACTCTATCTGGCTTTTCCTCTTTTCCCATCAGAAAGCATACAGTGGAGAAGCTACTTAAAAACCAACAAATGGCTTATGTTCTCTGAATAACAGCCATCTTGCTTGCTGTAGCTCATTGGGCAGTGATTGACTCCTCACTGTTTGGACAACTTATGAACCCCAACTCTGTCCAACATTTTCTTTGGTTCTGGTCTAGCTAAAATAAAGCTTATTCCCTTCTGGAGCTTATTGCTATGCAGCTAGTCATCTATGCATGTAGGAGGAGCTGTGAATCTCTAGTGGCTACAGCAATACAAGAGAGCTGCCTCCTGATGCCAACTCTCTGAAGCAAGAATCACAATACAGCTGAAAGAGAGAAAATGTCTTGCTCAAAGTCAATAGCAAATACAGCAAATAGCCAAGAGCTGCAGACAGGAACAGAGAAGCCAAACCATTTCAGACCCTAGAAGAGAGAATCTTGTCTCACAGTAAAGCCCTCATTACTCATCTCCTGGGGCCTGCAGGACACTCTCAGGTGTGTCTGGCATTTGAGTTTTACCCTCAGGTAAAGGGGGTAAAATGTTGTAAGGGGCATAAAAATGTGGTTTCCTGCTCCTCCTCCCCCTAGGTGAGTGTCTCCTCACCTAAGCATGATGAGGTCAGAAACTTCACACTTGAAGATGAACAGTGTTTCTTATGGGTTGATGATTGCCCTTCTCTTTGTGTCTTCATTTAGAATGCAACTAATGCCTCAAAGATTAAAGACTTCCAAAGCTGGTCTCTAGCCAAGGGTAGTGTATTAATCAGGATTCTCCAGAGAAACGGAACCAATAGGGGACACACACACACACACACACACACATGTACACCACATATATATCATAGGATATATATAACATCTATGTGAGAGATTTATTATAAGGAATTGGTTCACACAATTGTGGAGGCTGAGAAGTCCCACAATCTGTTATTTGCAAGCTGGAGATCCAGTAGTGCAATTCAGTACAAGTCCAAAGGCCTGAAAATCAGGAGAGATGATGATGTAAATCCCAATCTGAGGGCCAGAGGAGATGAGATTAAATGAGAGGTCCCAGCTCAAGCTGTGAGAAATTAAAAAGAGACAACTTCCTCCTTCCTGCACCTTCCATTCTACTACTCAGGCCTCAACACACTGGATGGGGCTTCCTATCCCCTGCTCCAGCACACTGGGAAGGGCAATCTAACTGCTGAGCCCACTGTTCCAAATGCCAATCCCTTTCAGAAACACCCTCACAGTATGGCCAGGATACCCAGAAAAAATGTTTTATCTGGTCACCCAATGACCCAGTCAAGTTGATATATAAAGTTAACCATCACCCTGAGGGCTGGGTGAGCTTGTGCTGGTGGTACAGGGTCATTTGGGTCCAGGGGAGCAGGAGACAGTCCCATCACTGCTCTTTTCTTCCAGCCAACATGTGAATTCAGACGAGGTCAGGTTAGAGCTGCAGCTGGTAGAGCCTTGAAGAGGAATTAGTACAGCCCATTACTGCTCCTCCCGACACCAACAGCTACATTAAACGCCCATCTTAGAATCACCCAACTACTAGCTAGCAATTATTCGGGCACTTACTACATACCAGGCTCCAGGCCAGGTGCTTTATTCCCATTAGCCCAGTCATTTGCACCATCCTATAGACAGATGGTATCCCCATTTCACAGATGAGGAAACTGAATCTTAGATTAGGTGTTTCATCAGGGACACCCAGGATGGAGAGACAACACCATGGCTTAGACTCAGACATCCAGTTGGAAAGGGCCCACTCTTTACTCTGACCTTGCTCTTCTTTGAGAACTGAACACCCCCCCCCAATCATGCTGGGGTTATAGGAGTCAACACAACAGATACAGTCTTTGCCCTTGTGGGTACTGCAGTTTGCAGGTAGTGATTTCCAAGCACGCATTGTCTGTCTGACACTGTGCTTTACTATATCCAGTCAATTACTTATATGACAGCCCTTAAAGGTGAAGACACTATTATCTCCATTTGATACAATGAGGTAGAGCCCAGAGAGTTTAAGTATACCTTTCTCCAGAGTCACACAGCAGAGTCCCACACAGGCAGGGTGTGTAAGGGGCAAGTGAACAGGCAGTCATGGTGTCTCAGTGACATCCGAAAGGATCAGGTGTGTAGGTGAGTACTGGGGCTTTTCCAGTTCCCTGACTAATTGCCAGCCTTCCAGATCTAGAGTCCTTTAAACCAGAGGAAGGTTAATGTTCTCTTGGCCATTTTCTGCAATTCCTTGAGGCAGTTTCCTTGTCCCCAATTTGCTGTGTTTCTTTGATCTCTCTGAGCCAACATGCCACCCACCTGGAAGGATCAGTGTGATGATCAAAATCAGATAGACCACGGGAGAATATTAGCAGGTGGGGAGCCTGTTATGTCAGCTACTTCTTCCAAATCTGAGGACAGCAGTGAGGTCATGGGAGATCCACACCCTGCACTGAGAGAACCATTAGGTGATACGGAACATGCCAACAAGCAGCCAAATGCCCATAGATTTAGTCCCTCTGGACCCAGTATTGAATTTCCAGCATCTGAGCCTCACTGAGTACCACCCAATGGGGCTCAAGGGGCAGAGGCCCTTCCAACAGTGGTGCAATATTCATTTGGCCACATGAGGGCAGCATACACCCATACAATGCCCAGCTCTGGCCTCAGCGATTCTTGGGCATGGGGCTCCCCAAGCAGTTCCCAGAAGTGAGGGCTCAGGCATAGAATGCCAGGAGACCTCTCTCCACTGTGCTCACACCCCCTGCTCTGCTCAGTGTTCCTCCTCCCTACCTCCTGGTTCACAGACATCATGAAATCCTCTTTTTACCTTACACATAGGTAAGTGCTTAGTTTAAAGGTTAAAGCCACAGGCTAGACACCATCCTATCACTTTCCATTCAGTCACTACTTACTGAAAAACTGCTTCACACCAGGCATTCTTCTAGGTAGTGGGGACTAAGCAGTGATAAAACAGGCAAAGATTCCTGTCCTCACGGAGCTCACAGACTAATGGAAATTATTAGCTACCTTCCTCCATACATCTTATCATGAAAAAATTTAAATATGCAGAAAAGTTGCAAGAACTGTACGGTGAACACCCATAGACCCACCACCTTCTTCACACACTAATACACTTATTTATCCCTTCATTCACCCATTCTACTTTTTTAGGTATTTCAAAAAGACTTGAAACATCTCTGTATCTCTGCTCTAAGTCATTCCTAGGGCTCAGTGTTTATTCATGCTCCTTTAAAGGTAAATTCAATAGTGAAATGTATGGGTCATAAGTGAGCCACTCATAGGATTTGACAAATGCACACACTTGTGCACCCAAACCTAATCAAGACAGAAACCATTATTAGCTATCTGTCGTTAGTTCTGCAACTTTGGGCTGATTATTTAACCTTTTTGAATTGTTTTTCTCGGTTTTTAAAAGAACAATAAAGTTGTTGCGATCACTAAATGAAATGATATATGAGAGTAACTGGAGCATGATAATAAACACATGGGTTACACAGTCAGCCTGCCTGGTGCGGAATTCTCCACCATTTTCTGGCTGTATGACTTTGGGCAAGTTGCTGATCTTCTCTGAGCCTGTTTCCTCCTCTGAAGTCAGTCCTAAGACTTATATTTTAGCAATGGTCTCAACCCTGGCTGAACACTAGAATCACCCGAGGAACATTTCCTAAGTATTTTGAAATATATAAACATACTTTCAGAATGGAGAATGACTGGAATAAGGAGGAGTGGGTTCAGGTAGCTCTTCCAAAGACCTGGGCAGACCTTGGTTAAGAAATACCCTTTAGCCTCCTGGACCTCAGTTTTTTCATCTTTAGAGTGGCTTCATTGTGGGTTTGCTGTGAAACACAAACAAACTAATGAATATGAGAGGAGATTGTGAGCTGTAAAGTGTTCCATCCTTATGAGAGAGCATTATTTAGGAACACTGGAGCCAGAAAGGAACTTCTGAATCTTAATATGGCAGAATTAACTATTTTAAAGAAGGGGAACCAAAAGCATACGGAAGAATCAAACTTTTTGTCACATTTGAGTAAATTCACCCTGGCCAAGATGATACCTCAGACCCAGGGGATGTAGTGACCCTAAACAGTTCATACTCTACCTTCTTCAGGCAGCCTTTCCTAATCATACCTGTCTCTTTCCTCTATTGTCTGCTTCACACAATTTGAAACTTATTAGAAACTCCCATGGTTTCTACAGTGTAAAAACAGAAATTAAATTTGTGGTACATGTACTACCCATTCCTGTGCTCCAAACAGACATTAATAATTAATTGCAGGACTTTTCCCCACCAAGCCCATAGTTGCCTTAGATGCCTATCATACACACAGTACTCAATGTATTGCACACACAAGTACCAAATGATTCAGCACTGACAGGTAAAATGAAACCACTCTGCCATTTTTCCTGATATAAAATTTCAATAAATATTGGCTGGCAATGTGAATTGTTTCCCCAAATAGAGTACAAATTCTTTGAGGGCAAGGCCCATATTATTCTCTTCTGTATTCCAACAAAGATCTAAGCATTATGGGTAGTACGTGTCCTTAAGCTACCTTTCTTTGACTGGAAAGGCAGTGTTGCAAGGTGGGCATGGTCTCTGGAGTAAAATAATCCTAACACAGTTCTGCCACTTACAGGCTGGGTGACCTGGGAAGTGACTTCCATTCTTGAAGCTCAGTTTCCTCACCTGTAAAACAGGGGAACATACGCCTCTCTTGCAAGAATATTGCAAATATTCCATAAGCCCTTGTAGGCAAGGTCCCTAAGCACAGTGCTGGCACAGAACAGATGCTCACTAAATGATGATGACTTGTCATTAGCATGAATGCTATGGTATAGGAAGGAAAAGATGAGACAAATCTATAAAATTACAAGCCAGACTTGCTCACTGGAACCTGACACAGAATGAAAAGATACCCTCCAGTACCTGAGACAGGTGAGTGCATAAGTACTTGTCCCATCATCTGGCTGGCTAATATGGGAATTTTTTACTGCAAAGGTGGCAATTTCTGTGACAGAGATCAAGATTAGTCAAATTTGTGTCTGAAGAGCTCATGGTACCCAGGAGAGGAGGGGGTTGAGGGCCTCACCATGCCAACTAGCTAGAGCAAGGCCGGCGTGTCTGGGGAAGTACCTATCTACAGGGGAAGGGAAAGAAGGTGAGCCTGGCAAGTAGGATGGTGGCAGGTTAGACACTGCCCCCGAGGTGCAGGCCAGGCAGCGAGGAGAAGGTGCCGAGTGAGTATTCTAGCTGGTGAGTAGAAAAACACAGCCATCTGGGAGCAGGTGATGGGCAGGGATCCAGGGATGTAGAGACAACTGGCATCTACTGAGCATGCCTGGTACAGAAGAGGGCCAAAGAAGAATGAGAGAGAGAGAGAGAAACATGAGAGGGGCTTGGCCCAAAGGATGGAGCTTCATTCAGTGCAGCAGCCAAAAGAACACACAAGGTCAGGGAGTCTGGGTCACCTGTGCCTACACCCGAGAAATAGCAGTCAGCTGAGGGTTGTGAACCCACCCCTCAGGCTGCCCTCACTACTCTCAAGGTGCCCCGGTCCGACCTTGGTGAGCTTCCCCAGAGCAGCTCCCTCTGCCCCAACAGAGCTGTACAAAAGTCGCTTGCCTCTCCTTGTCAGGGGCTGTCAGAGCCAATCTGTGGCAGCATGCTCATACATGCTCCACGAAGTCAGAGACGCTGGGTGCTTCGGGGGATGGCCAGATTTAGCAATGCCTAACATTTCTGGATGACATCAGGGAATTCGTTCCCTGGGTAAAGCAGTGGAAGATGAAGCTGGGTGGGTTTCTAGGGGAAAAATGGAAGAAAAGAGAAATCTATTCAAAATGCTACCATCTTGACTGCACTGGGACTTCTAAACAGGTCCTGAACCAAGGAAGAGCCGAGATCCCTCAGTTCTCATCCCCAGTTCTGTTATTAAGTTGCTGGGTGCTGGGCCTCCATCTCTTCATCTGTAAAATGAAGATGGTTACGCCTGCCCTGACTAATGGGGCGAAAACTAGGCTTAGATACGAGAAAGCTCTTCGGAGAGCACAAAGTGATGGACCAAGGGTAACAAGTGCCCAATCTGTGTGATGTCAACTCTGCTTGGTGGTGGCGGCCTGATCACTGGGTTGAGAAGGATTCTGAAGCCGAGTCCAGGCCAGGCCTGAAGGAGTGCTGAGGTCGCTCAGCTATGTCTGCCACAGGTACAAGAGCAGAGGGCCCCTTCCTATGCTGTATACTTGACATTTTTGTTCTAAATGTTTATAAGGTATGATTATTGCCATTTCTTCTTCTTCTTTAGCACAAAGCCAAAACCACTCTGAGAAGCCAATACACAGTCCCCATCAGGAGGCTTTTGTGTTCATCTCATTACACTGCCTTTTCTTTCTCCCTTCTGTCCTCCTTCTTTTTCTTTCTCTTTTTGCTTTGTTTTTTATTCTTTTGTTCTGGCTAGTATGACCAGGTGAAATAGACTCAGGACAGATTTTAGAATCAACAACATCAAGCTTTGAAGCGCAGAGGGCACTGGAAGCCAAGGTCAAGTTGGCAAAAGATGCACTGAGGGCAGCATGCAAAGGGTGACCTAAAGAAAGCACATGGGCATAAACACCAGTAACTGCACAGGGGGAGAAGAGGCCCATCCTCGGAGGGAAGGTCAGGGACACCAGAGCTCTAGCCAGGAAGGGAGGGACAGCACGAAGGAACACTGGCAGGGTGCACCCACTGCTCACCAACAGCAGTCACCCATGAGTGTGGAAAGAGCAAAGCTTCTGGTGGCAGCTTAGTGGCTCCACAGCTCCATGACTCAGGTCAGCTCTGCACCTCTGAGCCTCAGTTTTATCGTCTGTAAAATGGAGACCACAATCCCAGCAGGGGGCTGTTGTGAAGATCAAATGACACCCCGGACATAGCAACGTGGCACCCCTCTCCTGCCAGTATGGGGTCCCAAGTTAACCCCTGCTGGCTCAATCTGGGAGCCCAGGGCCAAAGACATGGGGTGTGCCTGTGAAAGACAAGACAGTGTTGTCTGGGTCATCAATCATGGATGGCCTCTCTTGTCCCTGTTCCTAGGCCCTGGCAAATCCACAATATTCTAGATTCCAAGTTTTCCTGGGATTTTGACTCATCCCTACTCAGAGGTTTCTAGCTCCTTCTGGTACCAGTTTTAAATGGTGCTGGGAAGGAAACCTGTGGTTCTTTTCTTTGCAATTGTTCTAGAACTTCAGAGTACTCCTGGAGGCGATCATGATTATTTATCCATCCCTTGGGGTCCCAGTCCTTTCCCAGGATCTCAGCACCCATTTAGAGGGCACCAACATTACTGGGCTACAGATAATTCTCCCAGGACATGTGTCTTCACGACCTTCCTTTAGAGGGAGGTGAGGAAGAGCGGGCTGAGTGTGGGTGTCAGACCCAGGTCCATGCATTCCAGTCCAGCCAGGCCACTTCCTGGCTCAGAGACCAATGGCCCCTCTCTGGGCCTCACTTTCCTCATCCTCCACTATGGTGGCTATAGGACTAAATAAGATAATAGTATGTACATAGTGTTCTGTAAGCTTCAAAGCACTGGATATATGTTAACTTGTGTCCCCCCAAAAGTTCACAACTCAAAGTACATCCAGGGGACCTATTCTGTGGTAACGGGAAGCAGATGGCCCTGCTTTTCTACATTATACCCCCATTACTGCCTCATTTCCAGCTCTGTCCCTTCTTTACTCCCATTAAAACCATACCATGTAATTTCAGGCCTCAGGGCCTTTGTTGAAGCTCGTTCTTCTGCCCAGAATGCCCTTTCTCTCCTTGCTTGGCAAACTCCTGTGCATCCTTCAAGACCCAGTATCAATGACAGTTCCTCTGGGAAACCTCTTTGTTTGATAACCTCCTCTATAGGCAAAAGCAGGGAGCCCGAACAGATCTCTGTTTTTGCAAGCCGAATTAGAATAAGACTGGAGAGGAAGAACTGAACTGGCTTGATGTGTACATCCCCTGACCCAGCACACAGTAGGTGCTTAGCTAGTTTATGGATTTGTACCCGTTGCCTTCATGCCACTCACCCAACACTGGCCATGTGTCTGGTTTACAAAACTCAACACAGACTCCCTCCTGTCCGCAACCCTTGATTCTTGTTAGGCTTAGCTCATGTTCTCCCAGATACTATGGAGCAAAGCTGTACCGAGGTAGCCCCAGGATGCTGTGTCCCTGTGTGTTGGGGGCAGTGGTCATGGAGGAGCCAACCGGGAGCTCTGAATGCTGTGCATCACCATGGAGACAGGGCTCCATGGGCCAGCCAGGCCTGAGCTGGTCAGTGAATGAATAAACGTGGCCCATTTTTCTGCCTTTGTTCAGAGCCTCCCTGGGGCTTCCTGCTGTCAGCCCCAGCTGTGGGGAAGGCGGAATTTGCCTGATATCGCTGAGCCGCTGCCTGGCAGTGCCGAGCCTGGCCCAGGCCGCCCCACGCCAAGATTCATGCCCAGCTAACAAGCCCCACTTTGTTCCTGTGGGAAAGTCCAGCCCCTCAGGAAAGAGCCCTCTCTCTGGCCAGCCCCTGGTCTGGGGACTCAGCGAGGCAAACAAAGCTCCATCCGTTGGCGACAATTCACAGGCCCCAGTGTCTACCTCCATGCCCGGCAAGATGGGTAGATCTGCTCTGGGAGGTGGAACTCTGGTGCATCCTTTTGCTTCTCATCTGGGAGGCTGAAATTTGAACCACTGGCCAAAGGTCTCCCATCTGCCCCAGGCTCTGATTTCAAAGTGAGGCCTGGTAGGGGCAGGTGGGCCTGGGCTGGGGGCAGCATGGTGTACATGTACGGCGCGAGGGGAGTCAGGCTGGCTGACCCACCCCCGCGCCAGAGGTGAGTCCCAGTGGATTTACAGACACTCCTGCCCATGCCCCTGTGCTAGGTAGAGTTCTGATCCCACCTCTGTCTACACAGGTCTCCTTGGCCTCTAAACATCATCTCACCAACCTCAAGACAAGGATGCTGAGCCTGGCTACCTCCTAGGATGTCACTGATATTGACAGTGATAAGAAGTAACTTTATTTAGTGCTAGTTCCATGCCAGGCACTCTGCAGAGGGTGTCCTATGGGTTATCTGACTGGAAAGGTTCTCACAATAAGAATTTGTCAGCTCAGATGTCTATAGGGAGCAACAGGCAGGTAACACGAAGGAATGCCACAGCCCAGGGGTGGAAGAGCAGGGGATGTTGGGTTCTGTGGACACTCAGGATCCCTCCTTTGCTTAGAAGGTCCTCAGTGACTCAGTGCTGACAACTGTTTCCATGTGGGAGTGTGGGTCTAGCCTGACTGGATCTTCTGATTGTTTTTAAAGGAAGTTGGAAATCTGGATTTTGACAGGCATCTTCTCAATTTGTAAAAATGCAAAACAATATATCATCTGCATTTAAGGTAACACTGTATTTACAGCATGGGGACAATAAACACAGAATTCAGCATAGTGGTGACCTCTTAGGGGAGACAGGCTGGGAAGGGGGCTCTGAAGTCTTGGTGTAGGTGTATTTCTTAAGCTGAAGGTGGGTACATGGATGTTTAGTACATAGTTATTTATGCCTTCTATATACATTACTTATTTCCTTTGGAATGCATGACATGCACTCCATATTACCTGGAGACCAGTTAAAACCTATTTTGCAGACCACATCTAGTCTCCTGTTTGTGACACCTGCCCTATGGCTTAGGTAACATCATCCCCAATTTGCAGATGGGGAAACTCATACTGCAGGGGTTAAAGCCACTCGTCCAATGTCCTACAGCTCTGACTCCTGTGGTTTGGGTGCTTCCAGAAGCAGAGCCTGAGGCAAAGGTTTGAGGGAAAATGGTTTATTGGGAGGTGCTCCCTGGCAACACAACTGGGGAGCATAAAGTGAGACAGGGAAGGGAATCAGAGTAATTGAGGGTGTGTCCTCAAGCAAGTGACCTCCTTGGGCAGCTGGAGCTTGGTCCTGCTGGGAACCTCTGGGAGACAGGATAAAACATGCATCTCTAAGACATCCTACCTGATGGATGAGGGAGCGGGGGTACAGGCTCCCCATCAGCACTGGCTCAGGGCTTCTCCAGGAGGTGTTAATTCCCCAGGCATTTCTGGCTTGCCTATGGTGAGGGCAAAGTGGCTCTAGGGCCAGACAGAGTTCTCAAGAAAGAGAAGCAGGACTGCTAGGTAGAACTCAGGTGGGTGTACACTGAAGGGGTCAGGGCAAGAGTCTAGGACGGTACACTAATAACAACGCTGATGACATTGCTACAGTGCTTGGGAAACCCAGGTGGTCGAACTTCCTACACTGTGTCACTCACCTCAAGTGCTCATGTTCACTTGCCTGAGTAGCTCCCTACTCCACAGCTACTGAACCAGAATTGTATGGGGAGGGGGCACGGTACAGGCAGGTATGTTTTCAACATGGTCCCACATAATCATCATAGACACTAAAATCTTGGTGTAGGAGATGAAGCCGAGACTCTTAGCCTGCCATTCAAGGTTGCTTCCACATTCGGCTCCCACCCTTCCCTTCCTGTCCCTGTCCCAGCACCCTAGATTGCAGCCCCCTCAACCCACTCCTTTATCTCTCTAGGAAACAGCAGGCCCTGGGAAATGCAATGCTTGCGGATAAGTTTATGTGCGGCAATTTCAGACTTGCGGGATTTAAGTAACTGCTCAGATTGAAGGTTTCTGAAATTACTCCACTTATCTCTTCTTGGCCTTAGATTGCTTTTTATAAATTGAGATGATGGAAATGTTTCTCTCTTCCACCGAGAGGCATAAAGAGAACCAATTCCATTTTGTAACCCAAAACACAGGCTTTAATTTTCTATTTCCTCTGCAGCCACAGTAAAGCTGTTAATCTTTAAACCTGTGCTGATAGTTCCCATCATGAATGCCAAAGGAATCTAAAAGCTCATCCTGATTGCTTCCTTGACATTTACCTGAATTTAACCCTGTAAAACAGACATCGGCAACCTAGGCATTGAGATCATTAGGGGACCTTTAAGATGAAACTTTTTTTACTCTCTTGTACAACATTTATTGAGCATCTACAATGTGCCAGGCACTGTGCTGGATTATGGGGGTGCAGAGTTGAGTGAGCACCACCCCCAACTCGGAGAACCTCAGTGTGGCTAGAGAGAGAGATGGAGCACAGCTTACCCCCTTAGCCTATGTGCATGTGATGCCACATGTCAGGATAGCCAAGGTGCAAGAGTCTGACCCTGACTGTGGTGCCCTGATGCAGAATACAGCTGTGGCAGTTTCTACACTAGCCCCTTCCTTAATCTTTCCGGGATCATTTCTAAAGACTACTGATGAGAGGAATCTGAGCACAAAATGCTTCGGAGATTTATTATGTTTTCCCACTGACCCTTCAGGATTTCTACACTGGGGAGAGCTCTCCAGCTGGAAGCTAAGGTGTCCTTAATACTGAATACTCTTCTGTTCAACAAGAGGGTCCTGGCAATAGTAGGACTCAGCAAAAAGGTCTTTCAAATCAAGGAGGTGAACATTAGCTCCTTGGAGGTGGACATCTCATCATTCCTTCAGGGAGAGGAATGCCAAGGGGACATGATTCAAGAGGGAGAAGAATGAATTCTTAAGTGAGAACTTAAGTTCTCCTACATACCTTAGGACAAACTTATTCTATAGGGTGAAGATGTCCTTGGAACACAGATTATCTGAATATTCTTTAGGAAAAGTTTATGATCTGGTAAATCTGAGAATATGCACATTTTCAAAAGAATGGATGGAGATTGACAGCAAGATACCACTGACACTGTTGAAGAGCCTAATGTTTCCTTTAAGGCAAAGGCCATAGAGACAGACCTGTTTCTAGTTCAGAGACAAATCTGGTGATGTTCCAGCATGTGCCCTGGGTAGGAGTTCAGGCCACCAGCACTGCTAAGTACCCCCCAGAGACATCAACCTGCCTGTGCTACAAGTTATATGTTAGGGGCTTCTGACAGCATCAGACCTTTGAATCAACTGGTTCTCTGGAGGTGTTACATTTCTCTGGTCCATCTAGACTGTCCTGAACATTCTGGCTATAGCTAGTCTGCTCAACAGGTGCAAGAAACAGCTACAAATCAACCCTAGCCCCTTCTGAGTACTGGCTGCTGGATCAAGCTTGTTGAAGGCCAATTCCCCAGATTTTATCATCCTCTTAGAAGTGGTTCTGAATGTAGCTGCCACTGGATTCACCAGGGGAGCTTCAAGAAATACCCACATTGAATATCACCCCAAGAGATGCTTAGGTAACTGATCTAGGGTGTGGTCTGGGCATCAGGATTTCTTTAAAAGCCCCCCAGGTGATTTTGATGTGCAGCCAAAGTTATAAACACTGACCTAGAGAGATCCGGTGGAAGGCCCTTGACTATCTCCTTTAAAACCAACGATGCATGGTCTCTTACAGGTTCTGAGAGCCCCTACAGAGCATCCCTGTTCAATTTCAAGTCTCCCAAACTTACTGAACCATGGAACTCTTTTGTTTCCTAACATTATGACATTGGGGAGAACTGCATTCTATGGAACACACTTGAAGACATGCTGGGGATAGAGCATTCTATAGAGTGAAGGGGTCCTTAGGGTGGCAGGGATAAAGGGTCTGTAGAGGCAGATCATTCTGACTTTTGCCCTTGATGGAAGGTTGTATGATTGATCAAAACATTTGGTCTCCCTACACTGACCTCTTGCTTGGCCATGTGACCTGCTACGGCCAATGAAATGTGAGAAGTGGTACATGTCCCTTCTAGACAGAAGCTTTAAAAGCCATTGCCTGGTGCCATTGAGTTCTCTGTTCTCCCTTTACTATGAGGCAGTAACATCTCAGACAGGGGCTGCTCTGTCAGCCTGGAACCTGAATGAAAGAAACATAAAACAGAACCACAGCCAAATCCCAAGTAGCTTGAGTAAGAAATAAATCTCTATGGTTGTAAGCCACTGAGATCTTGGGGTTACCTCTTACCACAGCATAGCTTAGTTTATGCTAATTGACACACCCGTGGAAATGATACTGGTAACACACTTGGTCTTGCCATAACATACTGGAAATTTAGGCTGAGTATTCAGAGCTTCTATGTTATTTGACGTTTTCCTCTTGAGAATGTATCTCATTAAAAAACAAAACTTATTTAAAAGTATTTCAAGTTTTACCCTCATACTGACCCTTGTGGATGAAATCTTCCTTCTGCTCAGACTGGCAGGGTCTGCTGGAAGCTTTAAGCACATTCTTTGTTCAAGCAAGTCAACAAAATGCCTTTCCTAGAGGAGATGCCTAACCTTTTAAAAATATCCTTTCAGAACTTGGATGTGCAGAAGGAAACACTCTGGGGGACATGGCTTTAAAAGTAAAGCAGTGGGTGTTAATTTTGGTTTTTGCCAGCACATATAGGCTCTGGGTCACCCACCTGGAGGGAAAATGGCTCAGTCAAAATGTCAAGGCAATAATTTCCACAAGACCTTTCAGCTTCCTGCTCTGGGGACAATTAGGCAGAAGACAGTAATGTACAGCCATCCTCTGGAAAAATGTCCAAGAACAGCCTGGAGCTCAGCCTTTTACTGGTTTACTTGAGCCAGCTGGATTCCCTAGGTTTGACTCCCTGTGAAAACACCTCGCTCAATCACTTATCATAGTGCCTGTAATTCCACCATTAAGGCTTTACTCCTCCTGGCCTCCCATGGTGCTCTGTGATGGAGCTTAGCAAGGTGGAATCCATGAGCCTGCTGACTTGTGAATAGGAGTATGTAATTGGCATCAGTTTGGAGGATCTAAAGGGTAGTGTTATAGGATGGAAGTGAGCCAGAGGAGTACTAGGAGCTGTTCCTTCTGGAACCAGGCAAGGGTAAGGCTAAGACAAGCACAAGCCTCGCACCACAGATCTGGTCAGGGCTCAGCAATGAGCAGGACTGGTATTCAGCTGGTATGTACTGAGGCACCCAAACAACATGCAACAGTTCCCTCATGTGTGACTAGCTGCTGTCATTTTGGATTAGAGCTTAATGGTGGACTCCCAGGCACAGGCTCAGGCACAGGCACAAGACACACCCTAGCTATTTTGTAAGCTCCAATTCCCTGTTATCTTCATCTAGAAATCAAAGGGAATGGAGCCTCCTGCTTGACAGACACCTTGCAAGTGATTTGCTTTTGTCAGCTGAGAGTAAGGCCCATGGGACTGGAACCTAGGTGGTGGGTTACCAAAAAGTGAAAAATGGGCTGACAGGGAGGTGGAGATCGGAGAGGCCCAGACACAAAGTTCTCCAGCTTCTCCATGTACAGAGGAGCTGCCCTGTACTCTGAAGGGGAACACAGCAGCATTAAACTTATTAAGAGCTGGGAGGATTAAGGTGAATGCTTGTACTCAGTGGGTTTCCATCAAGACCAGAGCAACCAACGTATTCAGGGTGAAATGTCTAGGAGAGAGGTGGAAGCCTTCTGAAAGGCCCTAGAAAACTGCCAAGTATCCAGAATATATTAAGAGCTCCTACAAATCAGTAAGAGGACAGCTAGCCCACTAGATAGCTGGGTGGAAGATGAACAGGTGCTTTACAAAAGAATGTCCAAACAGCCACTAGGTATACATAAGGAGGTTCAGCCTCATTACTGATCAAGGGAAGGTAAATTAACACCACAGTGAAATACCTCTATACACCCACCAGAAAAGCTCTAATGCAAGAAAGACAATACGGTTGTTTGCAAGGATGGGGAGCACCTGAAGCTTACATATGTTGGAAGTTTATGGATGGATCTCACCAACATAACATTGAAGGAAAGAGACCAGGTACAAAGCACCTACGTACTGTAAGACTCTGTTCCCATACAGTTCCAAAGCATACCAGCAGGACTCAGGATAGTGATTACACTTGCTGAGAGTGGAAGGTGACTTGGAATAGCAAAAAGGGGGCTTCTGGGATGTTGGTGCTGGAATTTTCTTTAGCGGCACTACATATGATTCGTGCATTTTTCTGTATGTCTGTTACACTTTAGTAAAAATTAAGTGAAAGCTTTAAGGAAAGTATTTCGGTGTTCATTCCCTCCATGTTCACAAATGCCTGAGGGCAGAAAATTACTGAAAAAAATAGCTTTCTGGAAAAATATTTACCCCACTACATTTCCACCCCTTTTGGAGATACTGGAAGAACAGCTATGTCTGCTCACATAGGTCTCTCAGTAAGAATGTTTGGTGTGCAGAATCTCTGTGTGAGCAGATGAGAGGGTTTGTTCTGTGAACTGTTTGTGTCCCCTTTTAGGCTCATATTTAACAATTGTTTGCCTAGCACCTGAAGTGCTCTAGGAAGTTTCACCTATAGCATCTCATGTCATGCTTCCAACAAGTTGTTAAGGAGAGATGATGACCCACATTTTACAGACAAGGGAAGTAAAGGCTTAAAAAGGGCAGACAGCATTCACAAAGGCCACATGGCCATGTGCCAGAGCTGGGGTGTGAGCCCTTAGACAACTGGCTCTGAGGCCAGTGTTCCTCTGTCAGGTCACAGCTGCTTGTTCACATTGGACCAAAAGTTCTCAAGCTTGAAAGGAAAGGAAATTCTAACTCAAGTATCATCTTTCATTAATTGTAAATCATTTCCTTTCCATCCATCGATTTCTGTTTAACTCACACAAGCACGTATGCAGCCATTGTCAAAGCAGTCTGCATGCAGGCTCCGGGACTGGGTACCCCAGGGGCCCCTTGGCTGTTGGCAAGGGTAGTGGGAAAGGCAGACTGGGGCCAGGTCTGAACAACCTAAGGGTGGCTTTGGCTTTTTCTCTAGAAACATCAGGCCCCTTACCCACAGGCCAGATTCAACCTTCAAAACAACTTTATGGATACCAAGTCCTGATGCCCAAACTGGAGAGCAGGACTCAGTCCCACCTGGAGAAAGTAGGGAGGGTTGTCTGAGGCTGAGTGGTGAGGGGACAGAGGCCTGGGATCAGGTGTCAGGTGGAGCGTCCCAGAGGTCTGAGTATTCAAATCCAACTGCATTCAAGTTGGTGAAGTGCTTCCTCTGTGTCCTCTTAACCTCCTCCAGGTGTCTGGGATCCCCATATCCCTCCCCTTCTCCCATCCTCAGAGAGAGACCCAACCACTGTGATGTGTTACCTTGGCTAAGACCCCATCTCTCTCAGGGCCTCAGTCTTCTCGTCTGGAAAACAGGAAATCTGGGCTATATGGATTTCATAGTCCACCCAACACCCCCCCTTTTTTTTCATATTTGGGAGTCTCCCAGATCTCATTGAAAGCAAAACACCCAGGCCCCATTCCTAAAGATTTAAGATGGGGTCCAGGCTCAGGTTGAGGCTAGGGCTTCTGTAGGTTTCAACATGATCGCTGAGCAACTCTCTGATGCCTATTAAAGTTGACCCTTTATGACCATGGGTCCCAAATATGGCTGAATCAGTATTTTTAACACCTCCCAAAAGATTCCCATTAAAGGAAGTGTGAGAAACAATGACCTTTAGTTAAGGCAATTTCTGCTGAAACAAGCTCCCTTAGTTGGCACCCAAGTCTAGCTACATAACCATAATACATGAAGTGCAAATAATGGCTTCCTTAAGCCTATGACAGGCAGAAAGAAGAGGCATGGTAGGTTCCTGGAGTATTGTGGCAGCATACTGGACCCCATCAGAGAGAATTCTAGGCTGTATCTCCTGGACAAGGTAGGGCTGGGGCAGGACGGAGGGAGGGAGGCCCAGCCCCGCCTCATAAATCACGAGCCAGGAAATGGAAGGCAAGCACCCTTGCCTTGATAGATATTACAGATTAGATGCTTCACTGGTGCCCCACAAGGGAGCTTTGTGATGAGAGAGGCCAGGAAGAGGGGCAGGCAATTAACATAAATAAAACCTTGGGCCAGCTCTCCCCCAGGGTCTCCCTGCTCTGCAAGACTCCTCACACAGGAGCTGGAAACATGGTCTTTTTTTTGGAGTGGGAGCATTTGGCTGTGTGTTTGAGGGCACACAAAAGGCCCTCAAAAAGGAGACAGAAATCTATTACCCTCCTGGCCAGAAACAGCCCCGATGGAGGCCAAGCTGAAGCTAAGGGCCAAGAAGCCGTCCCAGGAGGCCTCAGGGAGGCCTCTGTAAGTAGACTAGAGGAGTGGCTTGCAGGGTCCTCCGAGGGGCTGCTGGCTGGAGGGAAGGGCGCATTTTAGCCTCAGGAAATCTGGGACAGTGTGTTTAATTTCAGGCTCCCTGCCAGCAAGGGGTCCAGTTGAGGAACTGCAAAAGGTTTGCCTGAGGAGTGGTGACTGGGGAGTCAGCGTTTAGATGTGCAGGCCAGTGGAGGGCTCAAGTGAGGCTTAAAGCCCAGCCCTGTGCCCTCCACCACAGGGGTCACCCTTGTCTGCTTCATCCAGAGGGGGCACCCTTGTCTGCTTCATCTGCCTGGAGTGGGGGGCTTTGCCTCACTTAGACAAAGGCTCCAAATGGGTGTCAGGAGGCCGTAGCCAAACTTTCCTTGGCTTCATAACAAAGATGGCATGCCTTTAGGAAGCATTGATGCTGTGGCAGGCACTGTGCTAAAACTGTGCACAGGAGGCAGTGTAGTTAGCATAATGGTTAGTAAATAGATTTATAATCAGATATAGCAGTGCCTAGTTGTGTGACTGGCCACATAATCCACCTCTCAGTGCCAGGGTTTCCCCCACTACAAGATGTGGGCAATGTGCTACACTGAGGATTCAGTAAGACAATGCACGTGAAGAACAGTGCCTGGCACGTGGTAAGTTCCTGTTACAGCAGCAGTTAATCTGTATTCTTTAGGTCTGGACAACATGGAAATATAATTATATATTGGTTAGAGTAATGCCAGCTGCTTTAACAAACCCCTACAATTCAGTAGCTTAAGAAATATTTTTTGCTCACATGCTCCAATTGCTGGTTGGTAGGCAGCTCTGTTCCACATGGTGATTCAGGGACACAGGCTTAGAACTCTGGAGACCTCCACATCTAGTTGGAAAATGAAAGAGATGATGAAGAAATATACCTGCTTCTTGACCACACTGGCCTGAAAGTGACACACACCCCTTCCACTCACATTCTGTTGGTGAGAACTAGTAACCTAAACGCATGGAGTGCTAAGAAATGTTGTCCCTAGCTGGGCAGCCACTACCCATCTCTGTATTATAGAAGAAGTAGTTCCGGGAAGATGGTGGCGTGAGCAGGGCGGCAGACATCTCCTCCCAACACTATATTTATCTACGAAAACACAGCAAATACATCTATTCCTAAAAGGGAGACCAGAATACACAGGAAAGCGCACAGCATGCAGCTACACCCGAGAGGACACGGCACCCCAAGAGGCGGGTAAGATACGGAGCCGCGACCCGGCGGGACCCGAGCCCTCCCCCACCCCAGCGCACAGGCGGGAGGAGAGGATTCAGAGCCGGGAGGGAGTGGAAGTACACCCCGCAAAGTAGCCAGCCCCGGTGATCTGCGCGGGGAGCGCTGACACACATTGCGCAGTGCAGCGGAGATTGGAGAGACAGAGGGGCAGGATCTGAGCGGGCAACGCGCCAGGCTGCTTGCAGCCGGCTCCCGGGAAGGAAAAAAAAAGCGCGCGCTTTCTTCAGCGGTCTTAAAGAGACAGGAGTCCGGCGGAGGAGCCGGATCGCCCCAGCACACTCAGCCCAGCAGGCTGGGAGTCCTGGGGAGTTTCAGATGCCTTAGCTGGCGACTGGGGAAGCATAGCCATACTTACACTTCTCACTGAGATCAACAGCCTCCTATTCGTTCCCAACCCTGCCACAGCGATAAAGGGCCCTGCAGAGTGGGGCAGCCACGGCTGCGGAATAGTGGGGAAATAGCGCCACCTACAGCATTCCCACAGAATCTACTCCCGGTGGGCGTTTTTTTGTTTGTTTGTTTTTTCTTTTTTCTTTTCTTTCTTTTTTCTTTTTTTTCTTTCTTTCTTCTTTTTTTTTCTTTTTTTTTTTCTCTTTTTAAAGTCTTAAAGAGCCCAGCTGACATACGTGGCAACAACCAGTGACCAATTCTACAGCCATGAAAGGACAGCGGAATATGGTTCAGACCAAAATCAACCAGACAACCCCAGAGAGGGAGCCTGAAGGGATGGAAATGCACAGTCTTCCTGAAAAAGAATTCAGAATAAAAGTCATAACCATGCTGATGGACCTACAGAGAAATGTGCAAGAGCTGAGGGAGGAAGTGAGGGAAGTGAGGAAAGATAATGCAGAAATCTGACAAGCCATCGATGGGCTTAACAGCAGACTGGATGAGATGCAAGAGACTGTTAATGGAATAGAAATCAGAGAACAGGAATACAGAGAACCTGAGGCAGAGAGAGATAAAAGGATCTCTAGGAATGAAAGAATATTAAGAGAACTGTGTGACCAATCCAAACGGAACAATATTCTCATTATAGGAGCACCAGAGGAAGAAGAGAGAGAAAAAGGGATAGAAACTGTCTTTGAAGAAATAATGGCTGAAAACTTTCCCTCGCTGGGGAAGGAAATAGTCTTGCAGTCCACCGAAGCCCACAGATCTCCCAACACAAGGGACCCAAGGAAGACAACACCAAGACACATAATAATTAAGATGGCAAAGATCAAAGATAAAGACAGGGTATTAAAGGCAGCTAGAGAGAGAAAAAAGATCACCTACAAAGGAAAACCCATCAGACTATCATCAGACTTCCCAACAGAAACCTTACAGGCCAGAAGAGAATGGCATGATATATTTAATGTTATGAAACAGAAGGGCCTCGAACCAAGAATATTGTATCCAGCACGATTATCATTTAAATATGATGGAGGGATTAAACAATTTCCAGAAAAACGAAAGTTGAGAGAGTTTGCCTCTCATAAACCACCACTACAGGATATCTTAAATGGACTGCTCTAGATGGAAGCACACCTAAGGCTAAAAAGATGTCACCAGAGGGAAAAAAAAAAATCATAAGCAAAGAAAGCAGACCATCCAAATACCAACTAAAGGCAAAGAATAAAACACCTATTATAGAAAGAATGGAGGAGGAGGAATAAGAAGGGAGAGAAATAAAGAAACATCAGACTGTGTTTACAATAACTAACAAGAAAGTTAAGTTAGATTGTTAGATAGTAAAGAAGCAACCCTTGAACCCTTGGTAACCACGAATCTAAAGCCAGCAATGGCAATAAGTACATACCTATCAATAATCACCCTAAATGTAAATGGACTGAATGCACCAATCAAAAGACACAGAGTAACAGAATGGATAAAAAAGCAAGACCCATCTATATGCTGCCTACAAGAAACTCACCTCAAATCCAAAGATATACACAGACTAAAAGTGAAGGGATGGAAAAAGATATTTCATGCAAACAACAAAGAGAAAAAAGCAGGTGTTGCAGTACTTGTATCAGACAAAATAGACTTCAAAACGAAGAAAGTAGCAAAAGATAAAGAAGGACATTACATAATGATAAAGGGGTCAGCCCAACAAGAAGATATAACCATTATAAATATATATGCACCCAACACAGGAGCGCCAGCATACGTGAAACAAATACTAACAGAATTAAAGGAGGAAATAGACAGCAATGCATTCATTTTAGGAGACTTCAACACACCACTCACTCCAAAGGACAGATCAACCAGACAGAAAATAAGCAAAGACACAGAGACACTGAACAACACACTAGAACAGATGGACCTAACAGACATCTACAGAACTCTGCACCCAAAAGCAACAGGATACACATTCTTCTCAAGTGCACATGGAATATTTTCCAGAACAGACCACATACTAGGCCACAAAAAGAACCTCAGTAATTTCAAAAATATTGAAATCCTACCAACCAACTTCTCAGATCACCAAGGTATAAAACTAGAAATAAATTTTAGAAAGAAATCAAAAAGGCTCACAAATACATGGAGACTTAACAACACTCCTAATTAATCAATGGGTTAATGACCAAATCAAAACAGAAATCAAAGAATATATGGAGACTAATGACAACAATAACACAAAGCCACAACTTCTATGGGACGCAGCAAAGGCAGTTCTAAGAGGAAAGTATATTGCAATCCAGGCCTATTTAAAGAAGGAAGAACATTCCCAAATGAATAGTCTAAAGACAATTACTGAAATTGGAAAAAGAAGAACAAATGAGGCCCAAAGTCACCAGAAGGAGGGACATAATAAAGATTAGAGAAGAAATAAATAAAATTGAGAAGAATAAAACAATAGAAAAATCAATGAAACCAAGAGCTGGTTCTTTGAAAAAATAAACAAAATAGATAAACCCCTAGCCAGACTCATTAAGAAAAAAAGAGAATCTACACACATAAACAGAATCAGAAATGAGAGAGGAAAAATCACGACGGACCCCACAGAAATACAAAGAATCATAGGAGAATATTATGAGACTCTATATGCTAACAAGCTGGAAAACACAGAAGAAATGGACAACTTCTTAGATAAATACAACCTTCCAAGACTGACCAAGCAAGAAACAGAAAAACTAAACAGACCAATCACCAGCAACGAAATTGAATCGGTAATCAAAAAATTACCCAAGAACAAAACCCCCGGACCTGAAGGATTCACTTCTGAAT